>CM021766.1:23222858-23546300 GCA_011076525.1 Nettapus auritus | reverse complement strand
CCAGCTACTAGGAGGAAAACTGTCCTAACTGAAACCAGGACAGTTTTCCTCCTAGTAGCTGGTAGAGTGCTGTGTTTTGGATTAGGATGAGAAGAATGCTGATAACATGCCGATGTTTTGGTTATTGCAGAGCAGTGCTTGTACCAAGCCAAGGACTTTTCAGCTCCTCGCTCTGTCCTGTCAGCGGGCAGGCTGGGGGTGCAGCAAGAGCTGGGAGGGGACAGACCCAGGACAGCTGACCCAAACCAGCCAAAGGAGTATTCCCTACCATCTGACGTCATGCTAAACAATATATAGGGGTGGCTAGCCAGGAAGGGGGGGCCGGCTGCTCGGGATAGACTGGGCATCGGTCAGCGGGTGGTGAGCAATTGCATTGTGCATCACTTGTTTCATATACACTATTATTATTATTATTATTGTTTCCTATCTTAATAAACTGTCTCTATCTCAACTCTCGTTTCACTTTTCCATTTCTCTCCCCAGTCCCAGAGAGGGAGGGGGGAGGGTGAGCGAACGGCTGTGTGGTGTTTAGCTGCCGGCCGGATTAAACCACAACACCCTGGAATACAACTGAATCTAAACCAGGAAGACTAAAAATTTTGCAAATTTACATTTAAAACTTTGTGGATAATGTTCAACTTTTCAAAGGACAAAAAATCCCTTTAAGCAAAAGCTGGTAAGCACTGCATGTTACTTTAAAAAGCAGCTGGCCCTCAGAGGAAGCAAGAGAGGTGTTAGAACAGAAAAGAAGGGCTGAACGAATGTCTCAGCTTCATAAAGCTGACAGCCACTGCTGATAGTGACTGGGTGATGAGAAAGTTAAGTGATGCTAACAAGACCTAGCCAAGGTAAGCTAGACATTTCTACCCTCCTACTTTTGCCAAAAACATTCCCATAATTTTCAAGTACAGATTCTGATTTACATACATGGATGCATGATACCAACCAAACTATGGATCTAAATCCATATTGGAAGTCATTCTGAGCAACCACATAATTAAAACACACCCAAGAAATGTGAGAAAATACATTAAGAAATCTGCCAGAGTAACCCATTAACACCACAGGTGGTAAGAAATTATACAACTTTTTTTAAAGGCCAACTCAACAACCAACAGCTTGTCTGTCTACTACATGCAGATACAAAACATCACTTCCCAGCCCTCTTGAAAACGTACTTAGTTCTTCCATCCTGTTGTGTCATGCATCAATTATAATTATGGCAATTTACTGTTTGCTTTTCCAGATAAGATTCTTTTTATAGAATCATAGTAATTAACAATGACAGTAGCAACACTGATAACACTGCCTCTTAAAGTACCAGTACCTGTAAGACAACAGTATTACCTTGCCAAACTTTAATCAAATGTCCTGATCTTTCACAGTTTGTGTCTAACAGTGTTTGTTCCAGTCAAAACAGGTCAGTCTTTTCCAAGAAAGGACTTGAGAACAAAAGCACTCTTTAATGATGGTGACCTTTTCTTCAAACAGTTCTGAGATCTCATGCGTTGAAAGGCGGCCTTCAAAAGTTACACTTCAGGTCAAGGACATGCTTTTTCTTGTTTCTTGAAAATCTGTCCAGTCTGTCAAAGTTTATATCTGGTCAGTGGAAAATTCTACTTCAAAGCTGCACTTTAACAGCTAAAATCTCCCGAAGAATCCATCCTCCCTGAGCACACTTAAACATTCAGACATTTGGCAGAAGCAAAAGAATTTTGAGCCAACAAGTCTGGAATCAAATGTCAGCTATAGAGGGGACCATGTTAGCAATAAAACTTATTTGACAGTTCCCCCAAAATAACAAACCCAAACCTGTTCTTGGATGAACATGTTTCCAAGTCCCTTGCTTCATTTCTGTTCCCCTCTCACTCTCTATCACTGCTAATGACAAAAAGGCTGGGAATTGCTGCCCCTGTCCAAGCAGAATCCCCAGCACAATCCCACAGGCTCCTGGCTGAGGTCACTGACTCTTCATCCTCCACTTACACCCAGTGCTTCTTTGAATGGCTTCTATAATTTGCATACTTCCAGACCTATTGTTTTAATGGTAATCTTTCTCTTCCTGCAATTCTCATACCACTGTCAATTATTAACCACAAGCTTTTGACATCATTTTTCTCCTAGTTCTCCTCTCTATCGCTGCCCAGCTGTGGACAGCGCTAGGCATCGCAATGAGGCAGCAGCCTTCCTCTTCCAGGCTGCTACAGCACAGCAGAGAAGGGACCAAGGAGGGTAAAGTGAAGACTGGAGGGAAAACAGGAAAAAAAAAAAAAAAAAAAGCATGAATAATGCATGCAGAGTTTTTAACTCTGTAAATATCAGTAAAGAAAAGAAAAAAAAGTGGGTGGATTTTTTGACACTTGCAATGAAATATGCCACTTGAAAAGTCTCCTTGTGAAACTGGCTTAAGTTCCATCCACAAACTCAGGAGAAGAAAACAAACCAAAAACCTAGAGTTTAGGTCTAGGTCCATCATCCCACAGAGTACACATTCCCTGAGATAAACACAATTCTTTAATGGGTCTCTTAATTTGTCTTGGTTATTATTGTGGCTGAACACAAAAGTGACCTGCTAACCAGAGAACTAGTGTACCTTAGTGAGCAGCTGAATCTAGAAGACCTACAATATGCTTAGATCACTGCATTCTTCTGTAACTCCATTTTCAGTTAGAAGGACTAAAGCAAATAAAACACTAATAGCTTGTGTGACTGAATCAATAGGCATAAATATAACTGATGAGTTCCTCTTTATTTACAAAACTCAAGTGAGGAAGAAATGCAATTTTAGCTGCTAATTCAGTTTTGTCAAACACAGATTGAACTAGATCATCCAGTGTACCAATATATAGCCAATACTGAATCTGAGCATCTCCTTACAAACTTACCGGTATGGCGTGGTCAAAGACAAGACTCTTGTCATCTCACCAACAGAACCCAAAAAGTCTATTCAACACAGATACAAAGCTCCTCAATGCTGTGCAATGGCACAACAGAATTTGAATGTTTCTGGAGTTAGTAAAATGTTATGCATATAAGACCAAGGTCCAGTAGTATTTGAAGCAGTTTCTGAAACTTCGGAAGTCTCTGGAGCACATGGTGCTCTAAGCTTTCTCTTGAAGTGAGTTTATTTGGAACAGCATTTTGAGATACCACAAAAGGTCAAAAACATTCTTAGTCTATACAGCTACAGTGAGAATATGTCAATATGCAGGAAAACAGCTCAAGCACTACTGAGTCCTTGCAGCTCTTTGCTAGTGATTTGCTGCTCATCACCTCCTGTGAGTAAATCACAAAATTACTTCAACAAAGACACCAAATTTTCAGGGACAAGTCTCTGTATCAAGGGAACACAGTCTAATCTGAAAAAATTCACAGGAATTAGGACAGAAACAAGTACCAATAGATGCTAATTAATTTCTTTATCAGCATGACTAATTAGTGTGTATGCTACTTCAGGCACTTCTTAACAATAAACTGTATCTCTGAAGGAACTTACTGAATGAGGAATACCAAAGCCCTCTTCCAACACATGCCAGAAAGTTTTGGCTAAAAATCAAGAACTGATTACATCCAAAAGTCTAAGAGCACATTCCAGTTCAGACATGCACATTAAAACAGTGGCAGCCAAAGTGCTAACACTTGCAATGCTAAACATCCTCCCTAAAATTCCCACCTCGGTTCAACATTTCAAGTAGGACCAGCCCCCTGAAAGCAGAACAAAAATATACCCCAACAGAAAAAGGAAATATCAGTCAATAGAACAGGAATGGGAACACCACTCATTTATATCTAATTAGAGCTCAGCAACCCAGTGATGACAGATCACAGACTTCAGCAGGCCCATCAAAATGCCTCTCCCCCAGCTGGCTAGGATGCTTATATGTGACAACTCGATAACATTTGAAACAAACAGGCAAGATCTCCATAGATAAACAAACCTGGTCTGAAGCAGTAAAACACATTTCTTTCCCAAAGCTCTGTGTGACTGTGATAAGCTACCTGCAAAATGTTAAGAACCACCACTTATCTGAGAAGAAATTATGGCTGAGAACCCATACCTTGACGGCATCTTTAACCTTAACTTCACAATGAGTGCTACACATCATAGTAACTGCTGGTATCAGTGCCATGAGAAAGTGTGTGATTATCTGAGGATTTATTTTCAATATTTTGTTGGGCTTTAACAAGTACTGTTAATAAAACCTTGTTCTTTGGTATAGCTTGGCTTTCAATTAATTCAAGGAACTTTCATAAACTTGTTTACATAATTCTCAGAGATGTTGATTTGTAATTCTGTCACTGATTTTACAAGGTTAATGGCCTCTGTAATCAAACAAATGAATGAGAAACTGAACTACTTTAATTTTATGCACTTTAGTCAGCCATAAAAACAGCATACTCTGCAGAGAACTTGGGCATATGAAACATTGAGGGGGCTGAAAAAAAAAAAACAAACAAAAAAAACACCTTAACACCTTTTTGGTGACAGCTTCAGAGGAATGTACAAAAAGAACTAACTCCTATTCATGACAAGCCATGTTATGCTTAGAATCAGAAGTATTTTGAAACCTAAAATCCTAAAAACAGAGATTATGGCAATCTCCTAGGTACATCTGAGAATACTTTTACTAAACAGGTATAATTTCAATTTTTTTTTAAAAAAAAGAAATAGGTGGGAGGGGGAGGAATAAGAGCTCACATTGTGATAATGAAGGCTCAAAACTATAGTTTCTCTTTTTAGGAGCATATCTATTATCCAAGATGTTACTCATTTAATTTAGACTTCACTTTTCTTTATCTTTAGTTTAAACCTCAAACTTTTAATAACTTCATTAAAAAAGAAATAATTTAATTAGAGCTAAACAACAATGATAAAGGAAGCTCCAAGTCCCTTACTCTAAAATATAAATATAGTCTTAATCAATCTGTCTAAAAGAAAGCCAATTAAGACTTGAAAATGTCTCAAAACTTGTTAAAAGTTGCATACCACTTCATATCGTGCCTTCATGATTTTTTTAATTCAGTTAGTTGACATCCATTGGCAAGTAAAAGGCTGGATGTCACCTTACTCCTTTTTAAGGTCAAATAATCTGAAGTTGCAATAACTACATCTCAAATTTGCTTGTTGAACTAAAATTTTGGACTTTTAAACTGCACAGAAGAATTTGATTTACCAGCAACAATATAACAGAAGTTAGTTTTGGAGAAAGGAACAGAGGGAGGAAGGAAGGGAGGGAATAAAAGTCCCTGATACCCTTTTTTTTTTTTTTTTTTTTTTTTTTTTTTTTTTTTTTAGGGATTATTTGTTTTTTAAGGTCCAGAGGTTTCCTACTACCCTCAATGAGGTTAGAAGTTGCTTCACACTCTTAAACTCTGGGAGCTATTTACATTCAAAGAAATGAATTATTTGAATGTGACATTCTAATTTCTGTCCACAGCCATAAAAAAAGGATGAAGGACATAAATGCATGAGCTCATGGGGAGATGGGAATGTTATTAATGCAACTCATAAACCTCTTGGACCACTGGCCAGAAGTCTGACAGAAAGGTGTTAAGAAAGTCACAAACCCATTATCCACAGGCATATACTCTTACAGGTTATTTAGTTTGACCTCCTCAATAGAAGGAGCAATTTTCAAGCTCATAAATTTTTACTGAGCATATTTTTAGAAAGGTACCTATCCTCTTGCAACAAGCCAGGCATAAAAGTGCCCTGTCCGCGTTTGGTAGAATGGGAAGTCCATCTAATCCCACATCTAATCTAATACCTTGACCAAAGCCTGTTTAATCAGACTTGTAATAGGGAATATGCATTGCTCCAAAAGTTTTTCTTTGGCATTTATACAGATATGTGCTTATTTGTGCAAGGAAGGCTGAGAGACAGTGGCATACAGACACACATCAATACCTATCACTTGAATTTTACTGAACTGCTGCTACAAGCCTTAGTTTCTCCACTGACAAGCAAAATAATTCATTTTTGATTATGCAAATAGTCCTCTGCTTTGTGAATAGGGCCTCAAGTGTTTCAAATGTTAATTCTGCTAGAAGTCTTGATGCAAAGCCAACATTTCAACCATGTCAGTTTTATAACTGAGACTTTCTGACAAACACGGAATTGCAAATTGAAAAATATCTTGTAGGATCACAAGTATATTGAGATAAAGTAACCTGGAAAAGTGTGAAAGTTCTTAACAAGATTTTGTTAATGGGTCTACGACCTGCTGGGTTTGCATTAAGTTACACGTCCCTTCAGTAACTGACAGTTTCCTAATGGCAGCAACGTAGCACTGCTATGCTGTGAAAAGCCAAACTGAAATAACAAAAGAGAGATTTTATCTTGTCCAGAGTTTAATGTCCTAAACGTTCAGGGTTTGTGTTTTCACATTTTTTTAATAAAACCCTCACACAATCCAGTTCATGTTCTTATGAAAACATTCTTGTATTAAACACATTTTTAGACTTCACAGCACACAAAAGAGCAAGTGTATTGCTCCTGGATTCCAAAGACAGAAGGAAAGGAAGTGCGTGTGTGAGTGCTTTACCTTGCTGTTCGAGGGTGAAATGTGTAAGAAGTACTGTAGATTATTTTGTCTCTAGTCATAAAAGCTCAGAAATATTTAGACTGCATAAAAGGTGGTCCATTCTAACTGCATCCAAACTATAACTTCAACATTGACCTAATGATTTTTCCTTTTATTTTGAAAGTACAATTTAGATATATATATATATATATATATATATTTCAGACTGTTGTTATCAAAGTAACTTGGGTTACTTTGTCCTCTCAAATTTTAGGAGATATGAGGGAAGGGAGTATGTTTCCAGGTGGAAGCCAGCCATACCAGCCCTGTTATCACCCTGTCTGTACAACCAGCATGGAGGTACACCATTCCTGCCACCCTTGTGACCTTCTTGATTGCTTCTGCTCAAGGAAAAACAAGTGATAAATGAGACTAAATAAAGCCAAAGGATATTTAATTACCTGACCTGTACAGTAAAGATGGGCTTTACAAACCTAACTCTCAGTTTAACAGACAGTTTAATAGATGGAAAAGGGTGTTAGGAACCTTCCCTGGGAGGTTCTGAGCAAAAAAAGCTACATGCATAAAGTTATCTCGACACTGCAAATTTTGAGCATCTTTTCAAGGCAAAATCCACATCAGTTCTTTTCACATTAACCCCGTCCTAACATCCCAAAATAACAGGCAAATAAAATTTGTCAGTACCACTTCATCATGAAACTCTGAACCAAGCTTCACCAAAGAAGGACAAACAAGCTGTATCAGATCAGAACTGATAAAATCACCAAGTTCAGTAAATATATCCTCATTTACAAGACTTCCTCCATTCATTTTGTTCTCATTTCTATTTTCACTTAGCTCCAGCTAAATCTGCTGGCAGCTGAGAAGCGGTTGAAGTTTGTGCCAAGTGGACCAGACCTTAAAAATTCACAAACTACACAGTTACAGATTCCACAGCTGTAGACTATATCCCACACTGATAACTTCTAGACACCACTATCATGGCTTGTATTTTAATGAATGGGTCAGAGGTGGAAGGTCATGATATCCTATTACCAGTCTCTGAACCATCCAGATCCCCTTCATCTCAGCAAAAAAATGTGATAAATTATCAGCTTCTTTTTTTAATATTGCTTATTCAGGAGGAACATTCCCAAGTAAAATAATATGGATATTCATTTTTCATTGCTTTGAAGATGACAGTGAAGGTCAATTTCTAATTTTGTAATACTGCTCTCTTCATATTGATTATAAAGCCCGAAAGCAGTAACTTCACCCTTGCTGCAAGTATAGATCCCTTTATGAAGCACGTATTTCAACTCCATATAATTCCTGAATGATAAATCTCCCACAAGAACAACAACTGGAAAATGGAACTAAGATGTTTGCAACACAGTCTTCAGCTAATAGGAAAATATGAGGGAGGAAAAAGACCAGTGCTATCTCCCTAAGGCAGGGCCTGACCCAGCCACCTGAGCCTACAGCATCTAGCAACAGCATGCAAGAAAAAAAAAAAAAAGAAAAAAAAAGAAAAAAAAAAGAGCAGCCTTTGAAGACATGAGGAAAACAAAAACAAGGTAGAAAAGGATTTTTTTCTCTCCTGTATAACTTCAATTTAAGATATATTTGCTAACATTTCTGCATTGTTTTGATTATAATTGTTTTTCTTCCCGTAAGAAAGGCGTTAGTGCATGCTTTTTATTGACTATAGTGGCTGCTGTTTTACCTTGTGACAGTACAAAGATCCAGGCTACTGAAAATATTTCCAAAGTATTTCAAAGTTTATAAACAATTCATGATTACAGTCTTAAGCAAGTATGGTGATCTAAATGGAATATTTTACCTTACTGGAATCGTTTACTTCCCTGAATATATGACGTTTAAGGAAAATTTGAGTAATTATCAGAAAATAGGGGAATAAAAGGCAGTAAATGCAGATACTGCAGTAGCCTTATCCTCTCTCTTTCAGGCTTCCTGTCTTCTCAGTTAGCAAGCTTCTTCTGAAGGCATGACCCCATCATTTAATAATAAGTATCCTTCACCCTTTGATAGCAAGTGATTTATAGAGGTATTAGGACAAAACTGTATCTTGTGTCTTGAAAGAGACTAATAATGGTGCTTAATTTTAACAGCTGTTTATAAAGAAGTTAGAAATTTGCAATAAACTACTTAGGTTTTTCTTAAAAAAGATAGTTATTGTGCTATGAATGGAGACAAAAGCATTGAAAAGAAAGGTATGACTGTTGATTCAGAAGTCCTTGTCTTTGTTGTTATTCTCATGCCTAAAGAAACAGGATTGTTTCATAATCTCTGAATAAATTACATCAGAATAATAAGGATAATACATTCATTAAAAAAAAAAAAAAAAAAAAAAAAAAAAAACCTGTTCTGATGATGACTTCATGAATGAAGACTGCAGTCAGTAGGCACTTGTCTTAAACATAACTTTCTGATGGAAATGGATATCTTTCATTGGAAACATTTGTCTACATTTGGATACACATCAACTCATCTCACAAATCAAAGCCAGCACACAGCCCTTCACAAAGGATTTGGTTGTTTGGTACATGGTGTTAATCAGTTTTCTATGTCAGGTCTTTAAGACATATAAGAGACACTCATGCACATGTATGTATATGCACCCACATTCCTATCCATACATGTAGTGATGTATTTCTCCTGGGGGAGAGGTTTAACACACCAGGAGACTACACAACCTTCTCATATTGATATTTTTCTTTTGCCCAAACTTGAAAACACTTCTGCTGAGATACAACAGGCACCTACGAGTTTAATATTCACAAATGACTAAGGAGAAAAATAAGGCTAACTGAACTGGTTTGAATGCTGAATTGCCATCTTGCTGTGATACTTTTAAAATTCAGGACACGGCAGCAGAAAAATACACACAAAACACTCAAATATCTTAACAAAGACAAATGTCTTTGTGCAGATTTAAAGTTACTTTAATCACAAGGCTAAACAGCACTGCTGCTGTGATTATTCCTTTCACAAAAAGTCAACAAAGAAAAAACAGGCTGAGGAACTGGCTACATTTAGGAGACATTTCTTTGCCTGAACACCAGCTGATATCACAGTCCTATTTCACTAGGTGACCATAGAAGGTATTGGCACTTGGAATGCATCTCTCAGAGGGTCTCTAGCCAATTCAAGCAGAGATTCCATCACTTGCTACCATCTCCATTCATATTAACAACCAGTTCGTGTTTGTATCCCTTGTATAAATCACTCCAAGTCACAGGGTAAAAGCCAATACTCTGAGCAGGATTAACTTGTGCTCTACGTTTTATGGTGGTATCGTGTGCTATAAAAAGAGGTTAAATTTGCATATAACATAAAAAGACCGAACCTCACCAACTTAAACAAGAAAGCTATGAGGGCTGCATTGCGGTTCTGTGTGATTTATAGTTATGTGCTAGAGTTACTTGTATATAAAGAAAGGATTGCCCCTCTCCATTTACCTGCCATATTCTATATTTGTCACCTTTTTCTACCCTTTCTGTCATTTAACAACAGAAGACCAGGCAAATCTGTAAGGCAATAGTTCCAAATCATGCATAAAAGTTGGAAGAGAAGAAATTGACTTTCTGTGCAGAAGAAACTTTTGCTCAAAGCAGAATGCCCCATCTGGGTCAAGGCAGAGAACCCCTGAAGCTCAGGTGAAGCCAGCACTGCAGGCAGATGGCCTTTCTGAGGAGGGTTAGGCAGATATTCAATGGCATCCCTGAACTAACGGATTTGTAACCTTCTAGTGCTGGAATTAGCAGGAGAGCGCTTATCCAACATCTTCCATGTGAATACTGACACACAGACTTCTCCTTGAATGGAAATAGGGCGGAGTACAAAAGGTCTACCATTAAACTGATAACAGGCATTAGGGATCCAAGTGGTGAAGTGATGATATCAATAATAATAATAATAATAATAATAATTCCTTGAAGTGCTACCACGTTCTTTTCTTTCTTGAACTGTGCCCAAGAAAGAAAAGCAGAAGGTCACAGCTCATACTTCAAAAGTACAGAAAGAAGATGCAACTGATACAGCTGTGCTCAGCCTCAGCAGACTACAAATAAAATATGGGGAGACATACGACTACTCTGTGGTAGCTGGATAATTTGGAATTTGGAATTTTCATTTGTACTTTTCAGAAAAGCGTGACAGCTTTCCCACATGATGGGAGTTTGTAAAAGAATTTAATGTTTTTATCATGATTCCCAAAAGGAAACATCATGATTTATACTGCATTTCTGTAATTCCAGCTAAAGGATTCATAATTGTGTGACACTAACATGTTATAAGGTAGAAGAAATGGAAAGGGGAAAAAAAAAAAAAAAAAGAAAGAAAAAAGGAAAAGGTTATGTTCAGCCAATGAATAGCAAGAAACAAAGAAAGAAGTAGGACAGACTTATTCAATCTCTACCACTTCTGAGCACCCTACAGACAGTAGCCTTCATTCAGTAAACCAGAAAGGAGTAAGAAACACAGCACAATTTGGACATGATGAAATGCCATACAAAACAGCATCATTATTTTCGGGGGGAGGGGGGGGAGGGGGGGGAGTAGCAGCAAGTCAGGGCTATGGAGAACAGCAGGGAGGAAAGTGGAATCAAGATGAATGCTCTTGCTGCATCGCAGCCCCACATAGCAGAGGATCCAACATGTTTCTCTCACAACTAAGCAAATACACACAAACTCACATGCAGAAAAAAAGCACAAATGAAGCATGGTCAAAAAATTGAGCTATTAAAAAACTTTCCAGTCATAAAAGCACAAAAAATGAAAGGTCACTTTTCTTTTATCAAGGTTCTGTAAGAAAGAATACATATTCACTTCCCTACAGCACTGAAAGAGTATTTATTAATAAGTACTATTCAAAAGTCTTTGGAATTTTAAAATCTGACTCCATTCCATGAGAAGGAACCCAGGAACATCCTTTTCCAAACGGACTGTCATTTTTGAAGCCCTGATCATCTTTATTTGGAAATCTTGTATTCTTCTTTGAGGCAGTACACACTGTGGGTAAGGCTGCAGGATGTCCATAACACTCAGAGACTAGACAGAAAAATTATAATTTCTGTAGTTTCTTTCCTTCTGAGTATTTCTTGACCTTAAATATCCAGTGACAAAGTGTCCCAGAGGTTTTTGGCTTGTGCATTTTATTTTTAACAACAAAGAAAAACAAAGCCGTTATGACTACAAGCTGCAATGGCTTTGCGGGGACTTAACAGCTAATTGAGCTCTAGCTATTTAGCCTGCAGTAGACACCAGCTTTGCCAACTCTGTAGGCAAAGAAAAAGTTCCCTGAGCTACAGCCAAGCTACTGTCCTTTTTTTTTTTTTTTTTTTTACTTCAGAACTCCAAATCAATAAATCAATACAGCTTCTAGGGAGTAGGGAGACCGAACTTATCCTCAGACTCTAAAAACAAAGATGCAAAAATCCCATCATAATTCATATGACGTGAATGCTTAGTATAGTAACCTCTCCATAATCTTGAACATAATTTCATAAAGCTCCCCGAGGCTTGCTGAGCCAGACATAGATGAAGCTTTAAGGCATTTCAGTTACAGAAATTGAAATTTCTTGACTGGACTTCATGAAGGAAATATGAAAGTCCTTCAAACTTATATCACTTAAAAGAAAGCAGCTGACAAGTTTCCTTAATAAAATAAATTAAAAGCAAATAATTACTACAGAAAAGAAAGAATAGTTCAGTTTGTTGTTTTTCCTTTGGGGGGGCGGGGGTGTTGATTGTTGTGTTTTTTTTTTTTATGAGGATGATCTAACTTTAAAAAAAAAAAAAAAAAAAAAAGAAGAAGAATTTACTCTTTTCTGGCAAACAAAAACTGAATTCCAATTCCAATATTCATGTCTATCTCCTAGCAGTAGCTTGACCAATGACCCCCCTAAAAATACACATATAGTGTTTCACTGTGCCCTTGTCCTACAGCATACAACCTTCCAGACCTACTCTCGTGCATTGAATGGCTTATCACCATCAGTCATCTAACTAGTGTCACAAGGTCACTTGTTGACTTGAATTTGTAAAGATTATTATGCTGAACTGGGATGTGTGCAATAACTCACCTACTGTGTTCAGGTAATGTTTCAATATGAGGTCACAAGAATAAATGTCTACTGAGGAGAAATATAATTTTCTGCAGTGCTTTCTTAGATGGTATGGATACAGACCGTGCTATTTCTCTTGGATAATCTGAAAACTTGGATACTCACATCACTTGCAGCATTGTTGCTATGAAGCAGTATTTACCATTGTGCACCTATGAGGAATACTGTGTAATAAATCTCACAGTCACTTACGTTAAGAAATCTCTCTTGGCAAATTGCAGATCTTCCCTGTAATTTTCTCCTAGCAGTTACTCTGCAACAATTTTCCGCAGATAAAAGTTTTGTGAAGATTTATACCCTCCAGCCAGCCAACTTCAGACCGAGAGGCCTCAGAAAAAATCCCAAATTCAGGAAGTCTGTTGATCTGGGAGGACTTGGACTTGCCTGAAGACCCTTTAGGTTTTCATTTTTTGTTCAGGAGGGGGCTGTTTGGGGGGCCCCTTATAAGGGATGAGGGTCTTTTAGATCTTCTAAGAATGATAACTGTGTGCCTTTATTCTCTTGCCTGAGGATGAAGTGAGATTTCACATATAGCATACAAAAATGTAGATTTGTATTCTTTCCAAAGAAAAACTTCATACTGTATACTTTCCAATTAAAAAATGTAACATGGCCACTGTTGAAACATTTGACATATGTCAACAATTCCCAAACAGGTTTACTGTGAAGAGGACAGGTAAAAAGGTGCAGAGCACTGAAGGGAAGACAGCAAAAAGATCTTCAGAGGGCTAGAAGCTTAACTCACATTTTGTTCTTGTATGAGAACTGCCCTCCTCAGCAGTGTTTCAGTACCAGAAGTGCATACAACTCCTGTCTTCTTCCCTCATACAACACAGAGGTAAGGGTGGAAGAGGCCTGAAACTCTGAAGATGTTTTGTGGCCAAGAATGAAGCATCTCTCCACACCTGCTCTATGGCAGCAATCAAATGCATTAAGTTTTCTCCCACACATCACGAACTTACTCAGTACACACACTGACCTTCTCTTCAAAAATTGAAGCTAAATAATTTTTTTAAGCAAATCCTGTGTTCTTTTTAATTGCATAATGCAAGTCAGATGGCTGCTCCCAATGCATTTATGTGCTAATTTTCACACTGCTATCCACATGTGGCATTAAGGTAACAGCCTTTGATACTGGATTAGATGGAAAATCATTATCTGGGCAGCTGTCAAAACAAAGACATAGAGACAGTCTCCGACCTGAACACTTTTAAATGTAAAATATAAATAAATATTAATTAAAAGATGTAAACAAAAAGAATAATAAAATGAGAAAAATAGACTAAAAGTTGCCTAATCATGACATTTAAATGGCAAAGCACAAAAATACCTTCAAAAGATACCTGTTTTACATGATGTTTCAAAAGTTCATCCAGGCTTGTCAGAAATAAAACATAACTATATATTACATCACTAGAATAGAGTTTTATTAATAACAGTAAAACAAATTAAGCAGAGCAAAGGATAAAAAACAGCTTTCATGATTAGAATGAGGAACAAATAATTTTACTGCCCAGGTAACCTTACAAGCAACGTAGCAATAAAACCAAGGCATGCTTGTCTAAATACCTAAAAAGTCGACTCTGTCATACTAGCTAAAAATTCAAAGATGGTAACTATGGAACAGCAAATCAAGCTGTATCCAGATTTATAACGTACCACACAGTTCAGTATTTAGCCTAGATCAAAGCATGATATTACAGGAAATTAAGGGAATGAAATATCTGAGATAAAGTTTAGGTCAGTGAACTTTTCTGCTGGCTGCAGTGAATTTAATCACATTTTAACTCTGCTACTGAGACAGCTCTGAACAGCTGATAATGATAGCTACAGTAAAAGGATAAACTAGTAATGCAGTAAAAGAATACACTTAACACAGAAACCCAATCATTTGCTAATCTGTATTCAGTAGCATGAGAAAATAGTGTATAAATGATTTCCAGACTCCATATTGCCTCAAATATCACAGTCGCAACACATTTAGTATCCTTACGGTAATATACTGGTGTACAAACAGGAACTAAGACTGCACCACGTCCAGAAAATAACACAGGTTATCTCAGTCATATACATAAATTCAATCAGACGCCTTTTTTTTTTTCTCTCTTTTTAGTTTCAGGCTCTTCAAAAGTAAATTAGATTTCCCCAGACTGAGTTAAATTCAGAGTGAAACATTCTGTAAACGGCATGCCAATAAATGAAAGCCTATGTTGGTGCAACTGACAGACCAGGCTGAAGGGATGTTAAGCAAAGGCTGCCACTGAATTTCATCCTACATATTCAAGAGAGCTGAGCGGCACTCACAGATAAGCCACATTTACCTCCTTTCATTCAAACTTTGATAAATGGTGGAAGACACAAAACCACATCTGCTGAAAAAGCAGAATTACTTTATAAGCAGAAGCTTTCACTGAAGTTTCAGCTAAACCTCATCCAACCATCAAGGTTAATTATGATTTTTCTTATGCTGCTTTACTGTTGGTGGGTTGAGGTTTTTTGTTTGTTTTTATGTTTTGGCTTTTCTTTTGTTCGTTTTACTTTTTATTTTATTTTTTTGATGTTTCAGCAGAGTTAGTGCCTTTTTCCACAGTCACATAATCCACATTTAATTTCTGCATCTTCCTGTTTCTCTTAAATTGATCTTTTTTCTGTGTAGCTTTGGTTTTTTTTGCACCTCATTATGTTGCTGTCAGAAGAGTAACAATATGCTTTCCTCTGCAGAGACAGCTACAAAATTCCCTCAGCATGACCACTGCTTAAAATTTCAGCCTGTAACTTCCCCCTAATTAACATCACAGAACACCCCCAATAGGAACACAGTGCAGGAATGCTATTTTCTCTTTACTTCTTCACACAAGGAGCCATGAGAAATGTTAAACAGTTAATTTACAGTAGTTTCAATTTACAAACAACCAGACTTCTGTGTGAATTTGCCTTGCACTAATGGAAAATTAGAAAATAAGGAATAAGTCAAAGTCAAAACCTGCCTGGCTCCTCCGTTATGAAAGACTTTGGAAAGAAACACCCTCCTGCAGACCTCTGGCTCATGATATCATCCATACATGCATTTTTTTGATTAGGACAACACTACTACTCAGATAACCAAAATTAGAAGTTGATCTCATCTTCAGTGGTATTTACCCTTGTTCTAATTGTCCCAGTCTATATTATAAGGCAGGAGGCCTCAGTCAGCCAACAGAGATCTGCTTAATACAGTGTCTTATTCTTAATGCTTTTCAGTCTCAAGCTTATCAGATAACTTTGAGAGTTTATAGAAGCATTTCCTTTTCATTTCCCACCTCTGCTGCTGAGATCAGCCACTGCTGTGCTATAGAAAACCTCACTTTTGAGATGGATTGGATGCTGCAGAGGGGAAAGCAACAGCTTCCTCAGGTCCTACTAGCTAAGCCCACCGCTGCAGCATTTCTGTCAAATAATATAGGTCCGTCATCACTCAGTGAAAATTACCTTCTAAAAGTTACATTTGCAATTTTCCATCAGTCTTCCTTACTTTTCTGGCCCTAACATTTTCTTTGGACAAAACCAAAGTAAAGAAAAGCAAGAGCCAAAATAATCTAAATATAGATTTTTCCCCTTCTCACTTACATGTCAGGTATGTCTGACTTCTACATGATATATATACAACAGCTAGGACTGTGTTTCTTCTAACAGCTCTCACAGATCTGAATGAAGTTCCGCTACCCAGAAGGCAGGAGTACTTTTACACACAAATAAAACAACAAAGAATCCACCTGTAACCTGAATTTGACTCCTCCTAACCAAAAGTCTTCAAAAGTCCAGAAAAAACTCACATTAACATAACAGTCTTTGTATCTAGTCCCAGCATAGATGAATACTTAGAAATACAACACATGCATATAGTCCCATCAAAATCATTCAGATACCGCATAGTTAAGAAAATATGTATGAATTAATAACCTTATCAGCTTTGCTAGAAAAGAGCTTTGTTTTATTAATACCAAATACAAGAGTTTTAACCAGCAATAACCATGGTGCTGAAGTCACAGCTAAAAGGAAAACTTCTCCAATAACAGTGAGAAAAATATTTTCATGCAAGTGGGCTTCTATAATTAAAAAAATCAATCAGAAGATTTCTATTCTTGCTCCTACAGAATACTTATTTATACAGAGCTGATACAACAAAGTGTAAAAGAAAAAGCATTATTCTGTATTTGACAGTTATGTCACTATAATCTTTCATCTAGACCAAGCTCACATTAAAAAACCTTTTAAGTGTCACTAAACAGGCACAAGAAAACCGTATATACTATTTTCTTATTAAGTCAGTACCCTATAAACTAAAAGACTGGAGAATAATAAACATATTTGAAACACAGGCTGGTATGCCTTGAACTCGGCATTGCAAACATTGAAAGCTGTGCTCATAACCCTTTACATACCTCGTTATCATGGCACAGCTGCAGAAACAGGCAACTCAGATAAAATGTATACCATTATGAATAAATGTGTCAGATCATTCAATAATTATGATTCAAACAAAGCAGCACACAAAAACTGATGGAATTCCTTTATATATTCGCCACCCACGGTTTTTCTTCCATTGTGAAGAAACTGCCTTTAAAATGTAAAATGTAGCTCAATCTCAAGAAGGTAATCCACAGTATTTTACAAGTTTCTAACTTCAGGATGTCAGTCCCACTAAACCAAGATGTTTTCCCAGTCCAGCACCAGGCTGGCTCACTGCACAAGCAGATGGGAACACTGCTGCTGGCATGCAGATGGTGCCAAATGTGCCTGAGGGCAGTAGCAAGGGATAACAGGGCTGCAGCTGCTGGGACTTTGGCTGACATGTCCATGAAACCACACCCTTCACAAAGAGGATCTGCTCTTTGGACCCTATGGAAGCTGAGATTCTGGGATGTCACCGGCTCTTCCTGCTTTGGGAATGATGCTGAGACAGTCAACACAATTTTAAATGACATCTCAAAAGCCACAATAGTCTCAGCTCTTCAGTTCACTATCAATTTTAGCTGAGTTTGAGTCAGCTCTGTGATGGCAATTTATTTACTATTTCTCTACCAAAGCTCATTTTTAGTGCCATCCTACAGAAGAGGCTCACACAGAGAAGGCACACAGAACAATTTCTGCAAAGGAGCTTGAGACCGCCCGGCTCAGATAAAGCAGCCGTCACCAGGGAGCATGAAAGAGGCTGACAAGGAAGGATAAAGGGAGCAGAGCAGAAAGCATGACAGACACCTCGGAGTGAGCTAGAGAAGAGTTATTCCCAAACCCATGGGGAAGGGAAAGCAAACTAAAGCTAGTCCAAACCCTACACAGCTTTTATGATGCTTTTATTTTGTGTGCCCTGATCTTCTGATTGCGTTCATCAAGAAAAGCTTTTCTTCTCTTCATGCTGCAGGTATACGACAAATTACATCTACCTTCATTTTAAGGTGCTGCCTCCAGGCAAGAAGCACTACTTACACAGTTCCTTCATCTTCCAGAGGGACTTCTCACACCCACCTTAAACATGAGTGAGCTCTTAAGTACTCACTTACATAGTAAATCTAAGGCAAGACAAAGCAGAGACAGAGCTGCATTATTTAACAGCTCCTACACTAGTCTTTGTTTTTGAAGAAGCAGTTTCTTCCTACAGAGAACACAATCATATAATTTGAATTCTCAAGCTATTCACTACAGCATTGCACTGAAATAAGAAGTGCAACATAATTACAAGAAAAAAAAATAATAATAATAACTTGTATACTCATTAAATGTGCATACCTTCCCTGATAGCTGTAAATGGGGTTCCTTCCTCTTCTTGTAACCTAATCACCTTCAGTGCCACCAGCTTTCCATTTACCCTGAAAGGGAAAAGGGGAAGGGAAGGAAAAATAAAAAAACAAAATTAAAGCAGGAACAGTATTTCTCCTAATAAAACTTGTTTCCCATCACGTACTTATTCAATTTCTTCCTGTCAATATCAATGATTCATTTATAGCACTGTAAGAAACACTTCATAGCTTCCATAATGTCAACTTTATATTTTCACACCCATATGTAATTCAAGAAATGATCTCAGTTTTCTGTGAGTCAGTCTGTTTCCTTTCTATCACAGCATTAAACTGAAGCTTTGTTAAGAAGTATCACTTTGCGGAATCTGGTTTTAATGCATCTGTCATGTATTTGATCAAATCCCTCAAATAAAAAGCCATATGATTTTAATAAATCATTCAACTTGCAGGAAATCCATATATATATTGATTGTCTTCTTCCAACTGTATCACACCCCTAATTACTACCCTCCAAAAGCTATGGAAGTTTGAGATGGGAAATATTCTTTAGGTCATTCTAGGTCATTTCCCTGCAGGGCACAATCGTTCCTGAGGTACGTACTTGACTACATGACCCAGACTAATTTTAGATTATAAAGAATCTTTTTTATACCCTTAAAAATATTTGGTGCTCCAAGGGACAAAACTTCACAACAGAAGTAACTTTATTCTCAAATCTCTTTGGCTGATTTCACTTCTAGAATTCAAAATTTCACTACACATTAATCCCATGGAAGGCCTTAAAAATCCAGTTAGTCCACTTTAGCCAAATTAAATCTCACAAAAACTAAATCAGATTTAAAAATCCTCAAGAATTAACTCACACCTCTGAAGCTTTAACAGACTTCCAAGGTATGACAAGCAATTGTGAGGGTAAGTTACCAAAAACTTACCAAATAAATGCTATTAATATTTTGATTTTGTTCTCTAAATGCAGAACTGGCTTTTACAGGCACAAGACCCAAGGAAGCAATGGAGCTTTCACACTCCTGCAGTCATGGAAGCAATTTCCTATTGCACTGGACCCTACATGTATTCATTTTTCTAAGCAAGACAACATGGACACCCACCAACTCTGAATTCATCTCCTCCCTTGAGCTTCTAATTTTTGCATTTATATCACTTCAGTGACATGACAGCTACTGTATTATTTCTTCTGATTAACTTTTACTATTGCCAGATTCTCATTAGACCTATACAGTGCATTGCACAATGTTTCTGGATAACTTCAGAAGCCCTGATTATCAGAAGACGCTTCACTTGTCACCTTCCAACTATTCAAAATACTGGCATCAGCTCAAGTCTCAGGCCACTAGTCACTGTTGAAAGATACTTATCAGTTTAGCCCTACCACGTCATCTGGATTTCTCCTTAAGATTATAAGAAAAAGATACCTCTTGCCTCATGTAACTTTGTATGTCATACACAGACAGAAGAATAAACCATAATAAAGGCAGAAGTAGAAAGATTGATGACAGACATGGTTCATATACATGGGTAGTTTTCAATTCCTCCGTCAATACACCTCCCCACCAATCACATGCATATAAATAAGTTAGACACCTGGATAATTTGATTATTTTACAATATATGAAATAACTGTGCAGGAGGAATTTAAATAAGAAAAGCAAGCTCATTTTGCAGATCAGGAACATGATGGATGCTCTATTCAGCAAAGGCAATGCTGAAGAAAATGGAAAAAGCAGATCACTGAGGTACTAAGGAACATGAATGTATACTCTTGCCAGAGAGACTAAAAAGTAGCACCTATTTTTGTGCAGATTATGTTCTTTCTAATCCAAACTTCTGCATTTCATTGATTCATTAATAGTAAATAACACAAACAGCAATAGTATGGAACTCGCTTTGATGGATTCACAATTACACAGTGCTCCTGAACATGGTAGGTGGGCTGTGCTATTCAGTTATCGCTGCCACTTTGTCATTGTTACCTATCATCATCTTGACAGATATTATGGCAACTTTTAACACTATTAAAATGACTGAGCTAATCTTAAGCAGTGTTCTTCTGGGATTGCTTTCTCCCTTATAGTATTGTTTATATCCAAAATACCAATCTACAACTTCCAGGAAAAAAACAGTGTCCCTTATTATCATTTACTCTTCAGTCATTAAAACTTTTTTTTCTTCAGCTTATTTTCTATAAACAGGACAAATTTTTAAGAGTACATCTGGAGATACGAGAATTGACAAAGTATCATCAATTAAAAGAGATAAGTGTGTATATTCACATCCTTTAGCTATTCTCCCACTGATGCAATCTCAGGATGCAGTTAGATGATACTGCAGAGAAGAGCTAATGGCTACCTCTGGGTACAGCTTTCCTCTTGCTAAATCTCTGCCACACACTCTTGTTGCTGTCTTGTATCAGCTCTCATTCTTGCCAGACTCTACAGCAAGGCAGTTGGGGAGCTTAAAAAGGAAAAAACTGACCCTTCAAAAATAAATAAATAAATAAATAATAATCATAATTTCAAAAAATGAAAAATGCATTTTTTTGTATTTTAAAAAGAGAAAAACACTAGAAAATATACAAGACGAATCGACTCTTTTAGGAGCAGCTCACCATGGGATCAAATCAGCTATGTAATGAAATTATGCCCTGAATGTTGTAATGACTTCCCAAAATAATGTGGCAATTTCCTCAGAAACAACACTGAAAAAAAGAGACACATAGGAAACTACTTCTTCAACCCATCAGAATTTGACTTTAGTAGTGATTAGGTTAGCAAAACTCCTCCCCAGATATTACTTCACATGTGCCTTCCACAACTTTCAAAGAAAGCTCAGTATTTTTATTTTTTTCAAATATAAGTAGGAAAACTGATAGGCAGAGAGCATTTAGTCAGGGAAAAGTCAATGCTGCTGCAGCTTTCAATACCAAGGATCCATTAAACCACCTCTCTTGCTCACTGCCCAAAGTAAACAACTCCATAGCATATCATAACAATACACTAAACATGGCCAAGGATTTCACTTTTCTTCACCCTGTTAACTGTCCCATTAATTTCTACTAAGAACAATACTGATTATAAAATTCCTATTTTCTAACTTACAAGCCTTCCTCCTTCTGAAACTAGCACTTCTCTTTCTCACTTATCCAAAAATCTCCAGGAGAAGGACAGAAATCCTGAAGCCCCTCTCTAATGATCACACAAAGCAACATTACTCTAAATCACAGGCTGCTGGTGGATAGTTTTCAAAGTTATGGAAATTCAGCATTTTAATGTTATATAATCTCTTCTAATACATTTCAGATTTTACATGCAATGTAGGCAAAAGAAAAATGAGTCCGAATACTTTTATGTAGCATATGGTAAAAGTCTGTATATTATAAAAAATACAAATGAGCCAGATGTTACAAAAAATTCTAATATAATGTGTCATTCAGCCTTTTCTAAAACAGCTCATATCAGTATTACCAAAATAAATACATTGATAAAAATGACCATTTATGAGAAAGCATAGAAGATTATAAATGATTTAGAGCTTTAATGCATCATTAAGAACAAATAATAGTGATGAATATAAAGTAACTGATGACTTAATGGGCTTTACTGGGGATAATGCTGATGATGCCACACAGAAAACAAAAGAGTACAATAACACTATTTTCACAAGTTCTTCAGTTATATTTAGATGCAATAAACATTCTAAATATAACACATTTAAAAGATTCAGTTAACATAAAATCTGCCACTCTGATTTCAATCTGTTTATTTAACACAGAGTTTTACCACTGGCTGGAGCTGAGGCTTGGTTCATTACCCTAGCAAGTGATAAGCTTGGGAACACTTCGGCAAAGAAAAATCAGTAGACAGTACTGGTGTGATGCTCATGTTTTTGATGCTTATTTCAAGGAATTAATTTTTATGAAGGAAAGCAACTCTCAATTGCTAAATATTTATTTACATGAAAAGCTCAGTGTGATGGTCAAATTCAGAAAATATCTAATTAGACATACTCAGTGGTGATATTAAGGTCAGAAATGCATGTCTGAAACCCACATCAGACTATGATCACCTAATGAAACCAAGCTTGGCCAGAATTTTTCTTTGAAAGAAACCTGACAGAAGCAAAGTCACTGTAGGTTTAGTCACCTCAGATTACTCCATCAAAGAGTAACTGATTTCACTTCTTTTAATCATTAACACGGAAGACTGTTCAATGTAAACATGGGTTATATTTCTATTACTGAAAATCACTTACAGTTGGAATTTACAAAAACATTTACAGCCCTGCTAGAGTTCTGTTGTGTGATACTCAAGGGAATAACCTGGCCCATTGATTTGTCTTTCTGACTTCTATCATCTTTTAAGCTCCATCTTAAACAAATTTTACCTTGCTTTAAAAGAGACCAGTGGATTAAAGATATTTCACATTGTTGACATTTATTAGGGTTGGAAAAAAAAAAAAAAAAAAAAGGAGATCAAAGATTTCCAAGAGATGTGAAGGATTTGAATTATTAATGAGCATTGCCACTGGAACCTAGGGATCTAGTTTTTTACAGGACTCAAATTAACCTCACACAAACAATACCACAGCCCCCATTTGGACAGGAGCAACATCGGAGAATTTACTCCAGGTCCCTCTCTCTACCTCCCAACCTACATCACTCAGCACTAATATCAGCTGCTTGCCTCAGCATGGGGGCTGTACTTCTCCGTCCCTGTTGTAAGAAAATGACACAGGACAGGCCGCAGGGAGAGAGACAGGTACAGCCCTGGTCCTCCTCAAGGCATCTCACATCCCTTTGGGCTCCACAAAACCTGATTTTCTTATAAAGAAGGTTCAAAGACAAATGTAGTGGTATTACTGTAAGTAGAGCAGCCTCTCTCATAATTCTGCATACTTACAGTCACAGGGATCTTTCCAGAGAGTCCCATAGCTAACTAGGAAGTATATTGGTGCATAATGGAACTTAGTTTGCAAATTTCTTCAGTGTTTTGTCTATCATTCCTTTACTATAAGGATGGTGAGGCACTGGCACAGGCTGCCCAGAGAAGTGTGGATGTCCCATCCCTGGCAGCGTTCAAGGCCAGGCTCGACGGGGCTTTGAGGAACCTGGTCTGGTGGGAGGTGTCCCTGCCCATGGCAGGGGGTTGGAAACAGATGATCTTTAAGGTCTCTTCCAACCCAAACCATTTCATGAATCTATGATTCCAATCATGAATATACATGATAGTGTTCTTAAATTACTATCCAATAACTTTTAGCACTTGTATTCAATATAACTATGTTAAGTCCTAGTTTTTGTACCACACTTTTCTGTGCAGTCAATGAGTAATACAATGAATTTTCATTCCTTGGTTTCCACACTTGTCACTAGAGATGATAATGCTTTGTTACCTTTGTAAACTACTTTGCAGGCTGAAGCAAATAGTATAATGTTCTTTTCAATCTATACAACTATAAAGAAAAACCTCCCCATGTTTCTTTTAAATGTGGAAAAATTCACTCACTCATTAAGTGATTGACATAGTTAATGATTCATCTTCTAGTTAGAATCTTTAAGCTTACACGATTTTAAAATGTTTTCAGACAGAATAATTATTTGATAACTTATTTTAGTACTTAGACTGCTTTAACATTTTTTCTACCATTTGGCATTTTAGTTCAGCAACAAGTTACTAGCTTTGCATCAAGTTCATCTTGTAGTTACTGTTTTTATGAGGTATTAGTAATAGTAGAAATTTTTATAAATCATCCACTCACATGCTTTATAAACCTGTGTCTTGACTGTAAAATGTATAATAAAAAGCAGCCTACAAAAATTTTCAAAACCTATCAACTAAAAAAAGAAATTGATGGAAAAAATAAATAAACAAAGAAAACATATCAGACAGCTCTAGTAGGTAACTATAAAGTGCATTTTCATAATCCATGAATATATATTCCTTTTCCAGCCATCTGGTACCCCACAGATGAAAGCAGTTCCATTTGTAGATGAACACTGATTTCACACAATTTCCGAGAAAGAAAAGAAATGGTTCAGAAAGTTTAAGTCGCTAAGGCGACATGAACCACAAAACATATTATCTGTGAACTGGACTGTTGCACATAAAATATATCAGGGAGAATGTGAATACAATCCTTCGCATCACATAGAGTAATGCTTAGGGAATAACTAAAAAGTGTGACAGACAAAACAATGGTAAGTTGTTCAGGCTATCCAAAGCGTATGGCACTTGCAATAGATTGCACATAAAACAAAGGAAAAGATGATGAAAGAGTCATAGAGGTTTCAAGACAAATAAATGAAATAGTGCAGCTTAAAAGAAAGATAAAGTCAGAATAACAATTAGCCCTGTCAGGCATCCTCAGTAGAAGCTTCAGCACCCTAAACATAAAAATCAAAACCCTTGAGTGATCATTTTCTTGTGAGATGCCATCCACAAACATATATATATATATGAAATATTACAGTCAGCTATATATTCATAAAGCATACTACAATACATTCTGGCAACAACAGATACAGGTGTTTCCCTCTGATCATTCAACTATTCCCTGTTGCCACAAGAATAATACTGCATAGAAACCACAGCTGGTGCAGGGCATGGGGACTGTTTTACTGAGCAACATTTCTCTTTAAGATCTGCACTTCATATCACTAACGCCCTATTGATTTTTGAGTGAATAGGAAAAAGGACTGCCTTTGAAGGATATAAACATAAAATGCCCTGGCTAACTGAAAAAAAAAAATTAATTCATCCTTTGGTGCACATTGGAATCACTCTTAAAAAAAAATAAAAAAAAAATCAGATTTCAAACAATTTCAGGGGCACCTCGACTGAAGAACTTCACAACTCCACAGCCTTTGTGGAGCTGAACTGCGTTGGACAGCACAAGCTTTGACAGGATACTACTCCATGCCCCATCAGACCAGTTCTCATATTAATAGTTAACAGGAATAGGGACCAGAATTGAATGTAGGACAAGCATTTTATATTGGATAAATTATTTGAAATGATGGAATTTTGCAGCAGGGATTTTAGGCAAAATTTTGTTGTTTGATCTCTCTTGTAAGAGTTCTATGCATTTTTGCAATGCTTTGAGCACAAGCAACTTAGTAAATGCCCCATTCCAGCAAACTAAAAAGCATATGGTAAGCAAGAGGTAGATCGAGATCACAGTGGGGAGATGTGGTGGTTATACCATTGGCTTGCTTTTCAAAGCACAGATTCATGTTGTGCAGGCAGCAGTCACAGATCACATCACTTTATCTGAAGTAATCTGCTTTAATTCTTTGCTTGAAGGGCAATTAAACATAGTGGGATGAGAGGATACAAACCATACTAATACATAATATCACCAAAAGCACAGTTTTTTTCATTTAAGAGAAATGTGCAGAGTTCCCAGGGCAAGTACAGAAGGCCTTCACACTGCTTTGCAAGGGGCTCCAATTAGGAGTGTCTCTTCTCTGCTGTCCCTGGCTTCTCAGGGCTCACATCAATATTTATTTGTCACAGATCAAGCAAGATAATATTGCTGTAAATTCAGGCAAGTTTCTAGTCATGCTCAAGAAGGAAGAAGGTCAACAGAAGCAGGAGGATACATGTGTTGATACAGACAATTTCTTCAGTTCCATCACAAATGGAAATGATATGATAATTCAAAAGGAACCTATTGCTCTAACATTTGTTCTCTGCAAACTAATTACAAATACAGTAATGTTTTTGCAAAGTTTCCCCCCAAAGAGTACATGGAGATAAAGAGGTAAGCCATAGCATTTATGTTGTATATAAATTTATGTTACTAGGAGCTCTCTTTCAACAATAATGTGAAACCTTGAAAAGGAGTCAAGAAAAAAAATATAAAGCGAGGCAGAGAGACTATGACTGCAACACTACCCACTCCTTGCTTCTCAGTCAAATTGTGACACTTTTCAACTTCAGTGGGCTTATTATTATTTTTTTTTAAGTCAAGGTTAATAAAAGAGATGACATGTTCACAGCATTAGTCAAACACAGAGTAAATGCAACTTGCATCTTTTTGTAGAGTGCCATTAGCAAGTTACTCAGTCTATTTCTCCAAAATTTTACTGTAAAAGAAGCAGAAATCCCTTCGAAGTGATCTGAATTTCAACTGATGTGTGTAATAATAAGCCATTTGTAATTTTATATAACAAATAATATGCGAGAAATTAACCTGAAAGAAAATGAAGCTCATCTTGGCATATTCATTGTGCACATCTGAAGTTCAACATGTGAACTCAAATAGACCTATCTCTTCATGCAACTGTCAGTCAAAATGGTTGTGTGGCTATTTCTCCAATACCCAAAAAAGCCCAGTCTAAGAGAAAACTGCTTCACTTTCCTCAGTCATACAGTCCTGCTCATTCTGCTGCTTCCCCACACTCCAGGGAATCGCTTTCATCTAAGAAAAGAGAAATCCATCATCTGTTAAGAGGAATTAGCCCACTTGATTTCACATTCCTGGGATACTACCATGGATACCCAGATACACAGAAGAAAACATTTGATAGGAAGAGAGGTACTGCTGATTCTGCTCCAAGTTCTAAAAAAAAGCCAAACTTTCCCTGAAAGCAAGTTACCGTGCATATTACTTTAAGAAAGGAATGGCTAATTTTATGTCTTTGTAGGCAGGTATGTATCTATTCATCTTTTCAAGTGGTGAGCTAGGATCGTGGGGTTTCTTTTCTATCATTATGATCAGCAGGGAGAATAATTTAAAAGAGTGAAGGATTCTTCATTATAAGAAATCACATGCAAATACTAAAAAAAAAAAAAAAAAAAAAAAAAAAAATTTTGTCAAGATTTCAGCAAACAACCCTGTAAAACCAAACTCAGTTAAAAATGACTTTGAGCTATATGCTATTATTTCTGGAAATTTCTGCTTAACTGAAGAGATTCAAAGAGGGCTTTGTAGACGTTGTATCTCCAACGGATCATGGATTCAAATTTAAGATAAGCTTTGAAATTAGGGAAAGCCTTAAACTCTGAAAGAAGACATAATTACAGAGTCAAAATGGCTGAGGTTGGAAGGAACCTCTGGAAGTTGTCTGGTCCAACTCTCCCTGGCTCAATCAGGACCACCTGGAGCAGGATGCCCAGGATCATGTCCAGGTGGCTTCTGAAGATCTCCAAAGAGGGAGACCAGACAATCTCTCTGGGCAGCCTATGCCAGTGCACCTTCACTCACGCGATAAAGAAATGTTTCCTGATATTCAGAAAGAACCCCTTGTGTTTCAGTTTTTGTCCATTGCCTCTTCACCTGTCACTGGGCATGACCAAAAAGAGCCTGGCTCAGTCCTTTTTGCATCGTGCCTTCAGGTATTTATATACACTGATAAGGTACCCTCTAGCCTTCTCTTTTCCAAGTTCAGCAGTCCCAGAGCTCTCAGCCTTTCCTCATAGGAAAAGTGCTCTGGTCCCTTCATCATCTTCGTGGCCCTTCTCCGGACTCTCTCCAGTACTTCCACACCTCTCTTCTACCAGGTAGCCACTAGGCAGCTAAGGAATATTTTGGGATGAGTAGAGGGGAAGGGTCACCTCCCTCGACCTGCTGGCAACACTCCTCCTAATACAGCCTGGAATACCATTAGCTGAACACATCGACTTCCTCAGACACAACTTTCTGAGTCATTTATTCAAGTTTTAGGCTTGAAACTGACACCATACGGCTGAAATCCCAAACATTAATTATTTCAGAATTTTGCTATAAAATAGCTTACTGGAGGACAGATTAAGCCCTTTCAGCACAACAAGCTGTACTTTCAGAACACTCATGAGAATATTCAAATCAGCACACAAAAAAAAGGAGACAGTATGAGGCTAAACCCAGATGACCTACAGCATTGAAACACTTTGCCAATTCCCATCAGAAATTTAGCAAAAAAGAAATGGATGACAGAAAATTCTTCAATGTTGATAAAGTCATTGTTTCAAGTAATATATCATCATAGAGATTAGAGATAAGCAGTTTAAAAAGTTAAAGGAAAGCTAAAATGAATACAACTGCTATATGCAGTGCTATAAACCTCTTAAACCTCTTCCTCAGTTTGCAGTCTTTATATATAAACATCACCATCCATAGAGATGCCTAACACCCAAACCTGGAGTCGTCTTTGATTCCTCCCTCTTTCCTAACATCTACCTTCTCTTATTATATGTTATTTATATTTAAATATCAATTTGGATTTGGATTCTCAAAGCTGAATGCATGCAAATAATATACTACTTTTTTGACTATTTGGACCTAGAAATTACAGTTGCAGTGCATTTACAGTCCATCTACTTGTTGAAAAAATACCTTGCTTAAGCACATAATAACAGAATGAAAACAAGCAGAAGAAATTATCTGAGAGCAACTGTCAAAATGATAATAATAATAATAATAATAATCCTGGACTTCTCCATGTTAAAAATCTCTGTAAAATCTGAAATCAAATTGAATTTGCTCTGGAATTTAGTATGCAATAGTATCTTTATAGTACTTGGATAGTATCCTTTCTTTTTTTTTTTTCAGCTAGTTGATGACTTCATTTAGACTTTGGTAATGAAAACTGTCATTTATCAAGAACCATTTTATGCAAAACACTAACACAAGCTGGATCTGGGAGACATTCTCAGTGACTTGCCTAAGCACGTCAAATACAAAAACATGGTATGTTAATGAGAAAGCTAGCAGACATTTCTATGATGTGTAAAAAGTAGATTTTGAAATTAAACAGGTTTTCCTTTAGTTTCTCTCCCTGATCCAGCCTGTTGCAATGTAAACAGAGGGTTTTATTCCAGAGATTCAAGAAGCCCACATACTGAAAGATACTTTTTTTTTTTTTTTAATGGAATAAATTTGAAGGTGTACACACTGCTAAGAAGATATATTGACCAACATACAAATTTACTCTTATCATGGATGATTATGAAATGTTCTCAAGCAACTTAATATAGAAGTGAAATATAAACAAAAAGAGCAAATGGGTTTGGAAAACTCAAAATTATAGCATAGTACTCTCTAGTAAACTGCAATAAGAATATGAAATACCTCATAACGGAAAATGGGATTCACTCACAATAAGTGAAATAAGTCATTACTATTAACAAACATTATAATAACAACAAGTGCCTAAGCAGTTAGGTGAAAAATAAAGTCTACATTACAAACAATTAAACACTTACATAACATAAATAAGACAAAAAATGAACTGTTTGCACTCTTCCAGATGTAATTTGGTCAGTTTGCTCTCAAAATACTTGCAAGCTATTATTATAAAGCAAACTTCGATATTTATCTACAGCTTTCAATGTGTTAATAAGCAAATACCTGCATACAGCACTTCATGTTGTCACAAAATGCCTTTAGCAGAAATTGTACCATTAAACTCTTCGAAATGGTATTGTTCTTCACCTTCAAGATGTTTTATTCTTACAGCTAAGAAACATTGCCTCCAGTTCTATTACCTTGGTGCCTATGCATCTCATTAAATTTATTAAAAAGAAAATCAAACCCCAAAACTTTTCACTTGTACCTGCTGATAAATACAAAGCACAATAATTTTGAGAGCAAGGCATCATTCAGAACAACTCTACCTGGTCTTAAATTCTCCAGCTTCCACTACAGTTAAGGACACACCGCCAAAATATTTTGGCAAAATGACAAAGCCAAGCACTAGACTTGGTTAGATTAGACTAGACTAGAATTAGGAATTCTTAAACATTTTGACAAAAATGCACTTTTTGTGCACATAGTACATGCTTCTCCAAATAAACAGTACTTCTGTGTTCTGTGGCATGCCACGAGGGCTTTATCCTTCAGTAGTCAAAAACAGTCCATGCCAGAACTAAACTTTTGACCTGTTTTGCCCATTTTATTTCCCACTGAACTGACAGCCAAGGGAACATCGTTATGCATATCAAAGTCTTAGCCTGTATATCTACAGCAGGTGCTAGAAAACATTCCTCTATCTATTTCTGTATCATTTTAGACAAAGCTATAAACAGTCAGAGTCAATCTGCCAGAAAAGCACCAGCAAAATTAGGATCTACTGAAACAGCAGGAGCCAAAGTTGGCCCATTCGTTTGCCCCTCTGTCCATTTGTTTCCCCCTTAACTACATCGCAGCAGTGATGCTCTCTCTTCTTCAGGCCCCCCTCATAAGGGCCATATTCCTCGTCTTCTCATGGGGACAGAAGAACATTGGCCAACAACTCCTTTTGAAATAGCAGATAGGCCTTGTACTGTTTCTCGACTCAAGGAATTACCTCCTGCTGCTTTGAAGTAATTGAACTGTTTATTTACTTCAAGAAACCAAAGCCTTGACTGGAGGTGCTGAATCTGTGCGGTGCTATGTAATATGAGAATTATTCAATTCTTGAAGGAAAAAAAAAATAAGCCAGCCAAAAAAAAAAAAAAAAAAATTAAGCAGGTGAAGGAACATGACCTTAACATTAAGAAGAGATCAACATATTTACTGCAAATGCATTCTTATCCACAATCTAGTTACACAAGCTTTTTCAAAATAAATTTTAAAGACTTTGCAAAAGATGTTATGAAGCAGCAGAATAAAGTTATGTATAATTATTATAATTTACACCACTTATTTAGAGCTTGCTATTTATAATGGGGAATGCAGAATACCCAGTAACATCAATTTACTATTCAACTTCCATTAAAATCATTGAAGTATTTCTTACAGATCTGCAGTCAGCTCCATTAAAACAAATGAAGTATTTCTAACCAATCTATGTTTTGTAACACATGCACAAATCACCACGGAATGAAATAGCTTCAGGGAAGTGCTTTGCTTTGCTTTTAACTCTTGGTCAATTCCACTGATTGACGGGACATCTAGTAACCCTGTTTCCTTAGTTCAATCTTATTGAAAGTCAAGGGAATACTGATAATTATCACCAGGTAAGTGTTATGATTTTACAAAAGGATTTTAGTGATAAGGCCAAGCTGAAATTTATACAGTTTTCTCGGATTATGTAGACCTCAATAAAAAGATTACTCATTTATTATGTCTGGAATTTATAGTGAGGTATAACTGAACCATTAGCAACACAAAATAACTGCATTTTCTTGAAGAATGCTGCCAGTGAAATACAATGCATGTACTGACATGGCAGAAGTGTAAATACTTCTTTTACATGTAGAATTTGGAACATGCTTTCCAAACAGCTAACTGTTATTATGTTTATCAGTCTCAAAGCTACTGAGAGATGACAACATCCCTTATTCTGATTTATTCAAGAGGATGGGGATAGACTCTTTTCAGTGGTGCCCAGCAACAGGACAGGAGGCAACAGGAGCAAACTGAAATACAGGAAGTTCTGGCTGGATATGAGGGGGCACTTCTTTACTGTGAGGGTGACAGAGCACTGGGACAGGTTGCCCAGAGAGGCTGTGGACTCTCCTTCTCAGAAGATATTCAAAACCCACCTGGATGCGTTCCTGTGCAATGTGCTCTAGGTGACCCTGCTTGGCAGGCGGTTTGAACTAGATGATGTTCAGAATTCTCTTCCAACCCCAACTATTCTGTGATTCTATTTCCTTGTTTCAGTAGCTATACTGTCACATGGCAGTCATGATACTCTGCTGAGAATGAAAAGTTGCCTCATCCATCATTCATTAGAGAAACTTTTAAACAAAGATATTGCATATACCCAATGTCCCTCTCAAAACTGTTTTTTATTGAAAATTTGATTATGAAAGCTTAATTAAATATATATTCTTTATAGCATGAGATAAACTGTCTGACAGAAGATAATGCTCAACTGAAGCAACAGCTCGTGAAGTGTATTTTATGTATTTTTACCAAGTTATTTTATACAATATAAAAGTACTTAGCACATTTGAGATAAAAAAAAAAAAGTCATAACAAAACATTAAAGTGGCAGAAAACATGTATTTTACATGTACAGAGTAGATTCCTTTGAGTTGGAGTGGTTGCAATGATGTGTCTGAACATTATTTCCCAAAGGCTACTCTTGTAAATAAACTGAACTTACTTTAGTCCAAAATTCCATTCATTCACTTCATGGTACTTTATTCAAGCTTTTTATAAGGATGAACAAAAGACCAACAAACTCATTTCATATATTCAGCATTGCTCTTAGGACATTAAAAAAAATCTACTTGACAGTGTATTGTGCTCTTATCTATAAAAACTAAATATCTTACATTTAATTTGGTAAAGGTATTGAAAAAGTAATAGAACAATAAAGTACAAAGAAAGCATCAGATTAACAAGATGGACTCTCATCTTGTTCTGAAGTAATAGTACCTCTGCAATATGGTTTCAACCTCTTTCACTAGAGCACACAGAAATCAGTAGCACTGTGCATTCATTCACAAGGGGCAGTAACATCACTTAGAACTTTCTGCTTACTTTCATTTACAGAAAGAAAGAAAAGAAGGAAATGAGAGAGAGAAAGAGAGAGAGAGAGAGAAAGAGAGAGAGAGAAAGAGAGAGAGAGAAAGAGAGAGAGAAAGAGAGAAAGAGAGAGAGAGAAAGAGAGAGAGAGAGAGAGAAAGAGAGAGAAAGAGAGAAAGAGAGAGAAAGAGAGAGAGAAAGAGAGAAAGAGAGAGAGAAAGAGAGAGAGAGAAAGAGAGAGAGAAAGAGAGAGAGAGAAAGAGAGAGAAAGAGAGAGAAAGAGAGAGAGAAAGAGAGAGAGAGAAAGAGAGAGAGAAAGAGAGAAAGAAAGAGAGAGAAAGAGAGAAAGAGAGAGAGAAAGAGAGGGAGAAAGAGAGGGAGAGAAAGAGAGAGAGAAAGAGAGAGAAAGAGAGGGAGAGAAAGAGAGAGAGAAAGAGAGAGAGAAAGAGAGGGAGAGAAGGAGAGAGAGGAAGAGAGAGAGAGGGAGAGAGAAAGAGAGGGAGAGGGAGAGAGAGGGTGGGAGAGAGGGGGGGAGAGGGGGAGGGAGAAAAGAAACCAGCACTTACTTGCTTTTCCCTTTGTATACTGTAGCATAGGAGCCTTCCCCTAGTTTTTCCAGCTTTTCATATGAGTCTGCTTTTCCAAACTTGGGGCTTGTAGGCTGAAAATAAAAAAAATAAAAAATAATTAAAAAAAAGACCTTTCAGAATCTATTGCACCCACAACATTAATCGCTTTGATTCAGCCTTCAGAGATCAAAGGCCATTATGAAAACTCATAGACCTGCATGTTTTACCAGCCAACAATAAAAGAAAAAAAATAATAGCAAAGCTAATAAAATGACTTAATAGGCTACTCAAGCAAACATCATTCAACACCCCAGATGATGGTTTTCAATATCAACTATATACTTACATCACTGGAATTATCAAAAGGATTTTGATCTTAATCAAAGGGAGATTTCTGTTTCATTTTTCACATATATCACTTCGTACAGGGAAAAGGATCATTAGCAGCTAAACCTGCCCATCTTTGTTAAGAGATATAAGTAACAGTTTCAATCTGCCCTACAAAATCAGATTACACAAGCTTCTTAAGTAAAATATATATATTTTAATCTACAGCCCACCCAAAAACATTGTATCAGTCAGTGCCTTCTGCACATCTACCACTGTTCAGAGAGTCATCAAAATACTACAAGAAAGCACATTTAAAGAAAGTATCTTGCTTCTGAATTATGTTTACTGTCTTCAGCTTGTGGATACAAACACACCATGTTTTTAATGGCATGTATATGCAGCACAGTGGAATAAAATCCTGCAGCCTCAACATTTGCAGCCTAAATACAGGGTTGAAAATGGAAGCAAGCTGAACACGGTGCCTTGCTGAGGGCCAGACAGCTCAGCCCACCTCTGTGCCAGGCTGCTGCCTGCCCTGCTGCTATGCACGCCTCACAAAGAACACCATAAAAGCTGCAAGAATAGAAATTCATCTGACATGAAAACGATTCATTTGGAAAGCTGATATTAAAAATTGAGAAAGAGAAGATGTATTATGACAAATTGCATTGCATAAAATCATTTTTCCTGATTCTTATTCTATGAAACAAACGTTGCTCCAAACGATGCAATATAATATCTGCTTTTCATAATTTCAACATTCATGAATGAAGTCCTGGTCTACAATTACACAGACTAGAATGATACACATTTTCAGTAATAAACAATCTTTTTTTTTTTTTTTTTTTCTTTTTAGTGTGCTTCAATAGTACTGTCTACTCTGGCAGGCTTAGTGCCATGACCACTTCCCTGGGGAGCCTGTCCCAGTGCCTGACCACCCTCTGGATGAAGAACCGTTCCCTAACACCAAGCATGACCCTCCCCTGTCCCAGCTCCATGCCGTTCCCTCGGGTCCTGTCGCTGTCCCAAGAGAGCAGAGCTCAGCACCTGCCCCTCCGCTCCCCTCATGAGGGAGCTGCAGACCGCCACGAGGCCTCCCCTCCGCCTGCTCTGCTCTGGCCTGAACAAACCCAGGGACCTCAGCCACTCCTCATATGTCTTGCGACCCAGACCCATCATCATCTTCATTGCCCTCCTTTGGACACTCAAGTTTTGGCACATAAGTTTTATGTCCTTGGCACATAAGTTTTATGTCCATCTAATACTGTGGCACACAAAACCACACACAGTACTTGAGGTGAGACCACACCGGTGTAGAGCAGAAATGAAGAGTTTTGTTGAAAGTTTTAATCCTAAGTACTTTAAATTAAGTTAAAGGGCCATTCTTGCTGTGAATTAATCCTCACTTTTATAAAAAGAAGTAATCTGAAGTAGTTTAAGATAAGCATTTTTGTATACAACATATCATGAAGTTCTGGAAAATATCTGAGCTTAGCAGACATTTTGAAGTATATCCTGCTTTCCCAGGCATCCACATCTTCCAGTTGTCTGGAAGAAAAGTGCTTTTTACTCTCCCCCTAGACCATAAGGGCACTGTAAAAAACTGAACTGCAACTGCCACCAGCATCACCTACGGATATTTTAGACTGCAGCACTCAGACATTCTGTACACAAACCAACCAAAAGAATACAGGGCGCAAATTCTGGAGAATCAGCACTGATGCCCACTTCAGATTCAGGGACTAACTCAGTATTACTCTGATTGTAACACTGCGAAGGAAAGCAGCCAAGCAAATCAAGCATTTTTAGGGTTGAATTCAACTGGGAGACTCTAAGCCATGCCCTGTGCTGCACACAGTACAGACTCACATCTGGGATCTTACGCCTGATTTACAAGTACTCAGGTTTCAGTTTTCTGGAAGGAGACAAGCATGCAGTGCACGTTTGCAGTGCAGAACACAGCTGTGTCTAAATTCTTTTAAAACCATGGTCAAAAGTTTAAAATCATCTGAGCCCAAAAATTGCTCCAATAAACATACAAGAAATCTCAGGTAGGATGACTTGGGACCTATAATCCTCATTACCACCAATTAACCATGAACCAGAAAATACAAACATTCTTTTTACTCAACTAAATTTACAAAATTTGTCCTAAGCCATAATTTTGGCACTTTGGCATATATATGCATTTTCTGGGACTAAGATCCCAGCTTTCTATTGAATGATATCAGTCTATACACATGTATGTTTGCAAAATTGTGTCTTTTCATCTCCTTCCAATACACAGAACAATTTATTACTTCGTTATCCAAGTCCTAAACATGAATAGACTGATGAAAATATTCCATACGGGAACTCTCCGATCTTTTTCCTCTTGCATTATTGCAACCACTTCATTATAGATAAGGGAGTAATACGCTCATCTGCACTTAAAAAGGCATTCTACCTGGTTAGAAATGCAAGTTTGTGGTTGTTTTTGTTGTTTTTTGTTTTGTTTTTATCACAGCTGTGTTACAGATGTCACTAACAAAGGTGACTAAAACATTTATTCAAGTAACTTTCTCATTTAAGTGTCTAATTATGGACTAATGCAACATTATGAATCTACAGAAGAAAAGTATTGAGATGTTTAAATGTATCCCATACAATGAGGAGGGACAGCAAAGTATTTTCCACATTGCAGGCAGCAGTGAACAAACCCACACTGAGTAGCTCTGTTTGGAGTGGCAATGCTGCTGCAGTTAACAGTAAATTGTTCAATGCTGATTTCCTCATATAGTGGGGAAGGAAAAGGACACAGCTTATACATGTGTTTCACATCCACTCTTATTTTCACACTGTGATTTACTTTAATTTTATACCACTGGAAACCATAATATAAAAGGTCACAACAACTTGTAATGCCTTAAGATCTTGATAGGAAACAGGATGCCTTTAATACATTACCACACAGTAAATCAGCAGCAGTAATTATTCCTACAACCTCAGGCTCATATCCCCATATTCCAGCTGCCAGAGGCACTGACCTAAGGTCATGCCTTTTGACTCATTCTCCTCCTGGGAGCGGATGCATCCTCACCAAGAACAAGCTAAATGATAAAAGCTTGCATTTGGAGGAACGGGGAGGAAGAGCTCATTCCTTATTGCCCCCAAAACGTGCTGGTGTTGACCAATTTGTCGTCACGCCTCCCCCCCCCCCCCATGCAGTGTAATAGAAAATGGCCATTATTCTTCCTTTCATATGCAGTTTTAAAAGACGTAGAGTTCCTGAAGGTATTTGGTGTAGAAAAGCACTTCAGAGGATTTTTATTATTATTATTAATAATAATAATAATCAGCAGACCATTGCAGTTGCTTAGCTGCTCTGAATTGTACTATATTCCCACACTTAATTCTACCATCATAAATCTCCATATACTACCACAGTGATTCAGGACAATACTTTGAGGGACCAAAAGACTTTTTGAAATTATTATTATTATTTTTTTTAATGAAGCCTCACTTATTGATTCATACTTACAATTGCTTGCATTTGCTTAGCTCAGACATTTTTACCTCTTATTATAAAACCAGGTCAGACTTACATAAAGCAAAACATGAAACGTTCCAAAACTTAAATTTTGAGTTTAAAAGGATCTAAATAATGGTCTACAGAATGGATCTAAATAATCTGAAATTCTGTGACTACTAAAAATTATCACAATTTCCACCTACTAAATTATTGCACCCTGTTTCATATGGTTATTTTCCAGATTCACAGCCATGAACTTTATTATTCAGATTTCTCCATATTTAGCTTTCTCAACCATTTTTGTTTTAAAAAATACACCTCGTTACAGCAAGAAAATAGTACTTTTTTTTTAGTGTTAATATTACAAGCCAACATTTAGAACTCACTTCTAAATGTCGTATTTTGTTTGTTCTGAATATTTTATTCCTTCCAATAAAATATGTTGGAATATATATTCACAGAGATCTATCTGTGTTTGTTGAATCACAAGAGTCCCATATTCTGCCCAGGATACGGTTGACTGAAATACGCATAGCAAGCAAGACATATCCAGAGCACATCACATTTACAATGCTTGCATCAGCCACTGACATATCTCACAAGCAGCAGACTCTCAAGAAGTCTTCCTACATTTTAGAAAACTGCTGTAGTCCTCCACTTTGACCCAGACAAGATTTCTCAACAGAAAAGAGTAATAATTTTAGCTGAATGCACATATTTTGATGTTTGTTCAAAGCTACTTTTTGAAGCTCAAATATTAGAATACTTCTGCCACTATTTACTTTTATTCTTTTTTTTTTTCCATTATTATTATTTCCTTTTGTCTTACTCCTCCTCAGTAATTTTTAACCCTCCAAAACACCAGTGGAACATTGCTGTTCTAACAGTGCTGTTTTTCAGCTTGTTAAAGCTTTCTAAACTTTTCTATGACATTTTTACTGTGATTTTATTGAGAGGTAGAAGCTAAAGAGAGATTTTCTCCCTACAGCTACACAGATTTGTATATATTGTACATCAGTGGGACTGCTTAGGCATAAAACTGCCCGTTGCTCAGCATCAGAACTAGCAAGGGAGGGAGGGAGGGAGACAACAACAACAAAACTTTGAAAGCTAAAAAAAAAAAAAAAAAAAAATAGATACAGATAATATGCAACCAAGACTCAACACAGTCAACTTTAATGGGCAAAGGTGAAATAGGAGACAAACAACCAGTGAGAGACTGGTACTACTAGAGAGTCACTGGAAAGCAAATCTTCATGCTTGGAAGAAATCTTCTAGAGAACTCAAATGGGAAAGATAGGCAAGATACTGAGACAGAAGGGAGTAAAGGCTTCCAAGCCTTTGAAGAACTACAAATAGTCCCAAGTCATTGTAGAAGCCAGCACTGCAGTCAGTGGATAACATGACCCCCAAGGAGAACTGGAGCACAAAGAGGTGCACATCTTTCCCTTCTAGAACCAGACTGAGTTTTACTTGTTTACTTTTCTGCTTTACCTTTTGTGAAAATAGTTGCTGTTCACATAGTTTTCTTAATAGTAGCCCACATTTTTCCCAGCAAGATTAGGCTAACAGCACCACTGAGCACTGGGAGTGGGTATCTTTCGTAGGACAGCTTTCGGCAACCAAGATTAGACTTTTTTTTTTTTCCTCTGGCTAAGGAAATATAGATCGTAGTAACAAAGATAGAAAGAGCATGCCAAAATAGTGAATACAGAAATAGAAGAAGCTATTTCAAAGTGACGTTAGTGAATTAAAAATAATAGAGAAAAAAGGAGTCTGTTCTGACCAGGTCATTTCAAGTAAGCATTTCATTGATATAGACCATAGGAAGGTAATAGAGTTATTCCAAGATCTTACAGTATGAGTCCTCACACTATATTCTCATGTGAATACCTATCTTCCTCAGATTTTTTCAAAATCTATGTAGTAAAGAGAACTTTAATGGAAAATTACATTGAAAATCACCTGACTATTCTTATACAAGCTGTGTGGGTTATGTTCTCATGCATTTTTCATAACTGCAAAACAGCTTGTGAATGTCACACTTAACCATCACACTCCTAAGCTTAAGTTTTAAATATCTTTTTTTTTTTTTTTTTAAACTGTGGGATATTAAACTTCAATATAAAGCCCTTCTCAAGGGAAAAATATTATGTTCACAGTACCCTTGTAAATTATTTAAAACCGAAACTGAAGATCTGTTTTGTTCTATGACTGAAAAGAAATAAATTCATTGCTAGAATAACCTGAAAGTGAAAGGTAGGCCAAGAGTCATAACAGATTAAATTACAAAACCTGTAGATTTTTTTTTTTTAAACCATTCTACATTTTGTCTTCTTTCTCACAATCGTAAAACCATTTTACAAAACCATACACCAATTTCACAGTAGTGAGTGCCCTTAAGGTTTGATCCTATATGCAATTTTAGGTCCAAAGCAATCCCATTCTTTTCTTTCATTTTAAACTGTGCAAAAGGTGGATTGTTGTCTACTGTCATGTTCAAGGGATACAGAGATGTTCAAGAATCCAACCTGAGCATTAATCTGAGCTCTCCCACTACCATATTCCATCGTCTTGCCTGCATCTTTCTGTCCCTATAGCCATAAATGAGCAATCTGAGCCACAGCTACTACAGACCTCTATGAAAGGGCTTGCTGCTGTTTGTAAAGATGTTTACTTGTTCTGCAGGCTGTTAAAGCACAGAAGCTGGACCAGCTGCCACATTTTATCTGCCTTACCAGTTAAAGACTATCCCCCGGGTTAAGATTCTTGAAGCTTCCCTCTAGCCAGAAAAGAAAATCAGCTCTCTACACAGAGCTCTGAACGTATCTTACCTTAATAAAAAAAGTATTATCCAAGAAGGATGCACCTACCCTTGTAACTAATGGGTTCCTAAAAATTGATAAGGTTCCATACACCTGAACAGGAACACAGGTGAGAACGCACAAAAAGTGTTTAGGCAGACAGAAATTATGCTTCCCACTTACACAAAATTCTGACCTCAGTTTCTGTTTGAAGTGAGATCTTTTATGCAACCACTTTGCAATGAGTTAATAGGATCACTTCATGATTTTGCTTGTATTTCTTTGGAGGAAAGTTACGAGCAACCAGACCAAAAATTAACAGAAGTTAGAAAAACAGAAGAGAGGCTGCTCTCCCCAAAAGAGTGCACTAGGGCATTGCATATTTGATTATTACTTTTTTTTTTTTCTTACATTTTTGTTAGTTGGTAAAAAGAATAATTAGTATTTCACTGCATTTAGTTTTTCTACTGCTGAAAGATAGTACATATAACTTAGCATGATATTTGAATTCATTGCCATGGATCTCAAGTCATTCAGAAAACAAGCTGATGTGTACCAGCACAAACCTAAATCTTGACTAGACAGTTAGCTCATAAAAGCTGCAATATTCTATTTACACACTGTGCAAAAGTATTATTCTAGTATATAAAATATGTATACTGAATACAATAGAACTTCACCTTGAAATAGAGAACAATAAATATGGTTTCACGCCCAAACAGCATGGATCTCAAATTGGATTTTCAGAGAATTAGTCAAATCATCTTCCAGACCAAGTGTTATTTTGGGAAGAGGGGCATAAGTTTGTCCTTTTGAATTGTGGTTTGTTGTTATTTTTTTCCCCTTTCTTTTGTCCAGTTGATTTCATAGTCTTATTCTTTCTTCTAATAGGGAGCAGAGAAAAACAAGTTTCTTCCCTTGGTAAGGAAAAGACTCAACAAAAGGTTTTTTTTCAAATATATACATATAAATATATATATTACATATGTACACATGAATATATGCCTTATTAGTGTGATGCGCTGGATCAGAGCAAAGGCCTACCCAGTCAAGTTGCCTGCCTCTAGCAGTATCAACAGATGATCCACAGTTAGGCAAATACCTACTTTATTCCCTCCAAGGTGAAGATCACCCATTATTCTGGGTGGGAAAAAAAAAAAAAAAAAGTGTCTGTTCTACTGTAGATTTCACTCCATAGTAACATTCAATTTCAATCAGTTTGAAAAGTTGGGAAGTCACACTCATAGATGTTTTCTTATATTTAAAAGAGGGGTGGGGCAATGCAATGCCATGTCAAAGTTTCACATAATGAGAACGTAAATATCAGGTGGAAAGATTTTAAATGTAAAAATTCAGTTTGTCAGAAAAATAATGTGCTAGCTTCTCAGTGCATGCTACTGCACTAATTAACAACAGAGTTTCTACAGGATTGCGAAGAAGTGTGTCAGTAACTGTAGAAAATTACTTCATGTTCAAGAGCAAATGATTTATTTTTCAAGTGACAATCTGCGGGCAGGAACATTGAGTTCCACCTTTCATAAACTTATGTGTTTCATCTTTCCCATCACAAGGTACAGAGCATTCAGAAGGTACAGAAAACATAAAATGGATCACATGCCACCTGCTGAGCACTATTTGGTGATCTTCACCAAACACTGATGATGATGACTGCCAGGGAGCTGATAAAGCTTCTGAAACTAAACTTGAAAGAGCATGGCACAACCCCCCCCCCCCCCCCAGGGCATTATAAATAAGGTCTTTCTTAAAAAAAGTTAGTTTTGAGACAAATTAGGGACTTCCATCTGAGTAGAAAGTGGGTGACAGATATACAGGTTGATACAGAGCCTGCAAGCCTCAGCCATGTACCTTTTGCAAGACATCAGTTCACCTGATGGCTACAGAGGACTTAAAATGATGAAAGGGAATAGACTAAAAAGAACCCTTTTTCTAATATAGAGCCTCTAGTAATCAAGCATAGAAAGTGAAAATTGAAGGTAGCATATATCTGTCAGATTATCTTAAAAAAAAAAAAAAAAAAAAAAAAGTTTATGCAAAGCAGAACCAAAACTGCAACAAAACTACACAACTGTAGCCAGTACAACCCATAGGCCATAACATGCTCAAGCATATTTACAGAAACTGAAATGCAGTTCAGAATGGCATCATCTGCATGGCAGAAGAATTTCCAGGGAAGCAAGTTATTGAATTAAAAGGGAGAATGTGAAGCAGCCCTCTGACACGAAAGAAAAAGAAGTAATAATCAGACGAGGAAGTGGCAGTAGCATCTGCTACACAGCATTGGAACTAGAAAAAAAAAACTAAACCAAAAACCTTCAGTCAATCCAAATGTAACTCAAAACCAGAGACAAATTCCTGCAACTAACCACACAGACATATGCTCAATGAAATGTGTATCAGAACATCTTGTGCTTGAGGCGATGTAGTCAGGCTCGGGGGAAGGGAACAGCTTGATCACATCTCTGCCCTGGACATTTGAATTTCAGGTCTGCCGGTCAGTGTGACCTGCAATCAGGGGAGTGGTAGCACTGCCTTTTGCTGTGAAGTTCTATTCTTCCTTCTTCATCGGCATGAATACCCTAATTATTCCACAAATTATTCCTTGCCAGGTGCACTTCCGAGCACTCTTTGTGAGGAAGAGTTAAAAAATGACTAACAATGCCTAGAAACAGAAGAAGGGAGTTCACTGAACAGAACTATAAAAAAGAGGGAGAATTACAGGAAGTTAAGAAATCAGAATTGTATTTCAGGAAATGCCTATGCATCTACTTTCCAACATGAGGCATCCCCAGCAAGTCTGTGTGACTCAGCCCATGAAAAGATTGGTGAGAGCATGTGTTTAGCTAGGGACCTAACCAGCAGCACAGTAGGAGGGAAAGCATTAACATCATTAAGAGGAAAAAATACTGGGATTGCAGGACACTGCCTGGGCACAATGCAGTACCAGACCTCTGGAAAAGAACCAGATGCCAATAATACACTTTCAAAATAAATCTGCTTCCAAAGTCTGGAAGCAAAGCAAAGAAAAACCTTCTTTTTTAACATAAAAGTATGTAAAGCATTAACAGAAACTAGTAAAAATTTTTGTAAGGAACAAGGCAAAACAGCTAAGATGTAGAGCAAATTAACGCTGCAAAAGACTTCAGGAACTTTCAGGAAAAAAAAAAATCACTTAAATTTACAGTTGTGCTGCCAAATATTAATCAGGCATCTCTCACAATAAACAAGGAGCAAACTGTAAATGCATGAGTTCCTCATCTTCCAAAAAGTTCTAATTTAAAAGATGTTGGTAAGAAACAAATAGATGAGGTCTGACCAACGGGTAGGATGCTGAATATACAGTGCTTTTAGTGCCTACACCACCCAACTATCCCCAAAACAAGCTGAGAAAAATAAAAGCTCCATCCTTCCTTAATGACTACAGTAGTTTTATGAAAAAACTCCTTGTTATGGATTGATCTGGAACATGCAGGAGGCATATTTGGCAGCAGCTATATAACACTATACAATGATGGAAAAGCAAATTTCTTTTTGCTACAGATGGTTACGTTTTAAAATGTAACCTTTTCTCCAAAGGACAGTCCCCTAGAGGCATGACATCTTATCCATTAAATTCACACGGGTTAAACAAAGCTCATCTGCAGAAAATGAATCTCTGTCGCTTCTCCTTAGAAGTCTGACAGAATTCAGTCAAACTTCTCTATAGAGGACAGGTGGTGCCCAGAAGATAGAGCAAAACAATAACAAAAACAACAACAAAAAAAAAATAAAGAAAGAAAAGAGGGAAAAGAGGGCAATCAACCTTTAAAATTATTTCATGCCAACTAAGATCTGAAGCATTGCACACATTCTGCTTAGATCTGTAGTCTTCACCTCAAAGGTCACATTATTATGGATTTTTTCTTGCCAAAGCATAACAGAAATAGTTTTTCAATAATTTTGAAGGTCTTTGGGGGGAAATCTGTCTGGGCATTATTCATGAAAGACATGACATTTTATTTATCTGGTTTCATTCAAAGTACTTGAGGATAGAACAACAATGATGATGTATCACCAACACCTTCTCAGTTGTTTTCTCTCTCTCACACAGTTTCTGACAGGGAAATAAATGCTAGTTTTACTACTTGATTTTAAAAGAGAGTTTTAAAATGTAAAGAAAATCTGTCAAGTCTGATTTGTTTCTCAAGTTTCTTTGAAACCTAAATCTAAAGCTCAAAAAAAAAAAAAAAAAAAAATCAAGCGCTTTCCTGAACTTCATGGGAAAGAAATCTTCCTCACAAATAAGCAATCTTCCACAAAATTTCCAACACAAACATTGTAGCAGCTGTAAAACCATAGCAGGATCAGGAGAGGAAAATGCTTAGGAATCCCTTAAGATATACTAGCTGTTATCTGAGAGGAATCTCAAAACGTATTATCTTTAAAGCTTTATTTTCTTTTTATATATTATATTTTAAATTAAACAGTACAAGTATACATGGGAAACATTTTTAATGGCAGGCACAAGCTTCTTGTTTTGTTTCTAAGCAATCATTTTCCTCTTAAGCAAGAAACCATTTATTTAGTGGTATTAAATCCATCATTTTGCCATGCAGACATCAGCATTATGAACTTACAGAGCTAGGGCTGGAATGCCGTCTGACTTTAGGTGATTCTTTCCCTGCAGATGAAGTTTTGAAGTTAATGCAAGCATTGTTCTCCGAATGAACCCTCTTCACTTGGTTGGTTGGTTTCTCAAATGGATCAAAACTACTTTGTGTCCTCTGGACCCTGACTTTCTTGTCCTCAGGAATTGTATCCAGAGGTTTGATCACTGAATCCATTCCCTGGCAGTTCCGTGTAGACATCTTTGTGACACATATCTGAAAGGAAAAAAAAAAAAAACAGCATTCATTGATTTTAAGAGACTTGAAGTCTTACCGATCCATGTATCAGCATAAGAAGGCACTGGAATACATTTAATTTTTATTCAAATATTAAAATCATACATGCATTTTATACAGAGGATACACATTAAAAGTCATAAAAATAAAAATTGTATGTTTTTACTGTGTACTAAAACATTTTTAAAAAGAAAAAAAATAGAAGAGGAACATATGTCAAATTCATTTGTGTGTTTTTTCGTACAGTTTGGTCCTAGCAACAATGCCATTTCACTTTTTCCTCCAATCTAGCCACTGATATCTGTGAGCAGTATTGATTTCCATTTGTTTAAAATTGGATGAGCCTAAACTTAAATAAATGATGGTAGTTTGGGTGTGCACTTTGGTTCTGGCCTGCCAGAGATCCAATACCAGTATATTACTGTATTTTTAAATAATGCTTATCCAGTGTTATTATTATTATTATCACCATATGTCACAGAAAATGAAATCAGTAAATCAATTCCCAGGCACTGAAATGTGAGACCACAGCTTAATAGCACACTAAAGCTCAGAAGTTCAGTTCTTCCTTACAGTGAAGTACGATGCTGCCAAGCCCTGAAGTTTGCAACTTGCTTCCTGAGCTACCCAGATAGGTTACTACTTGTGAAAAAGAACTCGGTGAGCAGCACAGCGAGCTCAGATATTCCAGTTACATAGTTTTATGTATATTATGTATTTTTCACTTTGCAATTTATAAGAAGTTTCTTAAAATCACACAAGTTCTGGGGTGTGGTTGGGAGAGTTTGAGGTTTCAGCTTCTGCATACTGCACAAGAGATTCCACTTTTATGTAAGGAAGAACAGAAACACTTTTAGCTCTCTGGCTATAGGGAAAAGCTATGAGAGGTGCTGCAGACAGACCCTAGATGCTCCTTGAAACTTAAGGCAAATTAAAAGAATCTTCAATGTATTTTTTCCAAGATGTCTGCAAGTCTTTAAGGGTAGAAAGTGATAATTTGCTATCAACTCTACTGTTCTCATACATACACTTAAACAAGCATAACATTCCATTTAAGCACCTACAATCTGAGCACTGTGGAAAAGTTGCTGCCATAAAATGGGTAATATGAAGAAAAAAATAAATCTAAGATATAAATAGGACTCTCTTCCTCCATAACCCAAATGTCTCCAAAACAGACTTCTCCAAAAAATTATTCCTTGCTTCTTCCGCTGAGGAATTCTGTGCCTTGAAATCCAACTTATTCAAATTGTTTATAGAAGAACCGTGTGGCTATACCTTGAGTTTTTAACATTTAATGGGTTTGATGATCAGCCGTAACAGCAGATCAAAGATTTTTTTTTTTCATACATTAAAAATTTAAAGTGCACTTCTCACACGGTGCCATCTGGCCAAACTACCATGCACCAGTTCAGCTCCAATTAAGGCCATTACTAGCATTACAAGCCAGCTTTACAAGGGTTCATGTTTCTTCTCATTAACGTGGCTTCTCCAGGACTAAAACCCTACCAACTTTTAACAGCCCCCCTTCTTTCCAAATGGTAATACTCTCTCAGGCCAAAATTAAAGCAATTATGTAATTTTGGTCTATTACTTCAGAGAGAAAAGATAAAGAGCTGCTGCACAAATAATTTTTAATTAGCCTTCTTGTAAAATTAACTGACTTCTTTTTTTTTTCCTAAAAAACCTACTATGCACAGGCATGCACCCACATACTTCCCACTGTCTTCTCCAGATTCGTGTTCTTGTGATGCTTGTTACCAACAAAGATGTTTTGACATCATGCAAACTGAAATTCCTGTTAAAATAGCAACACTTTCATTTTGCTTAATCAACATGGATGCAAATAAATTACCAAGTATCTCTTAGCCTCTGAAATCCTGTGAAAACAGGGACAGGGGATAGGGAGAAAAGGTTAAAAGCAGCACTTGTCTTCCTTCCAGATTACAAGATGCCACCTGTGACTGGCTAAAGTGTTTGGAACCCACAGCTAAAAGCATGCTATGGTTAACAATGACACGAATGCTGTGTCTCATTTCTTTGTCCACTGGAAAGTCTCCATGTCGTATACTAATGTGGGCTAAGTAGGCCTTGCATTAAAAGAAAAAAATAAATAAAAAGAAAAGCTACACGTCTGTTACTATTGATCATCTCTGCACTGGAAGCAGTAATAGTTTGGAATTAGATATTGCAGGCACTTTCACCTTCAGGTCACTTGACTGAGTCAGGAGTGGGATAAAACTCCCCGCCATCATCTTCTAACAGCCACCCTCAAACTTGCAAATGGCTGGAAGCAAGATGTGAGGCAGCCAGTCCCCCCCGCCAGAAGTCAGGCACCCCAGAGGGTGCACGGCACAGCAACATCACCAGTGAAGAAGACAGAAGATGGTAGAGAAGTACAAAAGCAGAGACTGCTCCCTGCTCTGTCACTGGGGCACTTCTCATGCCAGCGCTGTTTCATTCATCACCTCTTTCTCAAGGACCGCAATAGTTTGCTGGCATTAATTAAACATCTCACCTAGTGACAGCTGAGCACTAGCTGAGGGCCAAGCTTCTGCTGTTCTTTAAGGGTATACATTTCCAACCCATCTACCTTGCCTGAGAGTTTTTCTTAGGAGAAACAGTATCTAGGTTCTTGTTTGACATCCTCATAGATGAAGTCAAACTTAACCTTAAAATTCTGCTCTATAAAATCTGAGCAAGTCTAAAACACCAGTACTGAGCACAGGCCACAGCTTCAGCATTACACACTGTAAGGTTGCAGCAAACACATCGGTGACTTCAGTTTTCCCTCCATTGGCAAGAACTAAACTACCACGATAACCCTACTTTTTGCCATTGCGGAAACGGCATGCAGACGTGCCATCCTGAGCTCCATCTAATTGTCAAACTTATTTTACAGTGACTTATTAAACAGTGACTTAACATTGCAAATGTTTTGGAAACCTTCTTGTGCACAGAAATGGTTTTAGATTTCACTGAGATGACCAGATCACTTTGAAGAACAGCACAGACTGAATTTTTCTACTACACTGATTTTGCCTTTTAACTATCATTTTTGCTTATACTAGCATTGCGAAAGTGTTTTTTATAAATCTCAGCTACTCAAAGGTAGATAATTCTTCTCAGAAGCTCTTACAAAAGTAAATCTGTCCCATCTGGTAGCTCCTTGTTGGTAGTTACACGTCCAGTGTCTCATTTCCAGCTTGCTTTTTGAATGAAAGATAAAGGACTATGTTTCAATTAAAACATAGTATTTGTCACAAAAGCCTCTTTCAGAAGGTCCTGTGTGCTCTTCAGGGTCGATCAGAATTTTTCTATAACTCAATTTTGCCATCTGTAAGGCAGAGCATGTCTTTATACCTCATTTCATGTCTTATCTGCATAAGCCACAGGCTCTTCAGAATGGGGACTACACGTTCACTAAATCTACGTGCAGAACTCCCCTTACGCATTTCAATAAAGATGACAAAATCATCCACTGCAGCCTCAAGACCGGCTGATTTTGTTGAAAATCTGCTTAGCTACAGTTACTGGAATGAAAAACAAAGTTAAACAAGTGTAACAGCTCATGACATATAGGAAGTCAATCCATATGATTCATTACCCCCTTCTTGCCCTTACTCTATAAATCTATGTAATGCTGTACTTAACACAGTGCAGCACACACACTCAACTGGGATGTTGTAAATGTCACAATAAGCTAAAAGCAGTGTTACAAGAAGATGTGATCAATGGCACCCTAACTATTACAAATATTTACCCCAAATGCACGTATAGAGAATATATATATATATTATATATATAAGTATTACCTTGGTTTGTCATATACTAGATGATAATTATACTTTATAAAATGTCATCAAGAGAAAGAAGAGAGTATAAATATGATATCAATTTAATGAAAATGTAGCAAACATCATGAGCTATTAAGCACTTTATTTATGTGTTGTTTTTTTACTTCAGAAACTACTTGGCTTTTAGAACAGGTGCAGTGTAGTCACAGCTCTCTCTTTCAGAAGAGGTATTTCTGGCAGCAGATCCCTCAGTTGGGGAACTGAGAAATCTGTTCTCAGTTTATGTGTTCTCTCTTCTTTATAGAAAACAGGACAAAGAAAAGGCCAATCAACATAATACATTTAATAACTATAGATTATTACAAACGTAACAGCCAATAGAGCAAAACACTCTGCCTTGTCAGGGCTGTTTTAGCAGGTGTTATTTTCCTTCCCAACCTTGCACCAAATTGTAAAGGCTAAGGAAAGTCACTGGCTGATTCACTGCCTCTCACTTTGGGCACTTTCAGCTGCCCAGGCACGAAACAGAAGGGAAGCAGTGCTTGCTTCCCACCACTGGAGCTCCAGCCTGGCAAGAATCCCACCAAGGTTTCTTTGAGAAAGCCTGCTGAAAAACAGATGAAAGCAAAAACAGCTACAGAGGGGCAAGGACAAGGAACAGACAATTTCAATGGAAGTGACACTTTCCTACAAGGTAAAAAGGTAAAACAAAACAAAGGGAATGGTATGTATGGTATTCACACAAACAATCTCTACATGTAGGACATCAATACTTCAAGCCTCTGCTTCATTTCCAAGACCAAAGTCCTAAACAACCTACTAGACTCCAGCTCTGAACCTCCCTTAGGAAGGAGTCTTGCTCTTCTCCATAGAGAACAGAGCAGTTACACAGAAATTCTTTTTATTGTTATTGTTGTTTTGAAGTTACTGTATGGGAAAAGCACTTCCAAGGCAACACTTAGAAATCGTCCAGGGACTCAGTGTCTTCATGGGAAATCTGAAAATAGCCATGTATGTTTGTTCCTACCCAGTGAGGTAGCAGTATTAATAGCTGGGAGTCCCTGACCCCAGTTTTGGAAAAAAAGATGCCTGTCAGCCTAGGTGTTGTCAGACAGAAGCACCGCTCCATGAACATCCTTCCCATTACGTCTTACATATGGATCATGAATGTTAAATACAGTTTTACTTCCCTTCATTTTTTGTCTCCCTGCTGCCAAACACTATGCCAATACCCCACGTAGTAACCAGAACCATCACTGATGTCTCATTCACTCTGCACACCCTAATAGCTGATCTATACCCACTTATTAAATTTGTCCCCAATTATTCAGTCAGTCTTAACTAAAAAGCTAAGACAAAAAGAGAGACAGAAGTCTTTTTGCCACTTAAAACCTACAGGACAAAGACCCATCTTGTAGTTGCCTGCTGTGCTCTTCTCTACTTTTGAAAAATAAATAAACAAATAAAGGACTATTTAAGTCACAAATCAAAACATTCATAGCAATTCTAATATTACTTGAGCTATTATAGGTTCTGGCAATGTAAGCCAAAATAAAAAAAGCAGCCCCACAAAAGGTAGTGCACTCTGGTACTAAAGGTTATTTTAATGCATCTCTGTGTGTGTTTTTATTTATTTAAAGTAAGAAAAAACATTACCACACACCCAGAACATTAAAACATCATACACTTTACAATTCCTAATTTTATAACCACAAAAAAAGCATAAAACAGATCATACTTTGCAACTTTCTTAGTTGCTTATCAGAATCAGGAGATGGTGTACAACAGACAACAAAACAGCCCGGACAGCTTTTTCTTCCCCTCTCATCCTACTCAGTCTCACAGTCAGTTTGAGTTCCCAAGACTGCTGTAGGATAAACACACTTAATCATCATCACATCAGTAAGGATCACTGGGCTGCAGTTTCCTACATCTCCCACCTCAACATCACGGTATTTATCATATCTCAAGACATAATGTCTGCAAGCAGCCCATTTTTTTTCCCATAAAAATTACTGCTGAAGAGACAGAAATCACTAGTGTATTTTTGCTCCATCCAAGAGTCCATAATATGCCCCATTAAATAAAGGCTATGTAACCACTCATGGAACCATTTCTAAGTAAAGACATCATTTGATTCACCTTATATCATATCACGCAACGTTCCTTAATCTTCATTTGGGTTTACTGTTAAAATAAATAAATAAATAAAACTATCAAATTTAGTTGCCCTGATATAGTTTCAATGTAAGCTTTTTTCAGTTCATCACTGTTGGCAAGATTCAGAGCTCCCAAGCAAACAGTATTTTTAGAATTCAAGGTTTCTGGATTAATACAGGTACGGTTTCAAGTTATATAGCATTTAAAGACTGAGAGTAATCAGTTAAAACATGTAAGTAATTTATAGTCCTTATGGTTCATGAATTTTATAACATTCATGAAATGTCCCCTGAATTAATTACCGGTTAGGGTGCTTAGTAAAAGGCTGGCTGTCCCATATCACTAGAATTTATTCATACAAATAAAGACATCCTCAGTAACAAAGAACAATCTTTCTTTAGCTTTGTCATAACAGACCAAACATCTTACCACACAAAAGGAAAAAAATATATATGCTTATAAAGTGTAAAGACATACTATTCTAAACCTCATCATGTCTTTTAGAAAGATGCATTATAGCTGACTTTGGATTCCTACATGTAGCACCTTACAAATTTTCACTTTGGTCATCCAGTACCTACATACTTCCATAATATGTCAAAAAAAAAAAAAAAAAAAAAAAAAAAACACATCCATGTTTAAGTACTACTCTTCTCTATTAGACATTGTCATTGTGAGCATCCTGGGAAGAAACGGTCAGCTGGGTAAATACCAAAGCAAACATCCAAAATTCTTACTAAAAAATCCAAACAGAACATCTGAATTCCCCTATTTGCACTGTTTTCAATAGAAGCAATATGAAAGAACCCTATATAGGGAAATCCAAGATCTGGCACCCATGATGTGAAAAAAAAAAAAAATACTGAATGACTTGAGGCAAGGAAGTCACTTAACCTCTCTGCAGTTCCATTTCTCTGTTTGTAATAACGATCTTGCCCCCTGTCACAAGGAGAAACCAGGAGCACTAATTAATTTTGCAAATCACTTGGGCTTTTAAAGTGAAATGTTATGAAGATATCGATTATAATTTGTAGAGCCAAAGCCCTCTGGAAGGTGGCACAACAATCTCATTATTGCTGAGAATAAGACTTAGCACTTGCATTTAGCTGACATGTATAAAGAAAAGAATCATAAATAGTTAAGTGACTACTATAACCCAACAGCTGAATTGCTGAGAGCATACGGCCGGCATTAATTTTCACTGAAAAATCCTATCTGGGTACGAGTTTTCATTATCTTCTATAAGCATGTTGTTTTCTGTCGTGCCTTGGTACCATGGCAATTGAGAACTACACAAGTCATTTGCTGATTCTGGCAGCACTGGAATTTGACATTTGCTACTTACAAAACATCATTTGGGAATGTTCTGGAGTATTATAAGCAGTTTTGTTCAAAATAAAAAGGGAACTGACGGTCTTGAGGATCATTCTCTTTGGGGAACAAAGCATCGGGAGGGACCTGTCACATTGCAACCGCGGGCCTGCCCCTCAGCTGCTCCCCTGAAAGGAGGCCTCTCCCTCCATCTGCCCTGAGAAGGCCAGCGGCTGCCCCAGCACAGAGCTTCAGTACCCACAAGTCAAAAAACAGACAAGAACAGATTGAGAAGAGAGTTTAACTGGTGGGAAAGTATGGGCTGTGCTAAGGAGAAAGATCAAGGAAGATCAAGTGATGAGATAAGGGAATAAAAATTATGAAAGGGGAAATAGAGCACGTAATGCTAAAAGACATCACCTGTGACCTACTGGAACAACCAGCATAGTCAGGGCCACATTTAAGAGATGCCCTTCAATATTCACCTTTCCCTGTAATTAGATGCACCAGGTTTTTGGTTTGAATATCTGATGGGCACAGCTACAAAAGCAGTGAGAAAAGTTGAGAAAGACAGAAAAATAAAGGGGAAAAAACAAAGGACAAAAAACAGAGAAAGTCAGACAAGGAAGGAAGATGTGAGAAAAAAAAATATATATATATGATAAAATAAGACAATTATTTTCCTGTCCTGCTGGCCTGCCATTTCTGTGTGGTAACTTATGGGTGTAGCAGGCTCTACAATGAATGTTCCAGAACTACAACTCGCAGGTATTATTTGTTTAACTTTATGTGGATACAGATATTGCCAGCTATGTTAGCTGTGAACTAGCAACTACTGAAAACAGAGCTTGGAGACTGAAAGTGGTATCCAGTGACATCATGGGATCCTTGCTGTACCTCACACAAACTTGCTCATAAATCTGTGAGACAGCCCATCTCGGAGGCTTACTCCAAAAATGGCCTTTTTCTTTCTGAAGTCAAAGCTGATGTTAAACCAACTGTCTTTGTCATATGGAAGAACGCAAATATAAAAAGGTCACTAGAGTGCCAGATGGAAGCATTTTTGAACTGGAAGCTCTGGCATTAATTCTCCCTGTTTGTCTGAAAGGCTGAACTCAATGAGCAGATTAAATGTCTGCGCTGCATTGCCAAGTGCGAAACTAGTCACTCTCATATAAAGGCCAACTGATCAGACCTGAAACAGGAATCCCAAAATCATACAAATCTGAAAAGAAGCTTTAACACCTGATTCAAGGAAAAATAAAGTATTACACACTAAGTTATTATGGGCAGTGCTTAAACAACTCCCCAGCCAAACCTGCACTGTAACACTTATTTAATCTGCTAAATTAATACCTAAAAAATAGCCTGATTACCAAATAAAGCATAATCCTAGGAGTGAAGAATTATTGCACATGATTATATGTCCCTTGGACAAGGCAAGGTGGAGCAGAGCATTTCTAAAATTATTATTTTTTTTTTTTTTTCTGTTCATAGCAAAGCTTAGCTTCAGAAAAAGTGAGTTTTCAGTCCATTAAAATTGATGTTCCTCTCCTCACTGGGAAAAAGAGTTGATTTTGAAGAGAGCCCAGACTCGACCTTAGGTGTATAAAAGCCTCTGTATGTCCTCACAATAAAATCTTGTTCTGCAACAACAGTAGCGAGGAGTCACCTAAGGACAGGGTCTCCACTGAAGGTCACCCAGAAGCCCTGACAGCCGGTAACATACATGAAAAGAGACAGAAACTCAGTGGAGCTGATCTAATGGGGAGTGTTGCTCTCTTTCTGTACTTATGCCCTAAAAATACAACTGTGTTAGCATTGAGGACTCTGCTAAATAAATTCTTCCTTTCACTTGCCTGATGCTCAGGTTTGCTACAAATTAAGTATCACATCATCGAATTAGCACAGGGCTGCTGCTTCCATTAACCCGGTTCAAGACTTACTGTACCCAGAAGCAGAAGGGTTGCTCCTCCAGCAAGCCAAGCAGGAGGGCAGTGGAGCAGACCAGAGCAGGAGGTATTAGTGCAGCAGATGGCTTCCAGCAAGTGCCACAAGCCAACAGCTCCTCATAACCAGCAGAACAGGGGAGAAAGTGTCTGCCATGAAATCATGACAGGTGGTTTCTATATTCTTTTACTTAGTTACCCATTTGTAACTGTTGTCTTTCCTCCTCTGTAACCATATGAACAGCATTTAAAAATAAAGATCAAAAAAAATGTATTTTCAATCCCTTTCCCATATCAACCTCCTGCTCCAACAGATGGCTCCATGTGCCAATGCAAGTTCACACAGTTTTCTTTTCTTAAGCACATTATTGATAGCTTTGTATGAACATTATATTAAGTCTGAGTTTACAGGTTTATATTTTTATTTTGTCCTCCAACACTCCCCCCAGTTATGAAGTAATCAAGGGTGTATCCATAAATGCAGAAAGTCTTCCCACTACCACACTGAAGTGTGAGAAATCTTGAGAGACTTGACAGCAAAATGCCTGTTCTTTCTAAATTCTAAGGCTATGTCAATAGAGCTTTTAGGAAAACAAATGGTGGACAACTCCATGATTTGAAAACAGGTTTTGCTTAGCTCTTTGAGGCTCCTTTGCCTATGCTTGCAAGCCACTTGATTCTATTACAGGCATCACCAAGTACTCCCACTGGAAAATAAAAACAACATTTACTCTCCTACAAGCAGGGACTGCAACAAAAATACTGCCGGTGGTCAAATCTGGTCATGCAACTGGTAGTGTAAGACTACAGGCCAACTGCTATATTAAAAATCAACTAAATTCTTTTATCTGGTGAGCCTGAAGTCAGATGAAAGCAATCTGATATTATGAGATAAATATATATATATATGTATATATAATTACAGTGAATCAGAGAGTTCACTTCAGACTGAAAAATCAGTCAAAGATTGTCTCAAGAACCCAAGACCAACTTTCATATGTAGGCTAAAGAGCACTTTTCTTATAAAAAGAAAAGAGGAAGAGGACAGGTTACACAACTATCTTTGCAAAATATATGCAGTTCACATGGAAAGTTTTTTACAAGCATTTGCATTCATGCACTAAAGCAGCATGCTCTACAGTCCATTACAAATCAATATACCATCTCACATACCATCAAACCATTTAAAAGTGGCTTGCAGAAAATAACTCAAGATTAGAAGAGTAAGTTAGTTTGGTTCTTCCTCTTTCCTTCATTCAGATCAATTATCATGTTAATATATGTGTGTGTGTGTTTGTGTGTATGTAGTTATTTTATTCGCTTCCTTCTCTTCATTTTTTCTTCTTGCCTTTCCTTCCTTATCTTCTAAAGTTCCTTTTTACTATCTTTACCAAAAGCTAGAGGAAAAACTAGGTAACAAGAATTCTTTATGTTACACTTCTAATGCATTTCAAAGTTTTATTCTGGTACCAAGAAAGAAATTTCTCCTGCTCTTAGGTGCTTCATCCCTGAGGTCAACAACCTTACAGCTTAAGAAATGCAGCTTCCAAGGCAGAACAATGTCACTAGGAAAGAAAAGCTCTCCCAGCGATGCTAGATCTGGTGTCTTACATATTATCTTCTAAGCCACTGAATTTGACAAGGTATCCTCTACCATATCAGTATAAATAGATATAGAGAAAAAAGCTAAAACTTATTATTCTATTGTCCAAGTACCATCAGAGATTTGAATACCCTGTATTCCAATTCAGTCTCCCAGAAATCTTAGAAACAGCCATCCACGATTTTTCTGCCAACGTTTTCTTCTATGAAAGTTTGAGTTCAGATGAGGATGACAAGCCCAGCTTCACAAACAAATGAAGAGAGTCCTCACCTGCGTTTGGATTTCTCACACACTTGACTTTTGTTTGTTTGCTTGTTTTCGTTACTTTTTTTGTTCCCCAGATAAAAGACCTGGTTACAGAACTCTACCAAACTTGAATGAAAAGTCTTAAAGGATTTTTCCAGCAGCCATTGCAGGTTTGTCAGACTTGCTGTAGCACAATAGCTTACAAAGAAAAAGGCGCAAGAAAGCATAATGAAACTTGCCTCTCAGTACATAATATGTAATGCTGGAAGAAACGGCAGAAGCCTTGTAAATATCCTATGTTCCATAATTCACAATTTTGTCAGGGGCTGTAATGAAAATTGTAGCATCCAAAATTATTCAGAATATGAAGAACACTCCAACACATCTTTTCTTGCAAAGATGTATAAAGCTTACATGGAAAGGTTTTGAAATGATAGTGAGAAGAGCTCATTATAAGGACAACTGTAATTTTGCAAGAATTCTCTGAATAGCACAGAGATAATGCTCAATTTTCAAAAAACTAGGTATTTCAACAGAAAAGTGAAAATCACTGCTGCTTCTTTGATGAGTTCAAGAGAGAATGTGTGCTGCAGTAGACTTATGGCTGTGCTCAAATCAATTCTAGAGAAAAAGCTGTAACGGTACAAAACAATTGAGCCTGCTACAGTCAGTGGCAATTTGTGCCTCCAAAGCTGTGAGTTCATCTCAAATGACTTGCAACAAACAACAAAATCCAAGCAGCAAATTGGTTAAAAATCACATCTAGCATTCGAGTTGGAACATCAGTAAGAAGTCCTCCATCCATACAGTACATTAAATTTCTCATGAAAATACATCAACAAAACTGACTGCAGATATTATGCATGGCTTTTCCTGCATGGCTGCCTGTCTATCAGCAGGAAAATCACATTTTGTAATTATATCCTCCTCAGTATCTGGACCACTTTGACAAATAAAGGTTCCATGCCAACTTGAAAGCTATGGGGTGGTGGCTCCACCACTTCCCATGGCAGCGGCAAAACTAACCACCTCCATCACCAAGCTCTAGGATTTTCTAAGACAACTCTTCTTTATGACATTAAAACAGCATATCTATAACTGGTATTTAATCAATTGAACATATTTGTTTTTACAGAAAAAAACTATTTCTGCAAGGTCCAGGCAAAACATCTTACACGTAGTCTCTACAGTTTTAAATACTTTTTATTTGCACTTCTACAAAGATTTAATAGACTTAAAGAGGACATATTCAAACATACTAAGCCTGTAGACTGGAAGGCAATCAGCAATGAATAAATGAAGCTGAGCTTTCACAATACACAAACAGGCATTATGCTTTTTCTTAGAGTGTTTATTTGCTCACTTGGCACTTTTGGAATTTTCCTCTTCAGGTAAGTAACATACAATATAATATTAAATTACAAGCATCCTACACAGCAAAACTGAATGAATCTGATACAACTTCCATAACAGAATGATACAAACTGGGTCAAAATCTTGCTGATATGATGTTTGTTACTAGCTTAGCTTACTTTACGTTTATGTAAAAGTCTAGCTGAAATTTCCCATAAATTTATCTTCAATCAGAAGCTGCAATGGATCACTTAGTCACTATGACAAGACAGTAAGTTCTATTGTAGCAGTGACTTATAAAAATTCCAATAACAAATTCTCAGCATTTTTGCAAAACAAATCAAAAAATCTAACCTAAAAATTTTCACACCATTTCTGACTAGTACACTCTCATTGTATAAGACAATTAACTGATAACTGCCTCCTGCTGTATCCTAAGTGGGCCAGTCCAGAACTGATATAGGAATTTCACAGACAGCTCAATTGCCTAAAAATATGATGAACAAAAGAGCACAATCACAATATGCTAATTCACCGACAACACAGGAAAAAGTCCAGAATTTACTTTTACAAAAGCAAAATGCTCTGCTTATGCTGTTGATTCAAAAATCTTGTAACACAATATCACCCTCTGAATGCAACACCCAACACTAGCTATATTGCTATCTGACTACTTGATCCTGATAAATTGATAAATACTGAATTCTACATAGGCTTATATTAGGGCATGGAATGGAACCATCAGTGGAAAACATACCACACTTGGAACAATCATTACTTTTCAAAACAGTTAATAAACTTATCTCAAAAGCAAAAAGTAGTCACAGAAAGGTATTTAGTGAACTACATCAAAACACAGAAGTCACGTATGTGGAAGAAGCACTTCATTACAGATGGAGCTGCTGCTAGGAGTAGCTGTCCTGACTCTAATGTTAATAAAAATAATAATAACCAAAAAAAGCACATAAGAATCTGTTCCTTAAATAACTATATTTCCATTCATATACCTTCCTGCCAAGGTATCAAATGAAAAACCTATGGGAGAGGCTGAAAGCCAGTCTGGACCTACCTAAGAGAACTCAAGCATTAAAAATGTTATATTTAATCCATGATTCCTGATTCAAGAACAGCAGTATTTTAAATTGTATTTAAATAGTATAGAAGTATGTAAATAAAATATAAAATTGTATTTAGTTCAGAAATAGTCTTTGGGGTACTGTTATCACCCAGCCTCTCCATTGTTTATACTTATATTTGCTAGGACAATCTCCTTCATTTCAACATGCTTAGTAAGGTATAATTATCAAGGTACCACTACCTGAAACATTTAGGAAATGTTAACACTACTATTATCAAACCAAATTTACAAACTGTGCATTAGCACTGCCTGACAGCTAAATTTTTTTGCTTTGCTGGGACTTCAGTGGGAAATAACCACAACAAAGCTGTCTGCATCTATGAAACAGGATCACTTTGCATCTCCTGTGTGCTTTAAGGAGCATCCTAGCTCTCACATTTATAAAGTCACCAAATTTTATTGTCTAAGACCCTCACCTGACCCAGGCTGAGCATTCCCACAAGCTCTCTCCCCAGCAAATTCTTGCTCGCCACACAGGTCAAGCCAGGACAGCACGCTGACACAAGCACAAGGCAAACCACACAGTGGTAGCTGGCACAGTGCAAGGACTCTCCTCAGAGAACAAAACGATCCCTTACCTACGACAGCTGGATTCCACTGGAGCTTCATGACTCATGGTCACAGTGCCAACCATGAGTTGTGATTGACTATGGATCTCTGTACTGCAGTGTAATTACAAACTCTTTTAATAGTACTATCAATTTTCTTGTCTGTAGGGTCTCAGGGAAACAGGAATGGCCCGCCACAGACAGTGTGCCTGTCCACGTGGGAAGTAGTGCATAGGTCTAATTTTTAAATAGCTCCTGCAAGCTTACTGGTTTAGGGAAAAAAATATTAAAATGTGTGGGTTTTTTGTTTAAGATTTACACAACAAAATGGATAAAAAAGAGATGAGGCAACCAGTCTTGCTGTAGGACTTCCTAACCTCCTTTGCAAAGACACATAGCATCAATGATCATTAGTTCGCTCAATTACAACTTTTTGAAATTCTTCCTTATCTGGAATTAGAGGCATGGAGGAGAATACGTCAAGTATTCATTCCTCAGGTAACTTCTAATCTCCTGCTGTGACAAACGGCAGCCTCACTACAAAACTGATCCACATAGTGAAGGTCATAATCTTTATGGAGTGTTCACATATACTTGTCTATTAAATTATGTATTTCTTAATTTTCCCATCTGCATTCTTAACTTCTGGCCACGTTCTCCAGATTATATTTTTCCCCTAAATTACTTGACATTTGTGTTTAATGAATCTTAATCAAAAAATTTCCAAAGCATTATTGATATCTTAAGCCCAGAAAACTAAAATAGGAGAATCCCAGAGACAGTCGCAACACAGTGAATAGAGCTGGTGGTTTTAGCATTTGGGAAGAAAAAACTGTTTGAGAAAGAAAGCTGAGGGGAAAGCAACAGCAGATGAAAACATCACTAAGAAATACTGTAATTTAAAATTTGCTTTAAAAAAATCTTACTTTCATAAGAGCTTCTGGAGTTTCACTCCTTATACAAAGTAAAAGCAAACTCAAGTGGCTGGATTACTTCTCTGTATCAAACCATGACAAACGCACTAAAAGTTTGCAAAAGGTCTGATGGTACAAGCAAAGGAAAATTTCCATAAAAAACACTTGCAGCCATTGTAATAGAAGCATTTAAGGTTATTCTCAAACAAAAGAAGCATCTCTACCTTTTGAGACCAAACTATGCAAATTAAGTTTGCATATAGTGTGAAACAGCCCACTCTTCACATCACTTACACTGCAGTACATATAGTGTCACACATGAGAGAAGAATTCTTTTTACTAAGGAGCTCCAGTAAAATAATAATAAAAACTTCAGAAAATAATTGATAGGACTGAATCTTTCCCCTTTAATAGTATTCAGTGACTAAGGGGGAAAAAAAAAAAAAAAAAAAAAAAAAAAAAAAAACGAACAAACAAACAAAAAAAACACACCTTAATTAGCAGGTACAGAAAAAAAACAAGCAGGAACTGCTGTCAAACTAGTCATTTGATCCCATGTTGATATACAACTGATTTCTTCTTGAATTATAATTCACATGCTGCATAAAGCATAAACATGCTCCCCTAGAAAGAAAACTCCTCAGCTTTTACCCTTAATCATTAACAGCAAAAAACATATTTCATCACTCTACCATTACTACCACAGTTGGTTTGCTTTATGTGCTAGAACATATGGTGAAATATACATATTTTTTTCAATTCCACTGGATTTCTATTGAGATTAATCTGTGTCATCAGTTACAACTGAAACACAGTAGCTGTCAGTTAAGCCATCAAAAATATTTCAAATTATTCCATACAATGGTCCCGTTTTGATCCTTCTATCTTGTACCAATCATAACTGCTTTTTCCCTCCTCTCTTTTCCTAAACATGCTGCTTCCCTAAGCTCTCATGCAGGTTCAAATATTACACTAAGATCCAAAATGCTACCAACACACTCCTACATAAGCATACAAGAATGACTACTTAAAACCACTACCTCGCTTTTTGTTTTATTAAATAAAGACAGCATGTGATATAAATAAAATAATTACAGACGTTTGTAAGGCAAAAGGATACTCTGACATCCATGATATAGTCTGCATTTATAAGGGATCGTTTTAATTTTATCTTCCTATATCAAGCAAATCTGTTTCTGATAAAGACATTTATTCAGATCTAGCAAGATGCACAGACTTGTTAGCAGAGATGAGAAAGTGGCTGATCACGTCCTTCACTCACTCATCCCAGAGGGCATTCAGCCAAGCATGTATTGGAAAAAATTGCTTATACTATCCTCTTAATACAATAATAAATAAGGCTGCCGAGAGAGAAATACAAAGCCATAGCAAGAAAAGCATTGCTTTTAAGCCTTCTCCTACCTTTTCCCTGATATTTACAAACCGCAGGCAATGCTGCCGGGGAGTCTCACCAGGGTGGCTGCTGAGAGGTCTCATGTGGCATCCCCAGCTTCCCACCGCCTTCCTCCGCCTGGATTTTAAGCATTCCAAATAAAACCCACCCTGACATGCACAGAATGAATCCTGCTCAAGTTGGAAGCATGTGATAACTAGGCTGCAGGTTTAAACAGGAAACCCCAGCACTCGATTAATCCCAGACATTTAAAGCAAGCCCCATCTTACCGTTTTGCTGTTGCCTCGATCAGGTTAGATTCACCGGCAACTCTTTGACATGTCTCTGGCAATGTTAGTGTTTGCAGTCAGGCCGGGCTCATTCAGCAACTGAATGAATTCACAACATCTTTCTGCACTAGCAAGCTGAAACGGTACGGCTGTACTACAGCTAAGAAAGGGGGAAATCTAAAGCAGAAAACAAAGAAATCCCTAAAGACATCATAATCCCAGTGGAATAAAATATAAAAGGTACAGATGAGCACCGAGGGTACTATATTTCTCTGTCTAAATTTCAGCAGCAATACCATGCTCTTTCTAAAACCACTTTTTTTTTCTTTTTTTTTTTTTTTTTTAAAATATATGATGGACTTGCCTGTGGAGTTCCCAGAAAGGCAGACTATCCAGGCTCTGCAGCAGCATTGCAGCCAAAGTAACCATGCATATGCTATCTAGGCAATTTACAGCAGTCTTTTTGAAAATATATTGATTTACAATGTAGTATTGCCTCAACAGAATGCAGAACTGCAGCCAAAATAGCTAATGGTGATTTCAGAGGAATTCAGGAAAAAAACTCAACATTCAGTCAAAAGGATGCAACTAATCACTCCCAATTCGATTATGTCCCTGTCCTGAAGGAAGCCAGCAAGTTCTTGAGTGACAAATGACATTAAAATAATAATCTAAGGGCATCTGGAAATAAGCACTATGAATGCCATTGTCCACTTTTATGGAAAAATAAATAAATACAAAACAGCATTTAAAATTTATTGAGCCAAAACATGAACTAGGAAGTTAATTCTAGCACTGTAATGAGGAAACAATGTTTCATTTATGAACATACAAAACATGCAGAGCTGTGAGTAAGCAATGACACCTACTCTGTGCTGGGAAGCCACTGCTGAGCCCAAGCAAGCTTGGGTGTGGTACAAGGGAAAAGAGGGCAGCAGAAGCATACCCACAAGGAGGGTTTCTCCAAAAGGAAGACAGCACATCTTCTCCATCTCCTACTCCTACAGCAACCCCTGCTGGCCTGTGCTTCAGATGGCTCCTGGCTCCCCAGAAACCTCCTGGGACTGGGGGGGCACTGGAGAGACTACGCTAGGAAAGGGGACTAATATATTTATGTGAAACCTTGAGATGGGGAAAACACATCCTGAACACACACAAATATCTTCTGTCTCACGCACAAAGAAAAAAAAATATAAAGCCAAGCACAGAATGACAGCATTTTTACATTACAAAGAGGTGCAATTAATCCAGTAGGGAAAACACAACCCTGGCTCATGACCAGGCTGCTCCACTGACCCATCTCACACAAACATCAGAAATGCTCTTCTGTATAGTCTCACTTTTAATACAGCAAAACATGCTTGAACTCTACACATATGCTCTAGTCCCACTGCAGTCGCAAAGACATGTTTAAATACTTCTTATCTCAAGGCTCACAGCTGAATCTAGCATCACTAGCCTTCAGTGACAACAAAATTTGAATGGCATGAACAAATTCTGTAAGATGCTCCCAAAATGAAGTAGAACTTGTTTGTTCCACTCTTCTATTTCCCAGTCTCAGTCATAGGGGCATATTCCAGAAGACTAGAAGACTACTCCGTTTCTTAGGTTGATTTTTAAGCAGATAGAGCCTTCACCTGTAAAAAAAAGAAGAGTTCCACTCTAGGCAAAATTCTCTTCTCAGGTGTCCTAAGTGTGGAGGTCTGAAGTAAACATGAGAAAAATCTTCAAGTTGAAATGATGAGAACATGTTCAAAACATCTGTATTTCTTGTCCTTATACTAGCAACACCAAATTGGTCTGGGGAGGACAGAAAACACACAAAAGGATCCTCAGATAAAAGAGAGATAGCTCATGAGTATGAGCACCTGCAGGGACAGATACGTGCCAAAAGATGTGCCACATTCAGGGCAAAGGGGCAGACAGTGCATTGAGAAAGAATGTAGAATGCTTCCGCATTCCAGAAGCAAGCAAGGTGTTGGGGCCAAGGGATGGAGACAGAAAGCAAGACAGTCTACAAAGTAATGAGATCTGACTCAAAGAGCCAAAACCTCCCACATACTAAAGTTAATTATTTTTACTGCATTAAAAAATCTGCATTTATTACATTTCCCTACCAAAAACACTCAGCAGGTAGAAAGCAAGGATTCTGAAGAGAAGAATGGCATGCTAAAAGTCTTCTGTTTGCCTGAGGAAGGTCCAGCATTTTGTCTCAAGCAGCCTGAAGATGGTTCCAAAACCAAATGATGAAACAAGAAATACCTATGTTATGTGACAACCCCCTCAGAATCACAGAATGGCTGAGGTTGGAAGGGACCTCTGGAGGTCATCCAGCCCAACCCCTGCTCAGGCAGGAACACCTAGTGCAGGTTGTTCCATCTTGCTGACTCCCCGTGTATACTGGTGCATGGGGTTATTCCTCCCCAGGTACAGCACCCTGCACTTCCCCTTGATGAACTGCACCAGGTTCTTGTCAGTCTACTTCTCCCACCTGACCAGGTCCCTCTAGATGGCAGCACAACCCTCAGGCATATCAGCCACTCCCCACAGTTTTGTATCAGCAGCAGACAAAGAACCATCTGCCCCATCATCCAGGTCACTAATGAAGATGTCGAACAGAATCGGAACCAGTACTGACTCCTGGGACACCCTGCTAGTTACTGGCCTCCAAGTAAATTTCATGCCATCAGCTGCTCAGCTCATTTTCAATCCACCTCACTCTCTGCCCATCCAGCTTACGATTCAACAGCTTCTCTATGAGCATATCAAAGGAGACAAGGTTGAAAGCCTACCTAAGTAGGCAATATCCACCACTCTTTCCTCATCTACCTGGCCAACCATTTCACCATAAAATTATGAGGTTGGTCAAGCATGACACCCCCTTGGATTCCTTTCCCTTCAGAATCCATGCTGACTATTTGTGATTTCTTTCTTGTCCTTCACATGCCTGGAAATGGTTTTCTGGTTTATCTCCTCCATCACCTTAACAGGGATAGAGGTGTGGTTGACCAGCCTGTAGCTCTCTGAATCTTTCTTGCCCTTCTTGAAGATAGGGATAACATTTACTTTCCTTCAGCCCTCAGGCACCTCTCCCAGTCATCATGATCATTCAACAAACATTGAGAGTGGCCCTGAAATGACATCAGCAAACTCGCTCGGCACTAACAGGTGCATCCCATCTGCTTATGTATGTCCAGTCTGCTTCTCTAACGTGATCCTTTTCCACCAAGGGTACATCTTCCTTGCTCCAGACCTCCCCAGTCTCTGGGTCTAGGAATTCCTGAAGGCTGGTCTTGCTAGTAAAGACTGAGGCAAAGAATGCATTTAGTACCTCAGTCCTTTGTATGCCCTGTGTCAGCAGGGCCCATATCATTCAGCAACAGGCCAACATTTTCCCCAGTCTTCCTCTGCCCAGTTTTGTACTTATGAAAGCCCTTTTTCTTCCCTTTGATATCCCTTACCAGATTCAATTCCAGTTGGGCTTTGGCTTTCCAAATGGCATAATTGCATACATGGACAGTGTATGTTATATTCCTCCCAGGTTACCAGTCCCAGCTTCCACCTTCTGTAAGCTCCCTTTTTTGTCTGAGTTTTGAGAACTCTGTTTGTCCATGTAGGCCTCCTGGCATTTTTGCCAAACTCCCTACTCTCTTTATCCCCCTCATCTCCATGTGTTAGCCCTGTTTCTATTCCTGTCTCTACTCCCAACCCCACTTGTTAACTGTGGTTGAACACAACATGCCTACAGCACAAACATATGCTGTTTCTGCTCATGGTACCACAAACTGGATTGGAAAACCTGGCTGGTAGTCAGAGGCAGTCTAGAATTACAATTGGAATTCATAAGTCTCACCATCTGGGTCACACAGAGCCCCTTGTACCATGAGGCTGGATTGTTTTCCAAGGGGCTAGAAGAGTAACTGAACAAAAAATGTCAATACAATTCACAGGTCAAATACCTACGGTTTTCTGCATGGAAACCAACTACAAGTTTCATATCATCTTTACTCTAAGTAATGCCATTTTCATCCCAAGGCAGATTCCAAAATGTTTGAATGTGGCACTTGAGAACAATCTTTCATGTATATGGGGGCACCTTTGGAGCTTTTCAATATGTACAGTACAGATGTACAGTCATCTGCAAATTATTATACTTAGAACAGACTGATTATACAGCTCTGATGGTCAATGAACTAAACATTGCAATCCATCATTTATTAATACTGTATAGTGAAAAGAATATTACTAGTTGCTTTGTGTTCTGTGTGGTCATACTGCATAATGTCCAAACACAACTTAGAAGTAATGTTCTCAGTCTATTTTAAATCATCCAAGACAGAGGATGTTTTCCACATAAGACAAGGGAGAAAGGCCAACTGTTCCACCCTTCCCATGAAGTAATAACCACATGCAATAGTTTGTACAAGTATCTTACAGACAAGAGCCCATTTCCTCCTCATACAAGAAACTGCATGACTAAGAAAAGCCACTGCTCATCACACACCTCTTAACACCCACCAACTGAATATACTAAGAAAGAATAAACACACTTTACAGTTTCAAAAATTTTCTTACTTATGAAAGTGATTTGGCCATCTAGCCAGACATTTTATAAACCACAGATAATATTTCATAAAAACTGATTTTAAAAGATGGCTGACAAGTTGTATTCAAAAACACTGGACTGGATGAGACAACACCTGTCCAACTCCAGTTCAGTTCCCTGTTATCACTGGCAATCACAAAACACGATATTTTTCCTAAACTGAACGGTTTGGTTTTAGTTTGAAATTAAAATACATAGAATACACAAGATATGACCTTAATAAAACAACCCAGCAGCAACAAAAATGTGTTGAATGCAATGAAAATCATTTTTTGCTTAAGATGGCAAGTGAAGCAGTGAATAACATTGCACAACGGAATGTGTGACAAGTTATTCTGAGTACAACATGCTGTCAAACTTGCTTTGCAATACCAATATTTGAACTACACCATCTGCATTATCTGCCATGGTGGGACCTCACTTAAAAAATAGTCACTGTTTGAAACGAAATGCAATGCAACACTTGGTGTCAATTATCTTTGTAACCTTTATCTATAAAAGATGATATTTTATGTTTTTATGGATTGATTCCAAATATAATTTGCATTATAAAAAATGTTTAAAGTACAAGTTCAAAGGGAACAACAACACTGAGAACATTTTGTAATGGTTTCACACATTAAAAAAAAAAAATACTTTAAAACAGTCTAGATATATTTTCAACTTGGTGAGAGCATTCTTTATATATAAAAGGACATTCAATGACTTTGGATAATTATAATCTTTGTGTGCAACAGGAAAACCTAACTAAAATTCCTAGCAAATCCACATTTTCCTATGAATACTAATACAGTTACAATTAGATTGTTTTGTTTGTTACTATTAATTCTGTGTTTCTTGCTATGCTGGCAAAGACCTCATACAAATAAAATAATTCAGACTAAAGCACATTAGCTCAGTGCATCTATGATAAGATCTTGAATTTTAACTGGATTTAGGACTTCCTCTTCAGGAAGCTGACTGCTATTTTCCAAGCCTTTACTTTTCTTTTTAGCTCTTAGACTTGCAGTTGATACACAAGGATAACAGATGTAGAACAAGATGTAGTCAACTTATGGAATTTCCTAATTACTTTACTTTTAAGGAAAGATCAGATTGGCATGCTTTTCCACTTTGGGTAGGCATCTAGATAAATGCAAGAGAAGACTCAAATATACCTTACCTTGCAAAAATAAAGCACATCTTGCTATATAAAAATAAATACATAAATACTCCTCTACTGGCCATGTGTTTCATACCTGCAGAAAAAGTTATCTATTGCACATGGACAGGTTTCTATCTCAGCTAGTGCTGTGTCCAAGCCTTTATAATATACTAAAATTATGCTGTTTAAAAAAAAAAAAAAAAAAAAAAAGACTAATCTGGAAAGTGTATGTAGCCTACACCACATCAAGTGAAATAATCTGCGTCTTTTGCCTGAATTCGTCATCACCAACTGAAAGACAGAAAAGTGAAAGCAGAGTAATTCAGCTTCAGCATCATACAGTTACACATGCTGTCAACAGCAGCAACATTTCACTACAGAAATGGAAGTGCCTTCACAATACACAAAATTCTTCACAGAAAAACTATATCTCCTAAGAATTACAATGTATGCATATACAGAACCTTACGTTCAGTTGCAAACTCTTAATGTATTGAGTACAAAGCACAACAACCTAGACTATTCAGAGAAAAAAAGTAAAAAGAGGAAGGAAGGGAGGAAGGGAGAGAAAGAGAGAGAGAGAAAGAGAGAAAGAAAGAAACCATCTAAATCATCATCTCAGTCAATCATTTTTCAAAAACATCACAAAGAACCGAAGCAGTATAAAATTCAAATTTATGCACTCTATCTGGAAGATGACAATGATCAGTAAGATGACTTACTAGAGCAACTTACATTAAACTAACCTATCCACTATACCATACAATTCATAAAACCACTTAGTGGACAATTCTCACATATACAATCCAAAAAATAAATTCTTGCCAATCAGGAAAGAATATTAATATTTCTGTGACAAAATTTTAATGAGACAGAGTTTACAAAGTTTTTTGTGTTTTTTTTTTTTGGTTTTTTTTTTTGGTTGGTTGGTTTTTGTGCATGCGTGTGTGTGTGTGTGTGTTTTAGGGACAGTTTTAAAGAATTAACAATAGCTTTTTGATATCTACAAGCATAATCCCCAGGGAAGAATCACTGAAAATGTTTCATTTTCAAGTTACATTTATTCCTACAGCTGATCTCATACAGAGTTGAAACTCGATATCCCATTTCAAAGTCATCCATAGTATTATAGCTAGGAGAAGAAAGCTTTCTATAAACGAATTAAAACTTAACATAAAAAGATAAGTTTGCCTTCATCATTTTCTCAGGTCTGAATATGTCATGCACGGAAAATTCTAGTCTTATTTGAAAGCACTGCATTTTAGCTTCCCTTCATTTTCACTTTGAGATACTCACATGAAAGGCTTTTTTTCCCCCATTTTCCTACATTCTAAAGGAAAAAAAATCAGCTTTCCAACAAAAAAAAAATATATATATGTACAAAATGCAAGTTAACATGGTTAAAAATAAAAATCAAGCCAATAAACCCCACAGCCCCATAAAATAGATAAACTAGAATTAGCTGCATGTTTACAGTGTCCACTTCAAAGGAAATCTATTCTATTCTTCTTCATTATACACTGTTCCTTTGAGCACAGTTTCAGTCCTTAAGGCTTTTGCTGTCTGCTGAGCTTGCCACACATTCAAATAGTGAATTCATGTTATGAGAAAAGTGAAACAACTGCCTTCAGATGCGAGTAACTATTGACTCAACACTTGTACATTGGTAGTTCAAGTCTAGGGCATGTGCATGACTTCTGTTCACAAGGACTGTTCAGCAACTTCTATCCCTCCCTTACAGGCGTTATTAACAAGGATAATCAAAACTTCAGGTTAAAAGTCCACTGAGGATCAGAGCAAAAGGTATGTGATCTATGAATTCAAGTCCCACAGACCAAAACTCTGCTTGTGTTCTGTGGAACTGATAGAAGCTATTTCAAAATAAGCACTCTCCTATTTGATGGTCTTAAGTGAATTTGCACTATGAAATGAAGATACCCTGAAGGCACCCCGAAGTTGAGATGATACAGCCAATTACCTCATGTCTTGTATGCACTATTTTCAACATATTAATCGGAACTTCTGAGAGCTTCCCCTGCAATCTCTGCAATACACATAGAAACTATTTCTGCAGGATGTCAGATAGCTTGAGAAGGTGTTGCTAACGCCTCAAATGTAATCTAGTTTAAAATTTAGCTTATCCTGCATTTACTAAATGAAGGACACTGATAAGTGTTGAGGTGAATATAAGTGCTCCATTAAGTAAAGATGACTAATTTGGCACTGAAGGAGGTACATGGAGTATGTCCAGAAGAGCGAGGACTTTTACAGAGAAGCTGATAAAGAAGTGAAAAGTAGGAGGTCATCTTTCACTGGGAAGAAGGAACTGAGGAAGGGATATTATTTTCTCATCTTCATTCTCTTACGTGGAATCTTGAAATACCCCAAATTAGTGAACTCAAGAGATTTACATCACTGTGCATTTACCTGAGGTTTATCTGCATACAGCTCCAGTTGGAATCCTTGCAGAACAACTTCCCTAAGTTCTGTTCCTCCTGAAATTTGGTACCAAGATACAAAATCTGAAGGGCAGAATGGGAAAACTCTCAAGATGTCTTCTCCAGGCAGAACCACCTGATTGGTTTTGTTTTCAGAAATAACTGCAACTGTTAAATGAACCTCATAACAATAACATTTAGCCCTACATATGACGTTGAGTGGGAATTTCAGCAATAATTCCAGGCTCCTCACAAGGTTATTTCCTTTTATTTGGTCAATAACCTGTCTATATTCGTACTCTTTACAATGTTCATCTTTGATCTGTGACAAGGGGCTGAAGACCCATCAAACCAGAAGCCATGGCACTCTCCATGGGAAGTATCACTGATGGGTATCTAAGAGGCTACTCTTTGTCACAGGATGTTATTGAGAAATATGTGACACTATAAAAGCATGCTTATTAGAGCAATCTCTAGAATGTGACCCTACAAACTCATGATGTGGAAGAATAACTTGTTTGTGACTATCTCAAATGTCTTACTGGATTCAACATGTATGATGATATTTATCAGTCAGTATAGCTGTAGTCTTATTATTATGGGTACAGTAACAGACAACAAATGTGTTTATGTTGAGGAAAGAGCTATGCTTAACTAGTATAGATTACATGGTAATGTGCAATTTACTATATTAAGTTGTATAAATAAATCTCCTTTCGTTTGGTTCTGCTAAATGGAGTATGAGTTCTCAGCTTTCCTTCTAGAGATGCTACAATCTAGATGGTGAACAGGTCACCTCTGTTTTTATTCTGTGGAACAGGTATAAAACCTTATTTTTTTTAAGAAATTATTTTTAATATTAGCCTCATCAAAAGCTGTCAGAGAAACATATATAGTGATAAACATACAACATCAGAATAAAAATTAATCTAGTAGCTTCTGAAAGCAACCAAATTTTTTACAGGATAAGGAGTTAAATAATGTGATCTTTCTTCCTGTATATCCTTCTAGTCATCAGCAGTTAACTTACTAATAAATAAATAAATAAATCTTGACCTATCCTTTACAACTCTAAAATTCACTTTTGAACTCATTTATAACTGAAGCTCCAGGTGGTAAAGAGATCCATGACACTGTGCAATTAGAAACTATTCCTTCTCTTGAAAACCAAACCAAACAAACAAAAATCTCTGAATATTTCTCAGTAGGTAGGAACTACAAAGCAGTTAAAGCAATGTTGCAGAAGTATTCCCTCTTCACCAGCAAAAATTCAGCTTGTGATCTTATAGGATTGTCTGATCTTCCCTCAGTCCTCTGTTTTACATTCTAATGGGTCTAATTACCTTCTCCTCAAATGGAAGCTATATTACACATTGTACTGGGTCTGGCTGGGATGTTAACTTTCCCTGCAGCAGCCCATCCAGTGCCATGCTCTGCGCTTCTAGCTAGAACAGCAGTGGTATCACACTAGTGTTGTGTCTGCTGCTGAGAAGTGCTGGCACAGTATCAGGACTTTCTCTAACCCTCCTGGGGGGTGGGCAAAAAGTGAGAAAGAAACATCACCAGGGCAGCTGACCTAAACCAACCAAAGAGATATTCCATACCATATGATGTCACACTCAGCAATAAAAGGTGGAAGAAGGAGGAAGAGGGGAGGGGTGAGCTTTCGTTGCGAAAACGTCTGTCCTCCTTGCGAACACCGGCTACGTGCGTTGAGGCCCTGCTTCAAGGATGTGGTCAGGCATCACTCATTTGCGGGAAGTAGAGAATAATTTCTTTCCTCTGCACTTCCATATATCTCTACTTGTTTTGTTTTGCTGTTCCCTTTCCCCTTTTCCCTTTAGTTGAATTGTTAATTAATAATACTTCCTTAATATATATATATATTTCCCTTTAATCAAATTATCCTTATCTCAACCCCTGAGTTTTTCTTTCCTTTACTTCTTCCCCTCCTCATCTGAGGAGGGGGAGTGAGAGAGCGGTTGTGGTATTCAGCTGCCTAGCACGGTAAAACCACCACACACATCTAACTGACCATTCTTGTCTTCTCCCTGTGTGTCACCTTGTGTCATTTTTGTTATATGATGGGTAGTATTTCATATGGTATTTATGTAAATAAGACTTTTGCAATAGCACAATAATGACTTTTTTTTTTTTTCTCTTTTCCTATTACTTTCTAAAGGTCTACTTATTTTTAGACTACTGCTGAACACTGGGTTAATATCTTCAACCTATTATTCAATGGCCCTGTGATTCTCATATGGAATAATGTAGAATTGCTTAGAGTCACTATTACACATGTGCAGCTGCAGTTAAATTCTTCACGTTTGTAAATATCATCATGAAATATGCCATTGTCATCCAAATAATCTACACTGCAAAATGCTTGAGCAACTTCTGGCAATTCAACTAAACAATAGTTTTGTAAGATGTGCCACTTTTTCATTCTTTTTCCATGTCTTGGTCTTCTACCTGAAGGGTTAGTTGCTATTCCTCTCTCAGTCTCAAAAATTGATGTTTCTTCTGTTCTCTGTGGCATATGTGACAGATCTGACAAGTGTATAAGTATCATGCAAATTACAATGCTTGGCAAGTCTGATGACAGCAAAGCTATAAGTTACATAGTGATGTACTATGAGGTTGAAGGAGTTGCTGACAAAAAAAAATTAAATAGAAATGCTAAAGTAATACCTGATTTAGGAATATATGTTGCTTCTCATGATCAAATATGGGAAGAAACTGTGAGAAACTCTTTGCCTTATTCCAGCTGTATTTCTTTAGAAAGCTGCACTAACAAACAACAGTCTCACTTCATCATCCATACTATTGTTCTTCACATATTAAATTTCACACATTAATGTACATTAAAAAAAAAAAAAAACAAAAAAAAACTATGTAAAAGCTCTACCTGACGCAATGCTGAGTCAAGTGCTCGTAAGAAATAAACACCAGCACTGCAGGTATTGCACTGATATGTATCTGTTCTTCAGTTAAATACAAAGTACTGGGTTTGACCTATAAAGCTCTTAACTGTTTGGGTAACTAGCCCCTTGAAGACTGCTTTTCTTGTCCTGTTTTATCTCAGTATTTCAGATAAGAGGGTTGCATCCACCTGGGCATTCTCACTGAAGGGCACTTCAGTCCAGAACTTGATAAAGCTTTAATGCGTGTTGAGCAGCTTATCTATTTTCCCAGGACATGTTAGGCCAGAAAGGGAAAGCATTTGAGGAGAAGTAAAGACAGAACTGCAGAAAGGACAAGAAAAAAAAAAAAAAAAAAAAAAAAAAAAAAAAAAAAAAAAAAAAAAACTTGTCCTCATACTGTAAAAACAATCTCTACAAAATACAGTGACTGGTAGCACAGCTACATCAGCATACATGTTCACAGAGCACCCATTCTCACACCATTTTTTACCTAAACTGTTTTTTCCTCCTCAGACCACCTCTTTCAGCATCTGTGGCTGAATTTATTTTGACCATTCCAGAAGATATCTAAAGTCTACACATATCAAGATATTTTGCAGAAGAATTATGTGGCAATGCATCTGCCCTGAAGCATGGCTGCCTTGGTGCTCATACATTTACAAGCCTTCTTCAGACCTCACACAAGACAAAACTCACTTGCAGAATCTTCTGTGGAAGAAAAACTGGTATCAAATTTAGTTTTAGACTGATTTAGCAGAGGACTACTACGAAAACAATTCTTACTGCACCATAGACCTACACCAAAGCCCCCTAAATCAGCCATTATCATAACCTAAGAGGACTTACGACCATCTACATGCAGTTAGAATGATAATATACTGTGCTGTATAATTTCCTAAGAGAAATCTTTTCCAGAAAGGAGCAGTGAATTCAACAAGAGATGTTAAGAAACTGTGGTCATAAAGTAGGATCGCTGATACTCAATTGTTCTGTTGTTCTTTTAATTAGTAAAAATTTTCTCAACCAAAACTTAAAAATAAAATTAGCATTACCCTAGCAGCCTAGTCATTAAAACAGGACTCTACTGTACTAGATACTGTATTAGAGAATTGAGGGGAACTTCCATGTCAAAGTTAGCCACCAAATCAAAGGCAAAAGGGAGAGAATCCCACCTTTCCTTGCCTTCTGTTTCAGAGAGGGATGTGGGTTAGGAAGCAGAGCAGCTGACAGGAACTCTCTCTGAGCAGAGAGCTAAGAGAACTGATTTAGAAAAGTGTAATTATACTGTTAAAAAGAAAAAAAAAAAAGAAGGAAACTTTTAGCGAGAGTGGTAGTGTGCTCTGAACCGTTATACATCTTTTCTTTCTGTAAAGCATATATTGTACAGATTGCAAACTAGAGCTAATTGTTGCAACTATTGTTACTCTAATGCAATCCACAATCACAAATTCAAATAAAGCAGTCCATCTTCAGCCAGGTTATGCCTGCTTCATATCGTGCCACTGAGTAGTAACATGGCTCCCACATGGTATTAGGAATTCTTTACTCAGCTTTTAAGATGTTGCACAAAGAAAAAATAATCCAGTCCACAAAAAGATGTGCATATAGATCCCCATTTATTGGATAAAACTCTGTTTACAAAACCTTTTACAGCATCAGGAATAAAATAATAATAATAATAATAATTAAATAATAATAAAAATTTACCATAAAAACCAATACAGCATTTAATTACAGATGTTAAGTGAAAAAGTGAGGTCTAGAACAGGAGAAGCATCAAAACATTAAAAATTATGTTTCCCCTAGAGCATTTCAAGGATAAACTGCAACTTAAAGTTTCACTTTGGAAAGGTTTGAAATGTAAATGCTGCAGAACAACTCTTTTAAGGTACAACTCCCAGTGGATTTGGATGTGGGAACATACATGCATGAGGTATTCCAGCATAACATTAAGGCTGATGCCTGACACAATTTTGACAAAAATGACTGACAAAAATACAGAATTTATAATATTGAGGGCTTATGTGTCTAATAGTATATTTGCCTTTCCTCAGAAAAGGTTGTGGAAATATTTTAAGATGTAAAGAGTACTAACAGACAGAATTACTACGGTAATAAAAATTGAGACAAGAAAAATTTCATTTAAGATTTTACAGAAGCCACCATGATATAAAAAAAACTAGCACAAGATCACTTTAAAATGTCTTATGGCTGCCTTTAAATTTCCTATGTCAAGCACAGATTTGACATATCGCAAATAAAAGGTTTCCAATTTGATCCGTTACAATAAACATACATACCTCATATTCTACTCTTACATCTGCTTTTTTTTTTTTTTTTTTTTTTTTTTTTTTTTTTTTTTTTTTTTTTTATGATCCTGGGGAGTCTCATTAACCTCAGTGCAACCAGTTTGTTAAGAGATAAACACAGAAAAGACTGGGTGTTCTTCAAATGCCCATGACGGCATGAGCTACCAATTACAATACATGCACAGATGGCTAATTGGTTTTATCACAGTTTTCACAGCTCGGAGAAGGCGGACACCACCATTCTCATTTTCTCTGAAGGCCAGTGACAATAGCCCAAGAACAATTCAAGTGTCTAGTCCCCTCAGGTCCTGTTGCCCTACTTGATCAAAAAAAGAAATTATTTTATAGTAATTTACACACTCAACTTCCCCAATGCAATTTTAAGTAGCTCTTCAGTGTACACACTGATTTCAGCTCTTAGCTTTTCATAACCATGCAGATTTTTCCTTTTTTTGGAAAGCTAAAATGATTGTCATATAAATGACAAATTCTAAACATTTCAGAACAAGATCAAGGGTTATGAGATTCACAATTAAGTTGTCAGGAAGGGCAACACAAAAAAAAAAAAAAAAAAAAAAGTAAAATAAGTGCAAGAAACAGTCTTTGCAGCTAAAGCTAGGTTTTAACAGGACAGTTTGGTTCAAATCTGTTGCCTGTAATATTGTTCCTTCCTCTGAAATACCTGACAATACAGATCTCATACAGATTCATCTATAGCTGTTGTGCTATCAGCAAGATTCGATCACAGACCACAGGCTTCTATCACTAAGTCTGAATAGTGACAACAGTAATACCTTCGATCCCAAAATAGATCAGCCATAGGTAGGGCATGCATATCAGTGAGTTCATGCCTATCTGTTGAAATGGAATGGAGATACTGAGGACGTATTCAGAAGGGTCTGAATTCCCAAAAGCAACTTTGCTCCAAATACTGGAGATGACCTTCCCTCTCACTCCAGAGCTCTTGTCCGTTCTCCCTTTATACCCATTAGCTTCCAACCTCCTACTGGCCTCCCTGAAACAACTTCCAATACTGCTTCCACTCCTAGCCCATGTACACAAGCCCATGTACACACTTGTACTTTCCATGCAAAGTTTTCCTAAGCCTTCCAAATTCCTTGTTCTGCACATATGAGAAGCACTGAATATACTCAGGAGAAATGCTCTCTTATTCTCCAAGTGCTGTGAAAGGAACTGAGGAGGTACAGTGCAGCACAAGCTAGGCATTTTCCCTTTCCATTTGGGTGTCCCTTCTCATTCTCCAGCACATGCACAGGTAAGTCAGCACAAATCCTATAAGGAGCCGCAGCACACTTCAACAACACGAAATCCTGAAAAGTTTCAGCCATGCTCTAACTAACTTATGATAAGTATTCATTAAATGTTTTTTCTGGATTCCAACTTTGGGAAAACCTGGATAAAACGATGAAAAGAAGAAATCCTTTTTGGAATGAACACTCCCCAAGCTTTAAGTATTTGAGGTAATGAGCTTATGATTGATTTCTAAACTTGTTCTTTATTCTTACACCTGCTTAAAACTTCCCTGAAAACATACAGTGGCTCCAGGCTGCATTTCTGTTCCTTTATGAATGTGGAGAGGAAGCACATAAAATTATTTGGATTTTTGCTCAGCATAATAAAGGATACCTTCTATTGCATCCTTCGAATTTTCTGCTTTAAACAGGCATTGAAACTAAAATGGTTCGCACACTGATTTTTGATAGGCTAACTTGCTGACTGTACAGTTAAAATCAACAACAACAAAGCAGCCAATAACTGGAGGTCAAGCAATTCAAATCTGTCATTGAAAAGTGTAGCTTAATAACGTTGGCTCACTGAGGACTGTTTAATATGAAGATTACCAGCAAAAGCTGTCAGTAGCGTTTAGAGAGATCTGAAATAAATTCTTCTTCCATATCTGAATAGTTAGACTATCATTATCTTGTTCTTCCATGCTAGTAGCAGGTGACTATCAAAAGCAAATGAAGCAGCTTTTGCAGCCACATAATTCCAACGATTATGCAAGGCCATTTCCCAAGCCATTTCGAGGCAAATAAAGAGGTTGCAGCAGTTCTTTCACAAGCATGCAGTGGGAGCAGACAAGGTTACTAGGTGAGAACATGTACAGGTAAGAAATACAACACAGGTTTCAAAGTTGGTGCACTGCTTGATCTGATCCCACATTTCAAGGATTTGCTTGCACTAAAATTCATCCTTCAATCTCTATTCTTATTCTGTCAAATATATTCCCCTAATTATCAACTTTTGAGAATACAGGCAGCAAGATACTACTGAATATTAAATTGTGTAATATGCCTCCGTTGTGTAAACTGTAGGAAATAACATACGTCAAGGGCATCCCTGGGGTCATTTGCCAGAAATATTCATTTACATTTTTTAATTGCTGCTTTTCATTCCAAAACCAGGTAATATAAAAAACATTAAGCATGCCCTTATCAAGCAGCTGTTCTTTAACAAAAATCTCAAGTCAAAGTAAAAAATAAGAGAGTTGTGACCCCATTTCTATACAATGCACTATGAAGAGAAAAAAAACAAAACAAAACAAAAAAAAACTCTAGCAGCAGGTTTTTAAACATATATGTAAGAAAATAAAGCCACTAAATAAAATCCCACTCTGTTATGTAATCATAGAGTTAAGAAACCTACAAACCTGACTCTTCCACTAGCAAAGACCAATGCACAAATGAAGATATACTTGTCAGAACCATGAATACACAGAGTGAAAAAATAAATAAAAACAATATTTAAATCTGAAGTGCTAGAGGCATTCCCTGATTCACACATTGCATAAACTGGCACACTTTAATGTATGTATATCCTTTCTGAACAAACCAGGATATTAACATAAGCATGGCATAAGTCCAGCTAACATATTAATATGAAAATATTATGACTACGTCCCTTGTTCATAAAGTAAAGAATTAAAAGAGCATCCCTCTCATTTATGCTACCATCACAATTAGTAACAAGGTGAATGATGTACAGCTGCCTGTCAATTTGCACTGCAAAAAGTGGCTTTATTATAATAAAATATCAAAAGAACAGAACTAGGTAAGCTGTTTTCTAGCAAAGACAGATTTTCCTTAGACTGTTGTATAAAAGGTCTATACTCATAAAATCAGAAATGAAGTGCTCTTTCACAAGAAGGTGCCAAACTTCAGTCCTAGCAGAGATTCATTTCACTGTTTTTGACCAAAAGGCTAAAAAAAATATACCAATCCAAAAAACATATTACAGAGAATAAAACTCCCTTGTGTTATGGGGGCAAAGGGAAGCAACGCTGAGTAACTTTTGTCAGACTTCATCTTCGTACTTCCAAGGCTATTCTCCCTCCCTCATACTACAACATCTGAATATCTTCAAGCTGTACTAAGAAATGTATTTTGATATCCAGAGAATGATAATAACTTCCTTGTCCCTCAGATGGAAAATTAAGGCTCAGATGCTTAATAACTTGCCAAAAGCATCAGAGCACTTTCCCTGCCAGAGGAACAAAAACAACATTTCTGTGCAGGTTGGTTCTGTGGTTAAAAGTACTAAGAAATCTGACGTAGTCATTTAGCCCTGGCCTTTTACACCATTTTTATTCTGCTGTCAGGTTAGTAAACTCCAATCAAAACAATTCCTTCAATGTCACTTTAATGACTTCCACTCAGTAGAACATCCTTAGGGTTTTAAAGTGTGCTATTAAATTCCTTGGCTTAACATTAGCACTAACAATTATTATTAAAGCAGTGTATTAAACTTAGATGTAAGGCATTACGCACAATCCCATAAACATGTCATCTTTACTCCCCACATTCACCTCTTCCTTCCAAAACCATAATCTTTCATTCATTGTGATATGTTAAAATATGCCTCTATCATAACATTTCCTTTAAAAAAGAAATTGTTTCTTAGTAAGCACAGAACTGCAACTGATTGAAAAGCAGCCATGACTACAGAGCACTTACAATACTTTAAAAGCTCTAGAATTCACTTGTACCACAACTACAGAACACACTTCAGAGAAAATGTACTGTAATTTACTTGGCTTAATGTGAAAAGTAAGCACTTTATGGAAATGCTTGGTCATTTTACTGTGGGTAGCACAGGGTCAGTATTGCTTCATCGTCATCATCTCTTGACTTGGATTTTCAAAATACATTTTATACAAGTGTTTTTTTTAATTTGTTCTCAACCAGAAAATTTTGCACTTATGTTTTTGAACAAAAATACAGACGTCAGCGTCTTGTATTTACCTCAGGCTGTCAGCTTTGTTGGATCACCACCCATACATGTGCATGACTGCACCTACCTACCTATGTGTGACGACACAAAGGTGTGCTTTCAAACCGCCATGCACCCAGACACCTCTGGGGAATCATGACTGTGGTTCTCTGCTACCTACCACTACACACCTCACAGGCTTGCTGACCTAACCACGGATTGCTCGAATCTACTTGAGCACGTTTTGCACTAACATGGAATTACCTAAATAGTTCTGAAGCAGTTTTGCAGTTGTCAGCACCTACCTAGTATGGTCTATTATGCTTGAACATAGCAAACCTCTACCAAATAATATTTCAGATTTAAATTATTCAAACTTACTTCCTAGTGTCATGCTATATCTGACGTTAACCATAGTATGAAGAAAAAAAAAAAAAAAAAAAAAAAAAAAAAAAAGCTTCTTTCTGTCTGGTCTGCTCTTGGAGCAACTAGTAGTGCTCTTCCCTCAAAATTTTCTATTAACAACATTGCTTGGATTTATGTCACCAAAAATTTAGCTAAACTTTGATGAGCAACAACAGCAAATAAAAGGCCCCCCAAAAACGCGATGAAAAATATAAATAATGTCTTCACAGTTACTGATGACAGCCAGAAAAGACCAGTAATATATTGCATTGAGCAATGAAGAATTAGCAGCAGTGGATCAGCATTAATAGGGGCAAGAGATTTGCAAGGTGTAATGAGGTTTCAGAAGACAAATAGGAAAGTCATTGCTCATGACTCCAGGGTTTGTTTCACCTCCCTTATAATTATAAAATTCATGACTCTACTTACCATTACATTTTACACAACCTGTACAGGACACTTGGTTCTTAGGTGTTTTAATTATTATTGTTTTGATTCATGTCAGGTTTTTTTATTATTATTATTTTTACACAAACACAGACCAGACACAGTTACATAAGAAGCAAAAAGGTCATCACTGGAAAACATTTCACAATAAGTATGTGGCTTTGTTAAGAAATGGCAGCACTAAATGAAAATAACTAAAACTGTTTTCTGTGCACTATAAAAAAAAATTCCCAGAATGAAAATACTATGACCTGTTCACAGAGGACTCAGCTTTTAGCTTCTTAGATGAGCTCTGACTCTCAACTACATCTTTAACTATAGCACATGTTCATATACAAGATCAAACCCCACCTACCTGCATGCCTGGATCTTTTATGGGCAGCTAATGTCAGGAGGTTGGTTTTTTGTTTGTTTGTTTGTTTTTCCTTCAAGAATAAAAAACACTTTTGCCAAAAATTTCTTCCAAACAAGAAATACATGTCACAACTATAAGCTTCAGAAATGACTTCCCATGTGTATTGAAATACTTCATTTATTTTTTAAGTGTTAAGAAACATGTAGCTGAGGTCTAGTAAACAGAAAATAAGAATTATTTCCACATAACTTATTTCAAGCAGTAGTTTAAAGGAAATAGGAACTAAAATACCATGATTTGAAAATTGTGTAAATAAAACTATTTTAAAGGCAGTTGACAACAAAAACAAAAATAAGTTTTAACTTCAAATCAGTACACTTATATATAGCTACTGTAAAAAATAAGGTTTCTCTGATATTTTTTCATGATTGGAGAACCAGTAGGTATCACTTCAGGTTCATTTTTGCAAATATTCTGAAGATGAGAAGAAAGCATGCTGATTTTCAGCTTGCAACTAGTTTCCAGGTTCCCAGTTTATGAATAAAGCAGTTATTGAATTAAGAAAGCATCTGTTGAAAATTTTACTTCTGCAGAAATAACTGCTTTTCAGCTTGATAGGTGTTTTTTCTGTATGTTCTTATGCAACTAGCACAAACTTCAGCAGAACGGTATTGCTTCCCACCACCCAGTTAAATTTTACTTTTTTTTTTTTCCAGTTGAAATTTATTTTAAACCATAGTGCTTCACAGGTTGTCATAACATGTTAGAAAAAAAAAAAAAAAAAAAGTTTTTTTGGTGGGTTGGTTGTTTTGTGTTTTGCTCACTTGTCTTTAAAATGTTTTTCCCATCACCACACCCATTTGTACTTTTGTATACTGCTCAAGTTCATGGGAGTTGAACTTAAACTCAAGAAATACTTGAAATTACTTTTCAATGATGTTTAAACATCACTAGCTCCCCCCCACCTCCATCAAACATGCAGAGGAAATTTGCTTCCACCCCAACGATCTCAACTGCAGTCACAAATGAGCTACATGCCTAATGAGTCTGTGTAGTATCAGAGATTGGGGTTAAAACATGAGCTCCATTTTTCATAACGAGCTAATAATGGAGGTATAGAAATATTTCCCCTAATCACTTCAGCTGGACAAATGTTTGTGTTCCTATCTGCCTCGGCAGCCCCTTTGTCACTCCTCTGCACTGCCAACTGCTCTCCTACATCTCTCCAGCTGCTTTCCAGTTGCACAGCTGGCACAGCTGAAACCCTCTGCTTACATTTCACCCACTCAAACGGCTGGCATCCCAGCGGATTAAGCTGTTCCTGTGCACAGAGTAGATACCAATTTCACAAAGACCTGACACTTCCTCACCTTCCAAATCACTGACTCAAGTAGCTAATCCAGTCTCCTGCTCAGCAACGCATTATATAGATCTGCAATTTGTCACAGTGTGCCATAGGAAAACCAGAACAAACTGGGAACACCTCTTCACTTAAATGGACTAACATGTGACAGGAATATCCTGCATAACTGTATGCTACACAGAGTCAAGCATACAGGGAAAGGGATTTCAGTGAAGAAAAAAAAAAAAAAAAAAAAAAAAAAAAAAGCAAGATATATTAAAAAGGGTTGAAGCAATTTTAGCAGTTGTTTACTGAATGCTCAAGGGAAAAGGGGCACAAGCAGGGAGAAGGTAAAATGATGAAATTACAGAAAGGAATGGAGAAAATACTTGGAGAAAATACTTTTGACAAGGATAACACAGGGGGATGGCAGCACGTCTGGAGACCTCTGACGCTAAGAGTTTGGAGTTAATGCGAAGCAAGGATAAAAAGGCTTTATCTTAAAACAAACCAAACACTCATTTCATTTGGGGAAGGTACTGCAGTATCAGATCTGAGAAATCAGAGCTCAGCGCCATCTGTACAAATCAGCAGGATTTAAGGTTTTGAAATGGGCCAACACACATAGGTGACCATTGTGGTCACTACCCAAAAGCTAGCCTAGGCTTAAGACATGCCCACCAGCAGGGAAAAAAAAAAAAAAAAAAAAAAAAAAAAAAAACTTACCTGGCTCAGAAAACCACCTTGTAATGAAATTTCACCTTTAAGTTTAAAATTGTGGACATCTGGTTTACCATGATTTTTCTGGGGAAGAGGAAGGAAAAACAGCAACACTAAACTTCATTCATCCACATATGAATTTAAGGGAGATTCTTGAATGAACAATTTGCTATACTGTGTTCTGCAGCTTTTGAGAGTTTAATTTAAATGGATTTGGCATGCACGAAAGCTTTCTGCAGATGCCATCAAGGTTTTAACCCCAGGAACTGACCATGAGAACAACCCAGTTCTGTGACAGTGGCTGCAAAATGCAAGCAGCAAAGAACCCTCTCATTTTAAAGGTCTGGAAATTTTCCACATTTCTACATCAAATTTAACACATTGAACTATTTCCAGAAGTGAACTGGAGCTAAGAAAAAGCTGAGTATGACACAATGAAAACCCTTAAACAAAAGGCATGTGAAACACTTTAGTAGTTTCTGTAATTGAGAATTCAAGAAGAAAAATATGTTTTTACCAACATATAGCCTTTAAATACATACACCTTTTGCTAAATAAACTTTAGCACATAAAAAGCTGCCTGAAAAGCTACATATTTGACTGATTTGGACTGAATAAAAGGTTGTTTTTTGTTTGTTTTTTTTTTTTTGTTTTGTTTTTTACTGAAAATAGAGAAAATTATAATTTTTAAAAGCCTCCAATTTTCTCCACAAGCATTTCCTGAAACAAAGCTTTTGTAGAACATCATATTATTCTGAAACAACTTTCATTTTTGCATCACCACACTGCAGACAGTATTTTAAGACAGCTGTCCAACAAACACTTAGATAATTACCTAATTACCCATTATATGTACATATAACAACACCTACCACAACACAAATCAATACCCGTGAACACTCTATACTATTTCTCTTGCTCTTTGAGTAAGCACAGGACAGTAAGTTACCGACTAAATTTACTAATTGAATGTCTGTCTATAAGACCCTACTACACATGCTATGAGTATCAGCATTCGCATCAGCATTGCATGTTATCACATCTCTTGTTTTTCAATCTGGTAACGCTCAGTAGATTTAAGGACACAGCATATATGCACACCCCAAAATAAGGTTACATATTGACTAGCGTGCACACAGAAGTATGATTTATGGTTAAATAACTGCTTCTCAGAGTAGTGACAACACCACCACTGACGTCCCACAACACCGCTTTATGAGATAAAGCTGGACTGGCACAGTGTACTTACAGCCATTTATAATAGTTACGCAAACAAGCCATTTGAGGTTTGACATTTTCTTTCATTCCACACGTGCACATGTAACAGCAGTGCCAAAAGGCTGCCGTGAGCTCCAGGCACCTGAGGGCATGTTGGTTGGTGTGCGCTTGGGCAGGCCCAGCCTCACAGCGCTGCTCCCCTGCACCGCCGCCAGCCAGGCCAAGCACCTCATCAACCGCCAAGTTGGATGGGCCATGGACACACGGAGACAGGTGCCCTTTCCCAAGCCCAGCAAAGATGTTAATGGTTTTGTGCAATGACAAATCCATCTGCCTTGCATATTTCTCACCTAAAATGCCAAGGTTTGGTTTTCACACAATAATCAGAGAGCCTCTCCGGGATACCTGAAGGCCACTGCTTGTGTTAGTCAAAACAGAGATTAAGATCTCCACAATATTTTCTCAGGCATTCCAGGATCCAGCCAAGAGTCTACTAAAAGCAGAAAGGTCAGCTAAATGAGTATTCAGCTAAATGAGTAATGCTTGGAGTTAGGAAAACAGCTGGGCAGATGTAGATGCTATCTAGAGAATTCTTTCAGGCAAATAAAACACTAAAAGCTCTCATTCATGCTTTGCAATAAACTGTCAAAACACCAGCTACCAGCACTCAAAATCCAGGTGATGTTAGCCAGAGATCAGACATCAATGAAAAAAACAGCACACAATTATTTCAAAGCCTGTAAGCATCTTTGATATTGGTATTTATGTAACAATACCTCTCAAAAAAAAAAAAATTACCACTTTGTTTTTTCTCCAGAATCTCCGCCAACCTCCTCACTAAGGAATAAAACAGAAACGCTGTCAAACACCAAACTCTGCAATCCGCCTTGGCACTGTGGTCCTGCGCTAGAACTTGGCATCCTCATCTCAACAAGTCACGGCAACCACAGAGCCTCTGACAAACTCTGGCTACAGAAGGAAGGCTGAGGTGTTCTGAATATCAGTTTCTGAAGAATAATTTCCAGATAATGAAGTATTTAGATGCACAAGCTGATCATCAACCGTATTAAAAACTTGGAAATGCCTTCCCTGTATGTGAAATCACCCATACACTTTATTTTCTATAGGGAACAGAGTATCAGAGGGGTAAAAAACACACACACCCCTGAAAGAAATTAAAAATATTTAAATTCTCAACAGCAAAAGGACTTTTTTTTTTTTTTTTTTTTTTTAATCTTTCAAGTATTTTCAGAAAGCCTGGCAATAAGAATTTAGGTTTCCAAAGTAAACAATACTGCAATCTTCCTAAACTAGGCTTTGGGAGACACTGCAATATCTTCGGAATGAAGATTGCAAAAGGTACGTGATGACGAGAGAACGGCAAATGTTGTACACGCCTTCAAAAAACAGAAGATCAAAAGGACAATATGGAACTACAGACTGGTCACCCTCCCTAAGGTCCTTAGGAAAATTGTGTCCTCTTTTGGAGCACATTGCCATGCAGATGAAAGTGGTAGTGCGAGAGTCCAAAGGGTTCTAGCAGGGGTAGATCTTGCCTGACCAGCTGAATTGCCTTCTCTGATTTCCAGACAACATGAGAGCTGTGAATATCACTAGCAAGGCTTTTGACAGTCTTTCACAGCATTGCTGGATTGAAGTTAGGATGTTACACTCTGGCTGGCTGGACAACTAATTGGGTAGAAGAAAAAGCATTTAGGTTGTACTATGCCTAGAGGCCGGTAAGGAATGAAGTACTGCAAGGGTCCCCCCTATGACATGTCCTGTTTAACATCTTTACCAGCTACCTGGAAGCAGAAGAGGAAGTGATGGAGTGCATTCTCATCAAGTTAGCAGTTGATTTGGGGTGGTTGTGCAAAGAGAAATAGTTGATAGGCTGGAACTGCCATCCAGAAAGACCCAGACAGGCTGGAGATGTGACCTGATGGAAACTGCATGCAATCCACAAAGGCACTATTTTTAGTCATGTGAATTAATACATTTGTTTTACTTAGAAAAAAAAAAAAAATCACAAAGCAATTCAAGTAAACCCCATTAAGTTAAACTGCGGTTTACAACTTATTCTTGAATTTGCAAAATGTTTTTATATCTACAGACAGAAATATTTGAGTGTTGGTATCTTTCCTACGTAATCAACAGAAACTGGCCAGTTCCCAAACAGCCTCCCAGCAGAGGCCAGTCAGGGTAAATGAATGTGGGAGAAAGGGAAGGTCACTTCCCACATGAGGAACTACTGATTCAGAGGTTCTCAGCATTCAGCATTTCAAAAGAAGGACTGTGATATTTGCCTGTTCAAGCTGCTGAAATATCTTCTAAAAAGTGCCACCTTTCATTTTGGGAGAAAATCTCACAAATTTTATTCTTCCCACCTTGAAGAACTGCATGTTAAACTATTGTCAGGCTCAGTATAAAGCTTTACTTTTACAGCATACAAATCACCCAGCTAATACACTTACTAGAAGAGAAAGAAACATATTACTGTTGGCCTATGATCTTAATGCTAGGCAACCTTCATTGCCAGAATAGGGTGATGCTTCACTAAAATTCTCCCCAAGGAAAAATCAAGGTGCTGTTGATTCAGCTTTTTATGTAGCAACTCGGCAGCTGAGCATTTGCGTTAATTGAGTATGATACTGGTGATGATTCTCTTCTGCAGTTGTTGGACATGCTCCGTTTCTCCTCCAGATGGTCTTCTCCCAAGTCAACAGAACTGGCTGGGAAGCTGATGTTCTTTTATAAATTGACAGCTATCCTAACAGTAATTGTGATTTCCTGAAATATTCAGCATATACAATAAAATACTAGAGTTGAGTTGTTTCCATTTGTGGGATTGTTTGTTTTGGTTTTATTTATTTTTTTAATTGCATCACCATAATTAGGCTAGTGAAATTACCACTGATTTGAGGGAAAAAAAAAAAAAAAAAAAAAAACAACATAGGAATCATTGCCCACGTCTCTGTCCAGGTACACCATATTCATATGTTGTGCCTTTTGGGGAGTGAGGAATGAAATCTCACACTATCTAAATATTCTGAGCATCATTGTACTCCAGATGGAGGGAAACAAATCCCACCACCACAGCAGTAGCAGACATCCATCCACTGGAGTAAATCACACATTGCAACAGGGAAGGTCAACAATCTGTTAAGAGTTAGCATTAACTCAATAATTACCACTGAAAAACCTGAACAGAATCAAAGATAAGATTCCAGAAATTTCAAGAGCTCATCTGCACTTAGCCTTTTTTCTTTCTCTGTGAAGTCTGAATATCTTATCCGTAAGGGTTTGTTTTGTTTTGTTTTCTTGCCCTCACCTATATAAAGTTAGAAACAACAGTTGACTTAAAAGCAATACCTGATCCCACTGAGAGTTATGTTTTCACTCCTGGTCAAAATATAGAATTAGCTTTATAAACGTTGTGTAATTGACCTGTGAGGTTCAATAACTCAGAACATATTGAGCAGAGAACTTAGCAATATTCAAGAAGGGATTGAACATAATGATTAATAGCCTCTGTAACTAGACTAAAAATTGCAAGAACCTCAATCGTCATGCTCCAGGGCACAGACTTATAACCAGCTGAGATCAGGAATAAATTTCTGCCCAGTACTTTACTGTGATGTTAGGTGCATTGGGAATACTTTACAGCTGGGAGACTTGCAGGGCCTTCAGTTTTTTCCTTTTGTTGAAAAGCATCCACACTGGTCTTTAAATGTTTTAGAATGTAGGACTAAACAGATATTCCCATGGAAGAGCTGCCTAAATTGAAACAATTTCTGAAAACTGTTCATCTTAGACAGATTTTAAACTGTTTTAAAATGGTGGATATTCTACAATATCTTTAGAAAAGTGCAGAACTTCACTACTCTTCCTTGGTGATGGGGGTGGGGGGGAGGAGGGAGGAACATACCACAGCCAACCTCACCTGACATCCCCGTGCTCACCCCCACCCAACCGGACAAAAAATTATATCAATTGCAGTCAACTTCTTTTTTTAAATGAAAACTGGTTGCAGAAGGTTTTTCTAAATTGCTCTATTTTTATGAAAAAGAAACTGACTTCTCAGCAGGAAAAAGGATGACTAAAGAACATTAAAGCCTTTCTAATCCTCACACCAAAATTATGGGACGGGTTTCACATACAGATTACTCTTTCGGCCACAGCCCCCGACCTGTACCTGGCATTCCCAAGTATTTCTCCATCACAGTGCATCACATGTAGGAGGTAGCTTTGGCAGCCCAAGAAGGAGATGCCCAGGGAGCCAAAGATCCAATCCCCCCCGTGCAGCAATCCTTTGTTAATTTGGGGTTAATGTTGCACTGCTACTTCTGGGGTTGTTTAGTCTGGAGAAGAGGAGGCTCAGGGGAGACCTAATAGCTCTCTACAGCTACCTGAAAGGAAGCTGTGGGGAGCAGGGGTTTGACCTCTTCTCGCAGATAACTAGTGATAGGACTAGAGGGAATGGCCTCAAGTTGTGCCAGGGGAGATTCAGGTTGGAAATGAGGAGACATTTCTTCTCAGAAAGAGCAGTCAGGCATCGGGATGGGTTGCCCAGGGAGGTGGTGGCGTCACTGTCCCTGGGGGTGTTGAAGGAAAGGTTGGACCTGGTGCTAAGGGACATGGTTTAGTGGTAACATTTGTGGTTTTTTTTCTTAGTGGGTAATATTGTTGGTAACAGGACAGTTACCAACATCTGTACCAGATGATCTTGGAGGTCTTTTCCAACCTTAATGATTCTACAATTCCACAGCCAGTAGCTTGTAAAAACCTTGCTTTTCACTCAGATTGTCTAGAGAGGGAAGAATTCTCTCTATTTGTAGCATTTACATCAACCCTTATGATTCTATCCATTTCCAAATGTTTAAACATTTATTATTATTTTTAAGAGTTATCATTCCATAGCCATCCCAAACCAGTCAAATTTGCCAGAGTTGGCCATAGATTTTGCAGTCTCACCAACATTTCATCATTTACTATTGTTCTTTTACTGCTTATCCAAGTATCTCAGGCACTAAAGGATGCTGTGATAGAATGCTGAGCTCTAGCCATTTCATTACCAGCTCTTTCAGGGCAACCTGTACAATGAACACATTCTGCCGCTGAACTAAGCATAAATAATTGGGGTTTGGGTTTCTGGATTTTATGATTTTTATGAAAATCATCCTCCCACATAAGAAATATTCCCCTATTGTGCAATAAATAAATAAAAAAAATACACAAAACACATTAGACATGAAAATCATGAGGTGGAACCTTGAACTAACTGAATTGTAAGAGGCAGCTAGGCAGAAAAAGCTTCCATTGTCATTATCACCTAGGAAAAAAAATAAATAAATAAAAATGCCACCATGTAACAAACTTAAGAAATTATAGCAATAAGGAAGAAACAACAAAAGCAACGTAAGAATGTTGGTTTTTTTTCTTCCCCTAGAGTCAGACTGGGGCAAGATATCCATTCCTCATTGGGGAAATCTGGACATGAATCTTCCTGATGAAAGACAAAAATGTACTAGAGTAAAAAGACACTTTTATACTCCATTATAAGGGAGAAGCTGAAAAGCCTGAAGCCTACTATATATTATTTAAAACTATAAAGGTAGAATAAAGCAGAGTTATTGAATTCCCTTGCACATACAGAACAGGTAAGCCAAAACACGGGAAAAATTACAGGAATCAAATCAACGCCCACTACTGCACAGCTGAGTGCTTGAAGGAAAGGAGGAAAGTTGCCAGGAGTTGAAGGACAAACATGTAATAATTGGACTTTCAATCACACTGCAATAATAAAGAGTCATGAAGCCTCAAGATACGCTCTCCTTTAGACAGGTGAGGAAATGAAGGTATGGAACGTGTATTTTTTCCAGGTCACCCTTTATGCCTGTAACACATTGCCTTGACAACCAGACCACAAAGCTCACTGGATAAATGTTGTAAAAAATAGTCTTAAGAGGTAAACTACAGCTGCTCTGACAAGAAACAGAGCAGTTTGAGCAACAGCCTCGTAGTGCCTCAGTGCACTTTATACATGTCTCTGCAACCATAGTGGGCTCCAGAAGGCACAAAACCAGGTGAACAGCTTGTCATCCCTCTTCTCCTCTATGCAAGTTTCAAACTCATATTCACCATTCTCTTGATGATGCTATGGGCATCATTAAGCTTTTGGGGTAGGCAAGGAAGGGGGAAGAATACTCTGATTCAGAAAAGTCTAGTTCAATTTGGATGCAAATATAGAGGTGAGAGACTTTTTAAAGCAGCAGTCACAGAACTTAGAAGAAACAACAAAAAAGTTAAGAGAAAAATGTTTGTTTCTCCTCTTCATTTGCTATATTTTAAAATTTTAGGTGAATGTGATAGAAGGAATGCCAAAAGTTCAGTTCCTTTTTTCTGTTGTTGTTTTAACTGAAAAGATGATTCAATGAGTTTTCATTATATGTTCCTTTATCTTTATAAGGGAATTTCTCCCAAGAGACCAAGACAAGCTTCTCAAAGCTGTTCTAGTATAATACAGAATGAATAAATTAACAAATTAACTTCAACAGTTTTCAAGGCAGATCCACATTCTGCCCACAGATATTCATGTTCAGTTCTCAGCAACATCAGCAGGTGTTGCCCACACATGACAATCATTAGCCTCTACAAACCTGAGAAATAACTGACACCCAGCTCACAGGGAACAACCACCAACACATCAAGTGCATGCACATACACCTTGCAGCACACAAGCTAATACCCACAAACACCAGTAGTAAAACAGACCAAAGTATTACTACTCTCCCTGTGAGAATGATGGAAAAAATAAATCAGTATAATGTAGGTAATTCTGGAAGGTCAAAGTCACTACTTGAAGCAGAGTTGACAACAGGAGGAATATGGAACTAACAGGACTATATTCGTTTTAAATATAGAATTAGAACACTTATCTTTTCAAGTGGCTAGAAAAAGACATGAAATCCCAGTGGGTCCCAGTTCCTATTCTGGCCCAAGATAATTACTAAGAAGAAGCTGGAATGTTTTATCTGGAATTTCTTCTGAACAGCATGAGTGCCCACAAGAATTTTGTTCCTACTATGGTTCTGAGGATAAAATATCATAACTTCTTCTTTAAAAAGCTGCTTAGCAGTAAACAGTTAGCATCCAGAGCTTTGTTGATCATACACAAACACATTAATCTCATATGTGATGTAAAAGTTATGTATAGATAGACATTGCACAGCATCCAGGTAATCAAACTACATTTAGAATTAATTCTTAGTGCGGAATATTTTATTGCCACTTCATAGCCAGGAGTTAGACTCAACAGTTTTTGGGTCCCCTTCAACTCAGGATATTCTGAGCCTACAAAAACCACCAAAATCACCTGCATGTTTGTACTGGGTCTGCCTGGGATGAAGCCAACTTTCCCTGCAGCGGCTCATACAATGCTGTGCTCTGCATTAGAACAGCATTAGTGTCACACTAGTGTTTTGTCTATTGCTGAACAATACTGGCATAGCATCAGGAATCCCTCCAAACCCCCAAAGCCAGTAGGCACCACGTGGGCAAGAGGCGGGGAGGACAGCTGACCTAAACCAACCAAAGGGATATTCCATACCCTACGGTGTCACGCTCAGCAATAAAAGGTGGGAAAGGGGAAGCTCTTGTTAGGAAGATGTCTGTTCTCCCAAAAACCCACTATGCATATTGAGGCCCTGCTTCCCAGGATGTGGCTGAATGTCACTCACTGATGGGAAGTTGAGAATAAGATTTTTCATTCTCTGTGTTTCTCCACAGCCTTATTTGGTTGATTGGTTGTTTTTTTTTTCCCCTCTTCCTTTTCCCTTTATTTAAATTGTCCTTGTCTCACCCTATGAGCCTTCTATTTTTTCTTTCCAGCATACATTCTTCTTCCCCTCTTCTTCTGAGGAGGGGGATTGAGAGAGAGGTTGTGATGGAGTTTAGTTTCCCAGCAGGGTAAAACCACCACAATTTTTTCAAGTTTTACTTCAGACTTACAAAAATACACATCAGGAGGAAGCAAACTGCCGTACCCCAAATCAGCTATTTCTTGAAAAAATTCTCAGCATTTCTTGCATCACTCAAGAGCAGCACTAGAACATTTTTTGGGAGCTAGCAACCAGCTGAGCAGAAGAGAAGCATGAGAGAGCAGACAAAATATTCACTAGTTTACGAGCTGCAGTGAAGTGCATATGTGGTACTTTACATTTTGTACTATTACAATGACAGCAATGCATTATTATGCACATGTGCAGGACAAAGTTAAACTACATGTTTACTAGTCAGTGATATTTACATACCAAGGCCTTCTTGCTTCAAATATCCATGGATATGTTCTACAGCTTTGCTTCAGTTCAGTATCATATTCAAAATACAAAGCAGAGCATGTCCATGAAATAGACAAAAATTTTGAAATAATCTCAACCTTTGTTTTAAAATTATCAGTCTGACACAACCCACTTGCACAAAAGTCACTACAGGAGTCTCCTCTGTGCGTAAATAACCAGGACACCATGACTGCTACCAACTTGCCCTGTTGCCAAAAGAGAGTTTATATGTGCCCTCTCTCCTCCTCCCTAAAGATGCAGTCCTGCTGTATGTCATTTTGACTAACAGGCAGTAGAGACTTCATACTGGCAGGCCCTCACCCAACACTCATTAGTGTTTTCTTTGCTCATTTTCAAGTGGAAATGGCTGTTACAATTACTACCACCCAGACAGATGTTGCAGTCACTTTGGCTAATGACAGAATGATATTATTAACACCTACTTTTCACCAGAAGAATGTCACTTGCACTGCAATATTCCTTCCTTCAGAGGAAACCATCTATCTCTGTTTAGTGGTTAATAGGTTTTTGGCTGTAGAGCCCCTCTGGTAACAGCAGTAGCTAGCGGTAGGACTGTTGCAGGTCTGACAAGCAGGAGCTGCAGCAATAACACTTCCCCTTTCAAATAAAAGCCCTCTGTCTGAGAGGTGGTAGCATCCAGTAGCTGCATGGGTTTGGACATTTTAAATGAAAATTCCACCCCATGGACAAGCTTTATCCTAAATGAATTGCAAATTATATCCGTACTGAGTGCCAGCTGGTATTGTTTCTCTGCAGTTTCCCTTCAGTTTCCCTCTCCCCCCTCCTCAATTAATAAAACAATATTCATGACCTGTCGTGTCTTACTGCTTAATTATGTACTTTGTGGAACAAAGCTTTAAAAATGAGACTATCAGGCTGGAGGGGGGGGAGGGGGAAGAACAGGACAACCAGATGTGCAAAGAGAGGGGAAAACAAAGGGCATTTTGAAAGGGAAGTGAGAGAATTAGGATTTGTATGGGGATGAAAGGAAGGGGAGACAAACTGAACAAGGAGATGCACAGAAAATGTATTAGTTCAGTGTATATATATATATATGCGCGCTGTATTAAATAATGCATCCTACGTTTACCTAATATCATTTTAAAAAAAAAAATGCTTGGAGCTAAGATCTCAACCCACTCCCATTTCATTATGCAATGGACACAATTCCTGGTGACAGAGAAAGAATGCAGCGTTATTTTGGCAAATCAGGAGAAAAAAAAAAAAAGGCAGCTGAATATATATTGGCAAATCTTGTGTTAGAAGGTATATTTCACATTGGTTAATTAATTTACACTAAAAGATATTATGAAGAACTGCTGCACAATTATGCAACATACAGTAACCAAGACAGTTTTTCACACTTCCATCTTCTTCATCTAAACTTTCTTTCTTTATCCAGTATACTGCTGAATTTATTTTGCATACTTAGTCAATTGAATAAACTTAATGAATGAAACTGACTGCTTTGAAACTGACTTGAAAATTAGACTTGAAAAATCTTGAAAATAAGTCTTGAAAATAATACTTTTTCAAAAGCCTTTAGGTTTGCTGTACTTCAAAAATACCCCTGCAAAGATAATTACTGACAGTTCCAAGTACACTATATTTTGCCACTTTAAAATATTTTGTACCAAAAATGAAAGAGGGAAGGAAGAAGATTTCTTATTAGAGTGGGAGTCAAAAAGCCATTCCCAAACAGTTAAACATGGGGCCTGACTCAAGACTGTAGAGTCCCTCCCATCCCCACTAATCCCAATTTCACAGCATCACTTTAGTATCCAGAGCGTCCATGGGGAAAGTTAAACTTTTCCATTTTTCCTATTTGTACCAAAATCTGCAGAGTCTAACTGTTGTCCCCTACTATTGCAGAGTAGCAATAGGGCACAACAGGGTAACAGTAGGAACAGGGCACCTTTAGGTTTTCCAATAATCCATGGAGGAAAAAAGAATAATTGAATGATCTCACTGTCCTTTACAATTTTGAAAATCCAGCTTCATCCAGCTGCAATAATTTCAGGTTTTAAGAGTGATCTGGTAGAAAAATTCTATTAAAAAAATTCTATTCTATTTAAAAATTCATAACAGGGATATGAGGGTGATGATCATGACACAATTGGTTCTCAGAATTACTGTGTAGGCAGTCATCCTCATTACTACTATATAGGAGCTGATAATGTTGTATTCCACATCCACTCGAACCATATTTGTAAAAATATTTTGTAGGAAAAGTTTGCTCACTACTGATCTACCTTTTCTGGTCTCATGAATCATGTAAAATGGTCAGCAAATATTATTTGCTTGATTCTCCTATATTGAACATAGACAGAGAGGAGTACTCTCCATGAGTCTCTTGCTGGTACTAAACATGGAAAAGAGCACCCTTAAAAATGCAAGTGAAGATTTTAAGGCAATTTGTAAAACCAAATAATATTCTCTTTGGATAACAGTTAACAGCAGTTCTCTTACAGGTAAAGCAGCAATGGTCTCCATGCTTTGTAGCATAAGCAACAGAGTTCAATAACAAAACTCAAAAAACTCATTTACTTGCCCCCATTTTAATAACCTCCAACTTGAAGTCACTGAACTTTGCATAAGTCAGTTTGTTCAAGTGAAAGTTGTTTCATCACTCCTTCTTCAGTTTGTTTGAAATCAAATTAAGAGTTACACATCCTTTACTCATATGGAGAAAAAGCAAATTTTCTTCTGATTTATTTACTTTATTTTTATTACCTAAATGTCTTTGTGAAGTTCAGTACTTTAAATACCTAATGTAAGATTTGAAGGGAGGGGGGCGAACACAAAATTTGACAAATTTCATCTGAGCCTTTTCAAAAAAGGGAATACTGACCATTAAAGCGACCACTAACAGAAGTGAGAAAGATTGTCTACATGTTCTGTGTAGAATTCAGGTTAAGTTCATGAGCCAAGAATGCCAGATTACTACAAATTTTGCAGAGCCCACAGCTTTATACCTTGTCCTTCTCAAGTTCTGCTGAAACATAGCTCCTGATCAGTTTTTCAGCTGTATAATTAAAAGCAAAAATGTAGTCAGAGCATAACATGCCATTTGACTAATTCTGCCAAAAACAGCTTAATTTAATAGGTTGTCAAATGCTTTAATCCATGCTGTGTTTTATAGATGGACTCTGGGATGGAAACTTGCACGCTCAAGAACACAATGTACAAAAAATATACTGAAACAAAATAGCCCTTTTGCCCACAAATTACTGCCATGACAACATTCTAAATCCAAGGGGATATAAGCACAAAGAAAGAACTGCCCCAGAGACTGCAACTACTTTATAAAGTTCAAACTAAAGAATTCATTTTCAATGAGACATTCCCATTGCTTATTCTTTTGGTTTTAAAAATAGTTCCCGCAGTACAATATACCCAACTGCATATCAGACTTTCAAACGTCAAAAGGACATACTTGACAAATTAAATCAATGTGCACTGGACACAACGAAGTTTTCCATCTTTTTCAATCATAGTGTAAGCCTTAATTTACACTTGACTTACCCAGTCAGCCAAATACATGTATGACACCTAGTTTCAGGGCTCTATTATGTCAACAAGAAAAATAATTTGATAGTAAAGAAAAAATATATGTTACAAGATCTATTCTACCACCCTACAATAATGCATTGAATGACAAATCACCAACTCCTCACAATAGCTGGTTTACATCAAATACCATCCCAATTAATTTGATTAACCTTTACTGACAACACATACAGATGCCATCATATCTGTCTTCTACACTAAATTTATTTTTAACATACTAACTCATTAAATTATATGTTTGATGTATTTTTTAAATGTATATGTCCCTCTCAAAAAGTTACTCCCAGAAAAGGGAACTATTTCTCCTCCTCTCTTACATCGTTATTTTAAAGGGATTTATACACTAGAAAAGATGCCGCAGTAAAGCAGTAAACACATCAAACACTCTTGCACAAAGAAAAAAAAAATCACAGTTACTGACATTGGATGCAACAGCTAAAAATCTGTCTTTTAGGGCTAGAAATTGTAAACTGGTTTGGCTTAATAATTTCCTCAAAGAATGCATGACACATGATAACCTTTAGACATACTAATCTGTTTCAGCCTCATCTATCAGCATAGGAAAGAAAAAAAAAATACAGAGGTATGAAGACTAGAGGGGTTTCAGTATTATCTAACTGTGGCATTAGATGTGTGCTGGTAGTTAATACATTTCACGCCCTCATAACCCATTACCCAAACGTGGTACAGATGTGTTCAGGCAGTTTGACACTAGATGTCAAAGCCAGACCTGAATGACTCTTCCTAAGGACTCCCTGCAAGACTGACAAACCCATGGTCAAGAAATTCTGCACCTCCAAGAAATTGTGTCTAAAGCTTTCAGGCATTACTGTTGTTTTTTTTCTTCAAATGACAGTGACCCAAGTTCACAGCTCTCAGGTTTCACATTCTTCATAGCTTGGAGCGAGTTTTGCCCTGGGGTACTGTTGTTGTTGATCTATGCTATTGTAGTTATTTTAAAGTCTGATTTCAGAACAAGAACTAGGGGGCACACAATTAAGCAAACAACAAGAGCCTGAACTTACACAAACAGGAACCTATTCACTGCATAAACAATATTTCCACAAAATACCCTTACACTAGAAGCTTTCCAGGCTGCTTCATTCTTTCACCATTTATTACTTTCCTGTTGATAAAGTAGTTTTCTCTACTTATAAACATAAAGCCAATTAAAGCATCCTAATTTTCGTATCTACTTCCACTCCTTTTATTTGCATTCTTTTATACTCTCTTCCCTATTTTAAAAAAATAAAGCATTTCATTATGTCAGACAAAACACATTTTTAATATATTATTTATTGCTCTGCTCTGAGTACACCTTTTAAATAAGCTACAGCTTAGGCTAAGTGTAAGACACCTCTTCTGCATTTGTAACCTTTGTCTTTCCTATACTCCCCAAATTACCACCTTCAGATTAAGAATGTGTATTCCTTCTTTATTTTTATCATTGCAGAAACCCACTTTCTCTTTTTAAGTATACACAACAGAATCATTTACTCAAAACTTCTTCTTCTTAGAGGCTGTACAGCATGCTCCCCAAAATTAATGAATTCATTTGAGCAGAACATGGAAGGATGCACATTTCTGTAACTACCTCTTAAACTATGATAACCTGGCTTCTATACTAATGCATGGTTTTCATTTATTTAACTTTCTCTGCCAGTGGTGGTATCTTAGATATTCACAGGTATTATGACTATTCCATAATAAGCTTTGCTATGTGCAAATATATATTTATTCTCACCTAGTGAGAATTTAGATTTAGATTTGCTATCTAAATAGCCAAAAACATCTAACACAATGAAGAATAAAAAACAAAGATATGCCTATTATACCTGCTAGGCACAAGTTTGGCAGAAATGTCTGTGATAATTAAAAATGAGACAAAATTTGATTGCATCTTTTCATAAGAAATATCCTCAAATTTAACATCACCATTAAAAAAATCTGATCCATCACATCTAAGAATAATCAGTATCAATATTTATCAGCTGTAAATACATTTTCAGAATCACAGAAAGTCTAGGTTGGAAGAGACCTACAAGTTCACTGAGTCCAACCTCTGACCTAACACTAACAAGTCCTCCACTAAACCATATCCCTAAGCTCTACATCTAAACGTCTTTTAAAGACATCCAGGGATGGGGACTCAACCACTTCCCTGGGCAGCCTATTCCAGTGACTAACAACCCTTTCAGTAAAGAAGTTCTTCCTAATATCCAACCTAAGCCTCCCCTGGTGCAACTTTAGCCCATATTCCCTTGTCCTGTCACCAGGCACGTGGGAGAACAGACCAACCCCCACCTCGCTACAGCCTCCTTTCAGGTACCTGTAGAGTGCGATAAGGTCACCCCTGAGCCTCCTCTTCTCCAGGCTAAATAGTCCCAGCTCCCTCAGCCATTCCTCGTAAGCCTTGTTCTCCAGACCCTTCACCAGCTTCGTAGCCCTTCTCTGGACTCGCTCATTTTGATCTTCCACCTCACTGTTGGATGACTTTTGCAAGAAGAAATATTTCGCAAGGTAACCAAATTATTTCGCCAAAAGTATAAAAAGTCATCTTAAAAACACCTATGTGTTGAAATTGACAGTGCTACTTTAATCCTATTCCGTAATCATTTGATACAAGCAGCTGGGAGGAAGCTCTATAGATCCATTCAAACAAACATTTCAGACTAAAGGTATTTTAATAAGTATAAAATTACGAAAGGAATTTCAAATGAGTACTGAGATTTCCATACGTTGCAGTTTGGGGAAAATCCTCTGAATGGATTGCATGTGGCACCAAAAGAAAGCCTGTGAGGATACATAAAAACCAGGTGTTTTCTCATTTGACTTGAAGAACAAACTTGAAGAACACAGCTGGCTTATTTGCTGCCCTGCCTGTCACAGATCGGGCACTCACCTACTGCAGCCCTAGCTGAATGTGGTACTGGCAGCCCCAGGTAAAAGGCACCCGGCTATTTTAAGGCCTAGTTTTTATCCTAGGTTCCAGTACAAATGAACAAACAATCAAAAAAATCCAACTAAATACACAGCAGACAAGCACTGAAGGATATGAACTGCAGAAATGTAAACCATGTCTCACACTTACACCACCACCTTAGGTTATAATGCATTAATCAACAACAAAAAAATAGCAGCTCTTGTAATCCCAGCCAAATGAACTCCTGTGTTTCCTGCTGCCACTTCTTACTTTCAGTATTGTTAGAATGAAAGGCAGGACCTCAGCCAAATTTTTTTTTTAATCATCTGAATCTTAGTGAAGTTTATGTCCCTACTTGCTGTTAAATTACACAGATTAGTAACATGAGTAAAATAAATACAATCCTTCACATGATGAAATTTTAAATTACCACATCTGAGAAGAAAAGCATAAACAGCATATATTTGGCATATATACACCTTTTGTTGTCCAGGTTCGAAGGCAGGGCTTCTGTTTGGAAGGCTCTGGCTCTTCAGCCACCAAAGTCCTTTATTTAGCTGCTTGTTATTACTGACTTCTCAATGGGAGAAAGTGCCTTCTAACACTGTATGAATACTGTGGCAATGAAACATAAATATAAGAACAAAGAATTGTCTGGACTTACAGGTAGTTGAATGCTTACGAAGCTGTGGCATCAGCTGACGTTGCATAGCCGCCATTGCATTACTTTCAGGATGCAGAGGGACACACGCGCATGGCCTGGGACACATTTCCACAATGACGTTTAGATTCCCCAAAACAGTTACCTTAGAGGGACTTAAATCTTGCAGCTCTAACCGAAGCTGTACCAAATACCTCCGCATATGACTCATCTGGCCAGTTATTAGAAAAAGGGATGCTTCCCTTAATCTCATTTGGAGTATATCCCATTCACATCTATGCTGCTTAGATAAGGCACTGGTTTGCAGCTGTGTACATTTGCAACGCTTTCCTATCAGATGCTTACTACCCAGCTGCTGACACTGCTTTATTAGCTAATCAATCAAACCCACACATTTCCCAGTCCCAGCACCGCAGGTGCTATGGGTTGATGCAGATCCAGCACAGGGCCATTTGTTGAGGGTTTCTGATCAGGTTCACCTCTGCTTTGACCAAGGTACGCTGCCTTAGTACACCTCAGCATCATTTTCCAGCACCAGAAGAAAATGCACCAAAATGCAAAATCTTACCCATATCTGTTTGATTCCATTTCCTTTAATGACACCTCAATAGTTTTCAATAGAATCAGATCACCTTTTCCAGAGTGACTTCTTGCCATAAAGTACTACCAGCTCCGTTATGCTCATTTCTTGCAACACTTCAGAGGAAATTGTTTTAAACAGCAAAGCTGCAACCTCTGGCATCCCTCCCACCAGCTGCCTCAGTTGGCATGTAAACTACAAAAGGTTAGGGGATATTTTTCCTCACGGACATCTCTATGTATGATATTTAGAAAGAAAAAAACCCACACAGGTGCACTATTAAAAGCCTCCCTACACATTCCCAACTACTGCCTCAGCTTCCAAGTCTTTCCACATGTTCCTGCTCATTCTCCACTGATCCTTCACTCTGGCAATGCCACCAGGCCAGCCGCCTTTTCTAATTAATTACCCCTTTCCCTCTCCTCTCTGCCTTCTGTGCTGAAAAGAAGCCTTTTTCCTATTTGTTCCCTAACGTGCTGAGCACATCTACGAGATAATCTGCTTAATACCTCAACGCATTGCTCACTGATAGGAGAAATAAATGGTAGTGCTCTTCATCTTTCCCATGTGCTACTGCTTAGTACCACAAAACAGTCTGCACACACACACACTCAGAGAAATGAAGCACTCATACATCCTAGAGGGATCATGCTAGTGCTACGAATCTGAAGGAAGTGACAGTAAGTATCCCCAGTCATAAATCTTGTCTGATGTTCTTCTACCAAGCCTAGTTTATTTGTACAGTTTGCAGAACTACTCAGGCAGATGTTTACTTCCTGAGCATGTATAGCTGTCTTCAAATGGCTAATGCTCCCCAGAAGAAGACCCAGGGAAGGAAGAAAAAGAAAGAAACATCTTGGGACTTCCATGTCCACTCAGCAAGCTTCTTCCCCAGTCCTCAAACATATATGCCCACCATATTCTGCATACCTTCCAGTGATGGAGAAGTGCTCCAATCTGCCTTCCAGATCTTTAAAAAATGGGTATTTGTGCTTAAAGGGGAAGAAAGCAAGAACAGGCAGAATATACATTCATTTAATTGGTATTTGCTTCATGGTACCTTAGCAAGTTTTGCTTTCATCTTGTATTTCTAAAGTATGGCAAATAAAGTATGGCAAAAGTATGGAATTACTTTTGTCCTTTGACTGAGGAACAAAACAAAATCAAAACCAGAGAGACATTACTGCATGGGAACTGCTGGACAAAAGAAGTCATGCATTTTGCTGAACGATGAGAGTTTGGAAAGACAGCAACATCCTCAATGCAAAACCAGAAAAAAAAAATCATAACACATTTACAAAAACATTAAGCCAGTGGTGCTTTCCTGTAAGACTACTACCTGAAACATAAATGAAAAGAAATGGTGAATTATTTCAAGCGGAATTTTAAGTACCACTTTAAAAATCCCCATTTTATAACAGTTTAGTTCCTTTCCTACACATTTATTGTTTTCCACATACTAGCTAGTCGAGGGAGTAAAACAGAAAATTATACCCTTCTGCAAGAAGCACTTCCAGCTAGAAAGAGTTCAGAAATCCAAATACACTGCCTTCCCTCAGTAACTCTACCAGAGACAAGCTCTTAGGACCACAACTGGCAGGAAATCAGAATGGTGAAGTGACATACTGTTACTCTCCTTTGCCTGAATCTCACCAATAAATGTTAATCAAAACACTTGCTAGTTACATTGACAAAATTACCCTATTTGTCTGCTAAAGAAAACAGACTGCATTGATGATCAAACTGGTATCATTTACAGACTATATTTATACACTGACTTACCTGTAATAAGTTGTTTAACTCCCTTCCATCACATTTTGAAAACTGATAAACTTTTCAAATAATTTGTCTAGGAAGAACTTTTTCTGTGTGATCAGACACTGCAACTGCCCTTCTCAGGAACCTGGAAATCACTAACATATGAGCCTTTCTCAGCTTTTATTTTGATTGTTAAAGGCAAGTCAGCCTTTACTGCCCTATTAGAAAGCTCCACTTTCTTTCCAATTTAATTTCTACAAGACAAGATGTCTTTTCTTCCCTTGGTATCCTTATGTACCCCTGACATGAACTCATTCTGTGCAGTACCAAATAAATTACTGGGTAAAGCTGTCAACAAATCTAGGAAAATAAGCACTGCAGATGAAGATTTAGGATGTGCAGTCTCTCAGAACATACATCGCACACTCATTCCCTTTTAAGTATCACATACAATTGCTACAATGCTTACCTGCATCTATAGCACACGGGTTTCTGATTATTGGTGCATGTTTTAAAACTTGTTTAAATTCCCTTCTGGGCAAATGTTGGTCAAATACAGTCAATGTTTCTTTCTCATTAATTAATAGGAGTTGTTTTTTCTTTCACTGTTATTTTGATAGTAAATGTTAAAATGCATATGAGCTAAGACGCTATATAAAGCATGAATTCCTGCTCTTCTTTCTAGTGCACTGAATAGAAATTTGTCTCATCTGCTGGAGATCTCAAATGACAAGACTCCCAGACAAAGTTAAAACAATTCAAGGCGTCATTCATCCTAGCAGTATGAGTGCTGATGCGATTATACCACATTTAGAGCTTCATGTCAGAAACTCCGTTCCTTGAACATGTGACATTTCTGAAGTGCTTAATCACTTTTCAAGATTTTTTTTTTCCTTCTGTGAACATGCACAGAACCATTCCCAAAATCCTCTGTTTTTCCCCTTTTTACCTGAGGGGTAATAAAACTCTGGTTCACTCCATCTGCAAGACTTATTTAAAGAAACAGATGATATCTCAGTAGACTATAACAAATCTAAGTTCAATCTTCAGGATTTTCAGTTTAAGTTATTTCATCTTCCTGTATTTCAGTTCATTATCAGAAGTACTTACCACACGAACAGGAATAATGCAATATATACTCTCAAACAATACTCTTTGGAAATACTTTCTATTTAAACTGTATAGCCAGAAGAAGTTCATCCAGAGAACTATGAATATTCTCCAACTGTAGCCACCCCTTAATAGGCCCCTCTGACTTTAAACAAGAAAATATAGCAGCCACATTCTTGGTTGCAAATTCTCATCCCCATGCCTGGGAAAATTACAGTATCAGAAGCCTGCCCAGCTGAGAACACTGCCTTAAACACCAGTAACAATGACTTTTCCATTCCAGTTAAAAATGGATGGAGTTCTCCCTCCACCTCCCACACCCCAACATTTGCACTGATAAAAGAAGAGGTATGCTCACTTCCAGTCACCCTTCTTCCTTTCTTCAATGTCTTTGACAGACATTTGTTAGAGTATTTTTTTCATTTTTCCCTTTACCACAGTCTCTATACCAATAACTGTGTGTAAGACTTGATGTCCCCTTATTATTTTCTCCTGAATACAAGCCTTTCAGCACATTAAAATCTACTGGAAAAACAGGGAGATACAAGAGTAGAGATACCATTATGCTAGAAGGCATGAATGGCTCAACTGTTTCTCTTTTGATCTGTAAACAACTACAGACGTCCTTGACAATGTGGCTTTGCTAGACAAATGAAAGGGAACTAGAATGCTGTTTCCTCACTTTCTCAGAGGTCTGAGACCTTTTGTCCAGAACTCCAGGCCTGCCCCTTCCAGCAAGGAAACCCCCAAAGCTTTAGCGTAAATCACCATATAACACTCATGGCAACAAAGAAAGTTGGACAAAAAGGAAGTCCAACAACTTCAAGGCACACCATAACACTCACTATAGAAGTAGTGTGATAAGTTTATAAAAAGTCACATGCATGCCTACCATGAATTTTTTAACATAATATCTTTTATATAAAGTTTAAAAAGAAAAGTATGTTAAGTAACTGCAGTTATTAGCAGAAGTTCTCAGGTGTCACCAGTCAGTTAGCACCATGTGGTATCATGATTCATTTAACTTTAACAGCCAAAAAAAAGTTTCCTTCATAAAGCCTGTTAGCCAGCTCTTTCCGGGAAATCACATTTAAAGCAGTATCCTTAGAACAGGAGCTCTGGCCTTAGAGTCCTGTGTCACCTGGTTTAACGGCGTTCCAAAGCATTTAAGCACTGCTGTTGCTGTTTGTTATAGTGTCAACTGGAAAACTGGGTCTGGCTGAGATGGAGTTTATCTTTTTCTTATCTGTGACCAAAAGAGTGTTGATAACACACCTGTGTTTTAGCAGTGCTTGCACACCATCAAGACCTTCTCTCTTACTTCTGAGGTCCCTTCCAAGGTAAGTTATTGTCTAATTGTCTTTCAGTCTAAATTTTTGTATGCAACTTTCCTATACAAAGCTATTCAACTTTCCTATACAAAGCTATTTTATGGCATACTTACAAGCTCATGCAAATCCTGAATATTGTTAGGGGTCTGTTGGCTCTGCCATTACTAGCCATGCAAACAGCACCGACACTGCAAAAACTCCTACATGACAGAGCAAAAATAAAGAACTAATAGTTCCTTTAGGAAAAAAAAAAAATGCTCATTTGAGACAAGCAGTACTCTGAAGCAGAAGCACCAACATGAAAAGAATGGGAAATGAAAGTGACTCCACAAAAGCAGTCATATATAGTACAAAAACTAAATTGTTTGACATATACAACAATCTGTAACGTATTACTATAAGAGCTACAAGCAAGATACTTGAACATAAGATAAACAATTTTGAAATACAGATGACAAGCATGACCATAAGAAAGAGGTCAAAACGTATATATAACCTTTGTTAAACATGAAGCATTGTTAATTCTCAAAGAAAAAGCACATTACAGAAAATTAGGCTGGTAAAAAAAAAAAAGGGGGGGGGGGGGGAACTCCCCCCTAAAAAAAATGTTTCAGATAAGCTGTCTTATAGAAAAGATTTTTCAGGACCAAGAACAGAGATAGATCTGCCTCCTAAACTCCCCAAAACAGATTATCTGGTGATCACCTAACTCAGCTGGGCTGTAAAATACACAGACTGAAACACAATCAACTTTTCTACAGTGGGCTGGATCTTCTTTGAGAAAAGGAGAAATTAGGGGGTTGATCTCATTATTATTATTATTATTAAAAAAAAAAAAAAAAAAAAAAGAAAAAAAAGCATCAGAAATCTCAGTACTTTGAAGGATGGATTAAAGTGTTTATTTCCCAGCTGAAAGACTTAAGTTTACTATGCTTATACAACAAAGGAATCTTTACTCACAACTCTTATCTGATGTTAAAAAAAAAAAAAAAAGACATGCATGTACACATGCACACAAGAAAAATGCCTACAGAGATATCCAAGCTTGAAGAAAACAGAATACAAACAAATTACAGCAAGTTGCTGTGGTGCCATTTGAAAATAATGCACAGGAACACAAGCCATAAGGTAAAACTATACCCACTAGGAATGGAAAGAAAAAACTAGATGTTAATAGGAGCTGGAGGAAAACAGTTTAGATATAAGTTATTTTGAAGTCTTAAGAATTATTAAGAAAGGAGAAAAAAGTCTAATGGTAAACAAGTGTTTTATTATGTTAAATAGCGTTTCCTGTGAAGTTCACAAAACTTGGAGAGAATAAAGTCACATTTTGAATCTTATTTAAGTGATAAGACATCTTCCTCTCCCTTGAAAACATGTAGATGGCTTCATTATGCTCCCGCTTTTCTTCACTGTTCTTCTTTTCATTCTTCTTTCTTGGCTCCAGGTTATACTGCATCAGATTTGCCAGCAGCTCTACAGCTTAGGTAGACTTCCAGGAGACAACTCATTTCAGGGAAAAAAAAAAAAAAAAGTAAAAAAAGTTCTCTTCACTTATGCCAGGCATCTGATAAAGATAAATCATGAACTGCAAAAGATTAACCGATGCAAAGCTATGACTATGCCTGGAGTTTTGCCAGAAGTAGCAGTATTGTTTAATGATATTAGCCCCAAGAAACATTACCAGACCATTGTGATTTTTAAACGTCCCTAGCTCTGAGCAATAAAAACCAAAGGTAAGAAAACCAATACTGGATCAAACTGCTCTGCCCAGCCTGCTTTCTCTGACACTCAATAGATAAGCTCTGTGGTTTCTGTTGAGGGAGCACATACCCTTCCAGTGAGAGTCACCTCCAGATGGTTTTCATTTGTCCCCTCCTCCAACATCTGCTTGGCTGCCCAGACATGCTTTGCTCTCTCAAATCTTGGGAAAAATCCCCCACACACCAAGAGCCCTGCGAAGGCTTCTACCTCCAGAACACGCCCCGGAGCACCTTTACTGTGGGAAGTCAGAAACAGCAACACGAGGTGATGAGATCAATTCAATTAAGCTCTCCACAGAAAACTTTCGTCTTTTCAATTTATTTTTAATCACCTCATCTACATCATTCATAATTTTGCATATCTGTCATATTCACCCTAGGTGGTCTTTTCTAGACTTAATGATCCCAATCTATTCAGTTTCTCCTTACAACACAGCTGTTCCATATCCCCATAACTGTTCTTACTTTCTCCAGCTCCAGCCAAGCCTTTCCAAGAAACTCCCAAAGGCACCTCAACAAAGTACCTTAGACAGCAAGAGCAAAGAATAAAATGGTGACCCCTTCTCTACAAGTATGCAAAAGAAAAATATTTATGACTCCCTCTGCTGTCACTTCCCCAACTCCTTCAGAGCCTCAGGGTGGAAACAGAGAAGGAGCTGGGCAGCATGCCTCCTATCTATAAAAGCTGTGACTACATCAGCAATGTAACTGCTAGCTTCCCTTCCCAAATCATTCCAGTCAACATGAGGGAAGTAATTTACATCAAGAATGCAGATGGTAAAGTTTATATATAATATGTATAACAGAGAAAGGCAGGATGAAATGCCCAAGTCAAGACCCAACCTGCCAAACACAGAAATCTGTAATTTGAATACATCGCTTTACAGACAATTTATTCTGTACATGCATTCATCCCAAGAAAAAAAAAAATAGTTTGAATAGGCTTAGAACCAATGACCAATTTTCACTTACATTTGAGAACAGTGTTTCTAAATCATTACCTATAAAGATTGAAAGTCACACTATAAATATTTCTGATATCCTCAGTTACCTCTTAAACACATTTATAACTGTTTATTTTATGTTATATATTATATAATATACAAAATATAAATTATATAATGTATATAGTTCATTATACATTTCTCACTGCAGTTTATTTATTAGTCTACAGAGAGAGAGTGATATATGTATGTAACATATATAGACTTATAAATAGACTGCAGAGTGAGAAAATTCATTTTCTGAAAAGAAGCATAGGGAACAGTTCATTTGTTCATAGTAAGCCACATAATAAGATTTGGGAGTGGGGAAGGAAAGGAAGAAGGGGAGGTATCTACGCATGCATCAAAGCTTCACTTGAACTGTATAAAAGATGCATCAGCTAGGCTGAAGCTGAATTATAGAAACTTCACAAGGAAAACTTAAATATGAAATAATTTTAATTTTCTCTCCAAAGAAAAAAGAAAGCTTTTCTTTCAAAAAGCACATTACAAAATACTTGAAAGTCGAGTTTATATGCCTGCTGCAGTTGCAAGGGACAAAAATATTTATGGCATGATTTCTACAAAGTCATGTTAATCATTTCTACGCCTCTTGTCAGCAATCAATCAATGCTGCTAACATTTATCTGAGCAATAACCATTGTTTTCAACAGAAAAAATTGCTACCTTGTGCCTGTTTTTCTTACTAAGTACCATTTTACAAATCAAGGTTTTGATTCTATAACTGCTCAAGTTTTTGATATATTCACGTATTTCCCTGGAAATCACTGAAGCTCTTGAGGCACAAAGCAGACTGAATTTCATTCTTTGCAAAAATTTACTAAGAATTTAGGAAGCCAGTTGCAAAATCTGTCTCAGTTGCCAACTGAGACACACACAATGAACTGGTCATTAAAAGGTACCTAAATTGATATCATCATCTATGTTAACAGGATAGGAAGCTTCTGAAATTTATTTTTGTGAACAATTAAAAAAAAAAAAACAAAACGTGAATTCTATCTGAAATAGGAGAAAACTGACAGAGCCAGAAGAATATTGAAGACAAATAACAAAGAAGTAGGGAATGATGAAGTTGAGGACTCTAATGTTTAGGACCTGTCTAGATCTTCCACAAGTAATAAAAAAGAGATAGGTTTATAGCTCACACTAATTCTACTAAGATTTTTATGCTATTTTTAGTGGCACAGCTAAAAGCTCATTAATTAGAAATGCCAAAATGCACCTAAACAGTGGAGTTTTGTTTTGCATTTTATCATTTGTCTCAGTTGTTAACTTTAGCCATTAAGACAAAACACAATCTGTTTCCATCACCACAATTCACTAACCCATGGCTGATTTTTCATGATGTGCTTTGGGATTAATTTTTTAGTATTTTACACAGTAATTAGCTACTCTGGGAGCAAACCCTCTCCAGGGGATCATTAATTAATTACATTCGTGTTGTTTATTAATGCATATTTCTCTTTTCCAAAACTGTACAGAGGGTGAACATAATTTAGTTCCTTGTCTTAAAAACATAAATTAATAATTCTGTTTTACTGTACAATTAATCATGGCCTGGTTTTAAAACGTCCCCAGGTTTGATCATGCAGGAGCCTAGGGGTGCCATTTTTATTTTATTTCTATTTTTTTTAGCATAATGAGCACAATCTTTTGAACTCTCCTATTGAAAAAGTTTGGTGATTGAGGCAGAGCTTCGTGAACAAGTTTGCAGGATGTAAGCTGTCCTTCTATTACAGCATGGCAGGTACTTCGCAATAAGAGCATGTAAAGGGGTAATTCCAGACAAATGAAAGAAAGGTAATATGAAGCTGTTTACACCTTAAGTTACACACATTATCACATGCCCATCTCAGACAGAAAACTGAAATACAGGTATGCCACGCATTCAAAAATACAAGTCATTCTGCTGTGCTTTGTTGCTGACAGCTTTATGCATAAACAACAACAACAAAAAGTTATAGGTACAACATTACCCTTCCCATTATAAATACGACCCCACTATCATCGCCAGCTCTTCAGACTCCTTCCTATAAATCATGGGTAAGACCCTCAAGCATTAAAGGCAGGAATGACAACCAGGAGTCCTTCTGACATCCAGTAAGATGTAATGAGAAATTCTGGTCACATTCTGGTTCCATGACTCTTTTTTCCATATGGTATTTCTTAATACTAATGCCAGTTACAACATCAGAAACATTTCAGGAGCAAGCCTATAAACAGAGACATTCACCACAGGAAGCGTGTAATGACCACATTTTAGATCAAGAATTTAGAGATTTCAACCAGCCCAGACTCACTTCTTATAACTCCACACTATGTGAATTTTGAAGAGGATGAAACATGTCTGAAGAGCAACTAAATTAGAAAACTAAGGAAAATAAACACATGCAGTAAGTAATAAACATAATGGGATATTCCCCGTTCCCTTCGGTTTACAGAGGAAAAAACACAAACTAACATCAATATCTCCCCCCTCCTCCATACTGCCTAAAACCACTACTGATCAAGACAAAGTTGTTTGCTTTCCTTTAGCACTGTCCTTCTCCCAGTTTTAAAAGTGTCCTTTAAAATGAGAAAAATCAAGATACAGTGTAGAATTCCCCTCGCTTGACAAAGCTCCGCGTTGTTTACTCTAGAGTATCAAGTGTTAGAGGCTTGGGGAGGGAAACAAACGGGATTTTTCCAGAGGTGTCTTAGGCAGATGAGCGATGGATAGGAATGAGCTTCTAAAGAAAAGCTTTTCACTACAAATGCTTTTACAGAATCTTCACATCTGGATTTCTTTTAAGTTTTCATAAACAAGAGCTTTGAAACAGTACCTCTGACATTTTTTATAGAACTTGGACCACAAAAGCTTGCAATGCACTGTATGGAATTACATCTGAAGCAGATCACCTCTCCTTATAAAAACATTTAAAGTATCATTGGTGTTTATATACAACATAACTAAAAGTCAATTGCTTGTGACACAAGCGATGCAAAAAGCTTCAAAAAGAATGCAGAAAGAAGCCTACAATGAAGTGCATGAATCACAGAATGGTTGCGGTTGGAAGGGACCTCTGGAGTGCCTTCCAATCTCCTTCTTCTCCAAGGATGGAGACTCCAAGACATCTCAGGGCAACTTGTGCCCGTGCTCTGTCACCCTCACAATAAGATGATGTTTCCTGATGTTCAGACAGAACCTCCTGTGTTTCAGTTTGTGACCATTGTCTCTTGCCCTGTTACAGGGTGCCACCAAAAAGAGCCTGGCTCCATCTTCTTTGTACCCTTCCTTCAGGTATGTATATACATTGATAAGATCCTCCATGACCTTTCTCTTCTCCATGCTAAGCATATTTCCTTATAGGAGAAATGCTCCACTCCCTCAACCATCTTTGTGTCCCTTTGCTGGACTTTCTCCAGTACATCCATGCCCATGTACTGGAGAGCCCAGAAGTGGACCCAGCATTCCAAGTGTGGCCTCACTAGGGCTGAATAAAGGGGAAGGGGCACCTCCTTTGACCTGCTGGCAACTGTCATCCTGCTGCAGCCAGGATACCATTAGGCACCTTCCCAGCAAAGGTACATTGATGGCTCATATTCAGCTTGGTGTCCAGCAGGACCCCCAGGGCTTTTTCTGCAAAGTTGCTCTCTACCTGGTTGGTACCCAACATAATCATTTTTAAAAAACAGTGTTGACTGGTCTTAGAGATAGTCATGTCTTTTCCCTGGACTCAGTTCCATCTTGTACCCAGTTAAAGGCTGCAATGGATGCCTGCAGGATTTATTGTCAATGTTACTGTCCCTAGGAGTGGTTCGTGGCATTACTGATAGACCAACAGACCATGAGCGTAAGTGGTATGGTCCTGGGGTTAAACAGTGGGGTCGCAACTGGCTGAAGTTCAGTCTAATTCCTGCCTGTATTTGCTATCCATGTTTTATATTTTGAAGAAAGCTAAGAAGCACAATCTGAGTATAATTAATAGTTTTCCACTAAATAATTCTAATTCCATTTACGTTCTTTGGCAAAAGAAAAAAAATCTAATTTTTGCCTTCCCCTCCAAGAGGCCTCCTCTCTGCATTTTTCACAAGAGATAGAAACTCAGCAAGGAAGATAGTCATGGCATTCTTCCAAACTTTGACAATAAAATAAATAGGATTCACACAATTTTCCACAATGAGGACTCACTCACAGCAGAACATCTGCTCCAAAGTCTTACATCATCACTGAACCCTAGCAACCTCTTGAAATCCCTTCTTAAACTCACAAACTTATCAGTGAGTATTAAACATACTCAAGAGCTTTACCAGGTTCTACAGGCATAGATTCAAATAGGTGTCCTGTCTGAAGCTTGACTGGTGACACAAAAATGAAACATCATTTCAATTGTAAAAAGTCACCACACTTCTGGAAGAATTAAATAATCAGTGCTTACACTAAAGCTACCAGTATGTCAATTAGAACTTTTCAGATATTAATCCAGAAAACAACTTTCAGAAAAAGAGCTTCCCTGGTAAGAGTGTTTAAATATATGAGAACCATTTTTCTTAACAGTAACCTATATTTTTACTTTTGATACAGGATTTTGGTAAATATCATCACTTTGGGTTCAAAGTATGAGCTTGAACATATCTTATGTCCAAAAATAATGCATGATTAAGTAATCTCTCCATACCACTGAAAATAACTGTTCCGGAGATACAAGAAATACACATACTTAGTCTAAGTTGTAATTGCTTGCTTATTTCAAACTTAGTTTCAAAGACAAAAATATCATTTTCTTACTGAGTTGAACAGAAAAAGTCTGAAGTGTTACAGTATACCTTTAAAAGAGCAAGCAAATTGACCATATCCCTTCATCTTCTCTGAGCTTCTATCACGACTTGACAGTGGCCAGATGCATCCCATTTAACTGAGGCACGCTGCACTAATAAATAAATAAATAAATAACGCCTCTCAAGTATTTCTCCAGATGTTTTTCTCTGGTTTCTGGAATTCTGTGCATCTCCAAGGTCAGCATGAGAAATCCGTAACATCCTGTTTCTAACTGGTAATTTCTTTTTATATATGTATATAGAGAGAGACTTTTTTCTCCTCCAGACAGAGCAAACCTGCAATCATTAGATATTTTGCATACCTAAAGAAACTAAGAATGATAATTAATTTGATGAATCAAGGTGGCATCATGCTTTGCATGGATAAGCTATACTTTTTTTTTTTTTTTTTGAGCAAGTATAGATTATTATTGTAACTGTAAAACTACATCAGTAATTGGCATCAGCAAAGCAGTGCAGGTTGGACATAAGTCTGCCTAGGAAGCCAATAAATAAACAGAAGCTACCATCACTTCTGCCACTGCCCCATGGCCACAGGCAGCCCACAGGTGCTCCCCCTGATCTCCCTGCCTTCTGTGTTTGGGACGGGTGGTTCCACCTCTGGCTGCGCTCCCATGCTGCCTGAAGCTGCCTCTACAGCTGGCAAGCACTTCAGTAGCAGCCCTGTCACCACAGACAAGGAAACCATAGCAGTCTAAGAACAAGACAAAAAAAGAAGAAAGATAAATAGTGAATACTGAGACTAAGCCATAAACAAAAGCAGTCACAAAACAGAGGGGAAAAAATAATAAAAAAATAATAATAAATCCAAGAAGCATAAATATGCCTTAAGACTTAACCAGGGGCTATCAACACTGTCTTTAGACTACAGTTTTGGTCACAGTGCTGTGTGAATGAAAGTAAAACGAAGCCAGAAAAAAAAATAAAATAAAATAAAAGTTATCAAAGACTTCCACAAAAATAACGTACAAAAATCTTGTTTCTCTGTCAGGAAAAATCTCTATGTTAATAAAGAGACGGAGATTAAAAACAAGGGGATACTGACTGAACACTACATCAGCTTCAATACATTCTTCTTTTAACTGTTCTCTCTAGCTGCCTAACAAAACAGTGAGGAAAAATGCTTTTGCTGAGAGGGTATTAGCTAAGAAAATAATACGAACCAAAATACATGTCCTAGTCTCAACACTGCTTCTTGCAACATCCTCAGGATAACAGAAAGCCTTCCAGATTTCAAAGCTGAAGGGCATATCTGACCTAACTAATAACAGCAAGTGACCTCAAACAAATTTCCCGAGACCGTTAAATTTTCAAAACTATAGACAGAAAACAAGTTCAAGAACAGCATGAAGCCAGCCTCAGGTATGGTTTCAGGATCAGCATGGCAACTTATCCAGTGAAACAGCTCCAGAGAAGGAAAAGGAAGACAAAGAACCCCTTAAAGTAAAACAGTACTCGTTGTGAATCCAAGGATTGCGTAAATGAAGACAGGCCTCCCGCAGGAACCATCAGATTGTTGAGCTTTTACCTCCCTTGTTCCCCCAGAAAACTTTTCTCTGTGTTACGTCCCAGGTGATAACTCAGTACTGGAAGTTACTGCTAGTGAATTTATCTCCTGCCTGGAATTATGTTTCCTCTCATTTACTTTCTAACATATGTCCAAGCAGACACATCTCTCAGGATGTTTCAAATCACCTTTGTACATCTTTGGCAAACTAATGTAAACCACCAGATGAAGGTTTTCTGACCCAGCTCCATACTTATCATTTAGAAACTGCTTTGACTCCTATCCTTCTGTTTGTTTTCCAAATTTAATTATAGTTTTTTTTCTTTTTCCTAGCACTTCTTCCCAAATCTCTTTTCCCTCAGCCTTCGTTCACATGTCGCAACTTTTATCCATATATTACCTGCTTGCCTCTGCATCAAGCAGATGAGAGCTGCTGCTGAGTGTCATCGTAAACCCTACGCCAAACCTCAGTTCTCAGTGCTGATAATGCACTCCTTCCACCCTCCCCAAAGGTGTGCAGGCTAATCTTAAACATTACCCACAAAACACTTATTATACACCAATTCTCTAGAACTTTCCACCACACAAATCAGTTCAGTAGTTACCAGTCCACTGCTTCTTAAATGCAGTCACCAAGAAGCAGACGGCTAGGCCATGGCTGTAATGATTTTGCAGTACCTTGAGCAATAAAGAATTACCCCACCCAAGAAGGAGGAATAACAAACAGGTTTCCAGAACCCTTCGTATTGCATGCTCTTCCCCATGTCTGTCACACACCAACCTCACACTTTTAAGTCTCCCAGTTGTGAAACTAATGCTTATTCCAAGATACCACAAAAAGTAACATTAAGTCTCAAGAAGGCTAAATTTCTTTCTCCTCCACCTCTGCGGAAAGCTCTCATAATCCAGATCCTCTCCTGCAAGAGAAGGTAAAGGTATGGTTCTATATCTACACTTTCCAATATCCACTGCTCTCTCAAGCTACTTACTATAAAGAAAACATTGGAAAAAATGGCACAAATGTTACTTATTGTATTATGTGCTTCCTGCATTACTGCATTCATATTCCTCTTGTGCATTCTTTACAGACCTATTTTTTTCCTGCTGTATCCTTCCTTTTAAATCTTTGCATTCAAAAAGTTCTCTAACAAAGTTATCTGGTTCAAGCATGGATGTCTTTTAAACTAAGACTTTTAATGGCAACGTCCCACAAAAGGAATAGCCTTTTTGGTTTTGTTTTATTGAAAGAGAGGTTTCAAGAGCAAGCGTATTACAGAACCAAGAAGCAATTTGGCAAAACTCCTTCCCCTTTCACAGACTTCCACTTCAAAAACACAGAGGTTGTTCCATGAATGAAACAACTAAATAAATGAAGTTCAGCTTCCTCATGCTCGAAGACTATAAATGAAGTAAGGATTGGATGAGTATTAAGGATTTTACTGAGGTCCGAGTATTCATAACCCTTCCACACGGATTCTCTTATATTTACATGATCTTTCATTCCAGCCTTTCAGTCAGAGGAGATTCTTATCTCTGTCCCTCAGCCAATTCACACGTTTTTTCATCAAGTATCTAGGAGGCTAGTGCTGGCCAACTTCAAAATTACTGGGAGGAGTCAGGATTATATATGGGGCAGGCACAATCACAGTATTTCATAAGAAACTGGAGGGGGGGGGGGGAGGGAACTACAGTTAATTCTCTGATATGCTCTTGAAACTGAACAAAATAGAGCTAAACAACAGCAGTACAACACAATACATTAAAAAATAATAATAATCCCATAAATTATTCTGACATTTAAGATTCTTTCACTTTGATTTCATTGTGACGTTGTTGTTAATTCAGCTAGTGTGCATATATATATGACTAAAGGTCTTAAATTACAATTTAAGGGCTCAGAGAAACCACTAACAACAGAAGAACAAGAACTAACAGCTCAAGACTAACAATAATTTAGAAATAAATCATAAGTGCAAATAGTTAAGCAAAGGGACAGGTTACGAGCTTTGTGATGGGCTTAGTCACAATATCAACACTGGGTGTCACTCCAACAAAAATGCTGCAATTCAGCTACACGCAATTGGCCTGGATCACATTCAAGTGAAAAAGAAAGTAGTTGCACCTTTATCAGACACAGTGGCCAAATTCCACAGTTCTTGTTATACTGAAAGTCCACAGGCATCAAAATAATCCTGCAGAGTTGGAAGTTATTACTTGTAACAGAGAAAACTACTGGAACACACACACACACACACGAGAAAAAAAAAAAAAAAAAAAAAGTTCACTCAAAGGCCAAGCATTTGTTTATAGACAGCTCTTTGCGTGTAGCACTACACCTCGTAGGTGTTTACCTCATATCTTCCTATCCGGAGTAGATAATGAGGCAGCGTATTGCTCATAATCCCTTCTCAACGTTTTGCCTAAAAGAATGAAACAGATGCTTTCTTGTACCAAAATCTGCACTCAGAGAGAAAGGAAGTTCCTTGGGTTTAGGTTAGGTTGCTTCAAGAAATAGGACAACTATCTTTTGCAGTTGGTCTTCTTCAGAGAGCAGGTAATAATATTTCAGGACACAAGAAAATGGAAAACCCTCCTTACTTCCTCTTGCTCAATGTAACCCTGAAAACAGGCAAGAACATCCTGTGCTCCCCATCCCCAAATTATGATATTTCATTCTGCAAGAAGCTGATCCATAAACAACTGAAAACAATGAGAACTTCTCACTGACTTCAGTAGGTATTGGATTAAGCCAATGTTCCAGTTGTCAAAAGGTGACTAGTAAACACTGGTATGATAAAAAGGAAAAGGCAAAGTTTAAAGACAACATAAAAAGTGTTTATTCACAGGAGTCTCTGGAAGATGCAATAAATCCTTAGGAAGGCAAGTAGGATATAAATGGATTTGAACTTCCATATGTCAATAATATGTCAACTTCCATAATTCAACTGTTTTCACAGACTGAAGTAAAGGCTAGCAGCATCTATATATTTTTTTTCTTGTCATTTGAAATTTAATCAAAGTAACATAAAAGCAGGTACAAAAGAGTGACAAATCCTCCACTACTCCTTTGTGCTACTGCTGTGCTCTAAGCTTATTGGCAGGACTAAATGCACTGCAAAGATCACTATAACACTTCAGGAACAACTAAAATAATATTCTGGCATGCATCTTACTCATAAGCTTTGCTGTTCATGATGATTCTTTTGGTCCTAATCTAGACAGATTAATTTCATAACGCACAGAAAGCAATTATGTGACACACCTGCCACGTTTGATATCTTAATTCTTAATAGTTTCTCTTCAAAATAAAGACTTCCTGTAGTGTTGTACATTTCAGAGCTACTGCATGCAAGTGTAAAGTAGGTATAAAAAGATCCACTAAACAAGCTTTTTTCCACTCTGCATTTCTCAAAGGATAAACAAGAGCCTGATGCAACACCTAAAATGTGCAGAATAATCTGACAACTGACTTAACTGTGAACCCAGACCTTGCAGCTTTAGCAAGGTCTTTTTCCCCTTTATGCCATTTTCCGTCTCCCCTCAGAGATTTCAGGTCCCTGATAGCCTGCTTTTGCTACTGGTGTTTTGGTCACAATTTAAATGTCTAAAACCATGAATTCTCCTTCTCCACTGAGTCTTCCCCCTCAGTTCATTGTTCATCGCTTCTTGTTCAGTCCCAACTTCACAGGCCAACTTTCCTCCCGGACGCTGGAAGTGATTGTTGAGAAGAGATGCACAGCATCTCTCTGCACCACTGAAGAAGAATCTTGTAATTGAACAGGGAGATTATGTCAGTTGTTAAATGGAATTAGATTTTCAATGATTGGCCATACCATTTTTCATAATAAGGCCTAAAAAGTTGAGGCAAAACACTACCTAGATAACTACTTCCTCTCCCTCCTTTTCATCTGATATTCCCATTTCTTGTCATCATAACTCTGTTCATAACTGCATTCCTGGCAATACCAATGCTATGTATTCTAACCAGAAGACTAGAATTCTTTCCTTTCATATCATGCCATGGTCTGAATAGCGTTTTTCAGGATAGCCTTCTGAGACCAGCAAACGTCCTCTCCCTTAGAAGCATGTAACTACAATCAGGTACACTACTGTTACTAAAGACTGTTTTATTTTCTGATTTGAAGGATGTTTGAAAAGAAAGGAATTAAGTGATACATGGTACAGTCCATTTGATTCATGCTTTAGGCTAGAAGATTGCCAAAAACTGCTGCATTGAATTTGAAGAGATTAATGAGGACAATATAAAAGCTATGCCCAGTTTTCTTGCTTCCAGTAAGTGACACCTAAAACTATGGCACTGATTGATACTAATACCACACCAAACGCTTCCATACTTACAGGAGATGGAATAAAATTCTTCTGTGCATTTTTCCCCACTAGCATTCTCTTGCAACCACTGCAGTAAGTCACACAAACAATATGTCTGATTCCATTAAAAACATATCTGAATTTTTTTTCCCCACACACACACCCCTGAATTTAAATAGAAAGCATGTTCAAGTTGTCTCCTGTTCAAACAGAAAGCCGAGTTTAAAGAAAACATATACAACCTGTAGATAACAATCCTGTGGAAGGGGAAGAGACAGAAGAATTGCCATCTCTGTAAAACAGCATTTTTTAACTTATTATAGATCCTTTCAAATTCTGTATCAAGTATAATACAAGGTACTTATTGGGTAGGTTATAACACAGACATAACACTGAAGCATTCAGAATAAAGAAAGCACTGAAGAAAAAATGGAACAGATTTGTAAAAGAAGGATTCAGAGCCTACCAACCACTTATCAAAACAGACATAACTTTAAAAAGGCATCAAGTTCTAACAGTGCTGTAGTAGAACTGCAATAGTCAGGACCACTGACATATAACAGTGGTTTCTGACCCGGTCCAACTCCAGGATCTTCACTCTAGACATAAGAGGGATTGAGCTGTATCCAAACTCTGCAACATGCCAGAAAAGTATAAAACATTTATATCGCTATTAGTGAATTTCAGCAGAGGGGTATAAAATTTCACGTGATCTGTTCAGAAAGAGATGAAGTCTGACTTGATCCAGTATCAAGGACATTACATCACCATTTATTTCAGAATCTGGCATTACTCACCAGCTATCTCGCTGTAATCAGCCAAGACTTAAGCTTACTGCATCCAGTAAGGAAGACACAGAATTGCCAGAAGTGTAACATCAACACTTGAAAATATTACTATTTGTTTCCAGCTAAGGTGGTGGAGGACAGTACAAGGCAAGCACTGACTTCAATACTGACAACTCATCACAGTAAGATGTACACCTCTTCCTGCATAAACTTGTGCTGCAGGACAACTAACACTAACCTGAACCTCTCAAAGCCTGTCATAAATAAATTGAGCACAAATTGTGAGGAGCATATTTTAGAAATTAACACGTGCATCATATGGCAGATAGGACAGACCCCAGACACGACTGCAGTGAATAATCAAGTATCAGTTTTACCAATACAGCTAGCTGTTGGTTTGTTGTTGTTGTTGTTGTTGTTTTCTGTGCGCGCATGTGTGTGTTTCAATTTCACAAGTTGCACCTATCTCAATTGAGATATTAAATACAAAGACAGTGCAGCAGCACTTTATAGTGTTCTCTCAAGAATTACATTTTTATATTGTCTGCATTCCTACAAGAACTCCTATAGGTAAACTTCTACAAAGTATTTGCTCTGCATGCACCATTTCTCTGTATGTGACCCTTTTACATGAACACTATTCATATGACTTTTCAGTTGTATTATATTCAAGAAAACAAGCATTCCATTCAGAGTCTTCAACCAACAAATTCATCTGGTAGTTATTTGGAAAATGAAAACATGTTCAAGCAATATACATGTATTAAGACATATGCATGTAGTAACACTACTGTCTGTAGGTCTCTGAGCACTAGTGAGAAATACTAAGGCAGATTTGGACTATGTGAGGTATACAGATATTTAACCTACCTCATCAAAGCTGCTATCTTCTTTCTTCAAGGCTTTAAAATAAAAGGAAAAAAAGAAATAGTTATTTGTACCGCATTTCAATGAGCACAAAACAACTAACTCCAGGAAAGAGAAAAACAGAGCAACATTTTCCTGTCATACTATGAAAGAACATGCTGGCATGAATAACAATTTTATACTCAAAATATGAAACTAAATGGAATGTAGGACTGCACAGCATGTTTCCAAGAAACTGAATTTACATATTTATGAAAAATATTATCCTTCCAGGTTAAGGAAAGTAAAAGTCCACAAGTTTCTTTATTTTAATTCTTACTGAGATTTCATGGAGAGCCTGACTGAACTTCATAAGCAAAAGCATAATAAACACCTAAACGCCTATTCAGCTTGTCAAGTACTAAATCTTTACATTGAAGTATGAATTGTAGCAGGGTTTTGGTGTTTTTCTTTAAACCACAACCTGCATTAAAACAGGTGAGATTTCTGTCTTTCTTACACTATTAACTAGCACAAAATCAACAAAAAAGGAAGCATGAAAACTGTACCAAAATCACATGAACTGGTGAAGCGAGACAGATATGAATAGCTCTAAAGTTGTAGCAAGCATTAATCTGATGCAACTTTTTTCCTTTAGCATACTGGGTGTCTTTACTGAAGTGAGAACACAATTTAACTTCTCCAGATCCCCACTGGAACCGTATCAGTCGGAAGGCAGAAGGACTTTCTTTGCTCTGCACACCATAAACAGAACAACCAGGGACTGGGCACAGCACACTGCTCCCTGTACTGCTCTGCTTTGACTTTTCTTGAGGTTAAAATATGACAAACCACTGAGCTGATGATAGCACTACTACTTTTTCATTTAATAATGAATGTCCATAACTTGATGGAGGTAACCTGAATGACCATAGCGCCAGACTGCTCCTAACCATATAATATGTAACCATGTAAGCAGCAGTGCCCAGCACCTTTAAGGATTTAAACTCTGGTAGTTTCCTTTTTCAGATGTTCCTTCTCCCTTCAAATCACTTGAGTTTCTAATCCACCACCTCTTCCAAACCCTGTCTTCAGAAACAAAAGCTTAAAATAAAATAAAAACCCCAAACCATATCAGCTGTACCACAGGGATAACTGAGGCAGGTGAGCTTTGCATTGCCACAGGACAGCACTGCACAAAGTGTTGCAGTTCTGCAACCTCTGCCCCAGGCAGCAAGCTACAAATCACAGTTTTCCTTGCACAGGAAAGCACAGATGTTCCAGCCTTTGTTTGTTTTCATATTGGCATTTCTTTGGGACACGACAAATGTATTCCACCATCTCGGAAAAAATCTCTGAAAATTGCTCTGTTACAATTACTCATCTAGATTCCAGATTTCATGTTCTGTAACGAAAAATAAAAATTAATTTTTAAAAAAAAAGATTTTTCTGTGAAGATTGAGGCACACACGCTGTACATTTTTATCACGAAATGCAGTTTTATGGTCTTAAAGGCATGACAAAACATTTTCAGACTGTCAGTCCCAGGTACCCAAAATTATGAGTTGGGACATAAAGAAAATAGAAAAAAAAAATAAATAAATAAAATAAAATAAATAAATAAATAAATAAAAACATGGACCAGTTTTTAAGAACACACTTTTAACCTTTTTATTTACTTCTCAGGTCACAAGGACATACAAGCTATAAATATGGAATATGATACACCTGGGTCATGCTGACAAGCTTTTGTCCCTCACCAAAACTCCTGATTTTTACAAGGCCAAGATATTTCAGGAATTGCCAAACAACAGATAACCAGCATAATTCACAACATAACAGAACAAGAAATGGGAATCTGTGATCCGCTGTATATTTCTGGCTTGTCTTTACTTTCACTTCTAACTTTGACTAAAACAGCTTTTTTCAATGAACCTTCAGAAATAGGAATATGAGAGTCCTATCCCCTCATTTAATCAGATTCTGCTTAACAACACAATTATTAAATTCACACAGCATCTTCAAAAAATAAAAAAATAAAAAATCAACCAGCATATTTTATACAACTAACGACATAAGCATGTTTTCTCATTAATGCAATCCTTTTCTGCAAGTTAAAAAAGCCTCTCTCAATTAAAAAAAAATAAACTGTTTAGAAATGCACTTCTCATTATCTCAGGTATGCCAGCTATGCAAGTGTACATTAGGGGAGATTAGTGGAGATAACCTTTGTATCAGTGAGGAGCTAGTAACAGCACATAGATGCTCAGAGCTGCCACAGACTACTTTTAGTGCACTGTGAACAACCTTCAGCAATGCTTCTTTTTTTTTTTTTTTTTGACCCTGGTTTTAGTTTTTGACTAAACAGATTGCATAAGAAAAAAAAAAAAAAAAAAGACGAACTGAAAAGATCTCGAAATATGATTTTGGTACTACATTCACTTCAACAAATGCATAGCCAGGAACTCTACATAACTACAAGACATATACAACTACATATAACACATATAACATATAACTACAATAACTTTATAAAATTACTCATTATTGATTTTCATTACATAATTATCAAAGGGTAAACCTAAGAACCAAACCTAATAAAGGTTTCAATGCTAAAAGAAAGGGAGTCAAGTGAATCTCAGAAAGTTGGTTGACATGTAATATAATGTGTTTGTGTAAACGTACAGCAGTGTGTAAGCAAGGAAGGTAAAATTTGTAAACTAATTTGGCTGTTTGTGTAAGGGAAACCTATCAATAAAAAGAATTCTGTACATTTTTCGGATTCTTAGCAATGCAAGTTCTTCATGATGTGCTAAATTTTAAGAGATATCCCTTGTAACAGCAGAAAACTTCTGCCAGTAGAAATGGTGCATTAAGCTGCAGAGATGGTTAATTCTTCTAGAACTGTCAGCATGTAATTTCTGCAATAAAAGGCCATCCTGTCTATTTTAGAATATAGACTTCAGCTTAGCACCACAGGCCACATGCATTTTTTTCCAACACACCATGGTGTCATATTGTGCTTTACCAGACTTGCAAATAGGACAAGGCAATTGTCGACCTCTGAGACTTGGGATGAAGGCTCAGAGGTAGACGATTTCACACATCACATTTTTCAGCTCATAAACAGCAAAATAAACAGTTTAATGCTAGGAACTCTGGCAGCTATGGTCTGGATCAGCCTGCATCATTTTGCAGGATGAGGATATACAATACAGACAAATTCATGACCCTCTGCCAGTTTCTGGATGCAGTGGCTGAACTGTATCAGATCACAGTTAGGAAAACGGGCCAAGTCTGCTTGAGGCTACAGTTGGTACAAAATAATGGTTCCTTTCTGCGCCCCAGGGATAACTAAGCTGGTTTTAAGTCTGCCTCCTCTTTTATCTAGAGATGCTGGGGGAAATACCCAGAACACCCAAACCACATTTCATTTTTTCTTCTTTTGGTTTGGGAAATAGCTTCAAACATTACTTAATTTACATACCATTGCACACTGGGGAAAGAAAGAAAAAAAATAAATAAATTTTAAATCAAGTTTTCAATTTCTTGCTGATACAACCTCTCAAATAGAGGGAAGTACTTTGTGGGGAGAAGGTGGTCTTGAAAGTAGTTCAGTGAGTTTTAACTTACAAGCCCTAGCAAAAACACACTGCCAATGACAACTCAGATGAGTTTCCATTCCCCTTATCAAAGAAGCTAACAGTAACATCAGTCTCAAAATTAAGGGGTCTTGTAATATGGGAAGAATTGTATTCGGCAGCTCAGATATGCTAACACTGGGGGATGCCTGGTGCTGCTGCAGCAGGGGAAGGTTCGGCTCACAATTTGACTTGACTACCATATTACTCTTTCACTTATGTGACTGTGTTCATAACACTACTGTGTACTTGAACCTATGAAAACATATCAACTGCAGCAGAAAGGGAAAACATCGTAGATTTAAAATTGATTGTAACTGAACAAAAGACTGACAAGACTCAAGATTAAATATAGTAACTTACTAATCTCACCAGGGAACACCTTATTGCCAAAAAGAGGTGTAAAACCAGAGTGACAAAAAGCCAGAAGACCTTTCCTAATGAGGCTTTAGTTTTCTCTCCTTCATTTCAAAACACAAGTAGAGCATGTGTTTTACCTGAGCATTTCCTGATATGCAAGTTAAGAGTGTTTTAAACAGAGGCTGGCTTTGCTTGGGCTTATCTGTGGCTGTGGATATCAGGGAGTGGACTAGGTCCAAACCTCACACTGATAAATTAGAGTTTTTGCTCACAGTGCAATCCCCTGTGTGATGGTCCCGCTATTAGAGCATCTGAGGCTGGAGCAGTCATGCTGGTAGCAGCTGAGTTTAATGACACAACAGCCACAACAAACAAACAAGCCAGCCTCCCATGCTCCTGCGCTGCACAAAGAGCCAGGGTAAAGGGAAGATGTAACAGCATGTGTACCTCCAGCAGGCCAAAGCTCCCAAGGAAACCAAAATGTTTCATTTGTGAAAATGACAAGAGAGACAATGACCCAACAAAGCCACTAAATTGTGCAGAAATTAACACATAAAGAATTCTTGATGCTAAAAAGGCATTAAGGGACTGTCACTGCTATGATAAAGTAGCACTCAAAATCCTTCCTTTGTTAATGGCTAAAACCTGCCCACAGCTCTGTACAGAAGGGTCCATGTGTGTACAGGCACACGAGCATGTGAGAGACCAAACACCCGACTCTTCTCTTCTAAATCAAACTTGTAAAATGTGTTTAAATGACATAAAACTGATTAGAGGTGAAAGCTATTTTCATACAGGCACTTAGAGATACAGAACTGCGACTTAATATTCACTTCAGAATTGAAACTTGACATTTACCCTTGAAATTCTTTTTACAAACATGAACTTTCAGTCTTTTCCATCTTTCAATCAGACAAAAAAATGACAGCCGATTTCCAACAATCTCCTACACTTGAGGTGTGCAGTCCCTACAAGCTAGAGGCTGAGTGCACACACAACATGTGCAGAGCTGCAGTGCCCACATACTTTAATGTGCCTCCTCAGAGAGGCTGTTGAGGGAGGACTGAATGCCACAGCTCTCGGCACATCCTTTTCTCTCTCTGGGACAACGCAGCTCTGAAAGTAGTGACACATCTGACAGCCTGACCGACTGCAAGGGAAGGTGCCCTGATGGGACAGCCGAGGGACAAAGGCTGCCCAGGGGCCCTCCTCTAGTGGGACTACAAGGACGGGGGCTGCAGAGTCCCCTCATCCGTCCCAGCCTCTGCATGGTCTCCCAGCACAGCTGTCCCACTACCTCAGGCCACAGCCCACAGCCACTTCACACCTCGCCCAGGTTGCCTTCTCTCTCTGCCCAGCTGCTCGGTGATGCTGGCAGCCAGCGTTAACACTTTGAATGTTGAATTAAGCCCAGCATCGTGCTGAAGATCAAGAGAAACACCAGCCCAAGCCCACCAGAGCAACTCTCTGGCATTCTTCTCAGGAACAGACCCTGGAGCAGAACGACCTGCTGTCAAAGCCAGGCGTGAGTCAGTGACACCGGGAGGTACCACGCTCGGCAGCGGCGTTCAGATAACGCTACCTCACAACGCTTTGCGCCGGCAAAAGCGCGACAAGGTTCGGCACCAGCTGACAGACAGACTTCTTTTGTCTGGCCTCCCAAATCCCTGCTCCAGCATTATCTGCCTCAGCATCTCATGCCTCAACTTAAAAGAATGTGCAGCCTGAACCAAAAATAAATGACCAGACCTGCAACAACACCACAAAAACAACTCCCTTTCCCACGTTTTTTTCTCAAGGTTTCCCTTTGGCAACGGAGCCTACCCTCTACCGGGCCAACTCTGCTTCAGCTCCACACCACCCGGGGACTGTCCAGTGTTCCCTGGGCCTTGCTGGTAGGAAACGCTTCCTGGGGGAGCTGCGACCACCCCAACGCCCCCCGGTCCCCACGGAGCCCCCGCAGGTGGAGCGGTGGGCAGGGGGGAGCCCCTCAGCGCCATGGGCACCCCAGAACTTCCCCCAACACCACCCCACCACCATCCCACCACCCCACCATCACCCCACCACCATCCCACCCTCCCACCACCATCCCACACTCATCCCACCACCACCACCCCCCGTTCCCTCGCCCGGCCCCGGCCCCGCTCACCCCGCCGGGCTCTCACCTATGCGGCTGAAGCTCTCCGACAAAGTTCTCCGCAACTTTTTCATCCTGCCGAGCTTCTCGGCGGACTGCGAGCCGATCATGGCACGCAGGGCTGGCACCCCCCTGCTCGCCAACCCCCCGTCCCGGCTGCGGCACGGCCGGCACGGCCCCTGCCCACTCTCCCCCCGGGAGTCCCCTGCCCGGGGAGCCCCCTGCCCGGTCCCGGTCCCGGCCACCCCGGGGACGGAGCCCTAGGGAGCAGCAGCAGCAGCGGCGGCCGCGGGGCTCATAGCACGGTGCCGGCCCCGCTCCCTGGGCTGCCCCGGCACGGCCCGAGGGGGAGCCGGGGGCAGGCGGAACGCGCGGAGGAGAGAGGGGAGCGGGGAGTGCGGCCGGGTGCGGGCACGGAGGGAGGCAGCGGGGAGGCAGGGAGGGGTGCGCCGGGAGAGAAAGGAGGAGGAGGAGGAGGAGGAGGAGGAGGAGAAAGGCGGAGCCTGGCGGGGCAGGGGCGCCCCGCTCCGGGGCCGGGAGGAGGCGGCCGAGCCAGCCCCGCCGCGCCAAGCCGAGCCGAGACGGGCTGAGCAGGGCTGCGGGGCGGTGTCCTCGGGCCGGGCCGGCTGGGAGGGGAAGCGGGGGCTGAAAGGGGAGAGGCGGTGAGACAGCGGGCCGGCCTCGGGCCCCGTCCATCTCTCCCTCCATCCTCAGCCCTCCCTCTATCCCCAACCCTCCCTCTATCCATCCATCCGATCCCTCCATCCATCCCCATCCATCTCCATCTATCCCCATCCATCTCCATCCATCCCCATCCATCCCTCCCTCCTTCCACCAACAGCCCCGAGGCTCTGGCCCGAGGCATCACCCCGATCCACTGCAGCAGAGGGACAAGGGTGTCTTGCCCCCCCGGACAAACCCCAGCCCTCAAGTGGAAAGCTGGGCTTCTCCCCACGTGCGCCCCAAAACGCAGCCGGCCAACACACCCGCAGATGCGTTAGCCTGCAGCTTAATGAGCGTTGAGAGCGTTTGATCTCGTTAACTCCACTGAACCAACGTTGCTGAAAAATAAATCAGTTTAACCCATCAAGATGGATGGCCGTGTCTAGTCCAAAACAGAAAGAAGGTACTTTTCGAGAACAATACATGCTAGGTAACACATTTTAAAACCTGGGTTTACCTGTTTCAAATTGTATTTTGATGTGTGTTATCTGGTTAAAATGAACTTGGGTTTTAATGAGGCTAGCTAACACAATTTACTGGGATTAGATGCTGCCCAAACTAAGAGTTGTTAACTCAATTTTAAAAGCACATTTGTCTAGACAAGCATTTAGGTGAGTTGGGTTCAAGCCATCTGCAATTCTGAGCTCTTTGGGATCAGATCTGTCTATTTCAATGCAGCAGGTATGGCAAATATGGAGTTTCTCGGGGTGGAAATTTGCTCTCCACTTATGTGCATGGCTCTTGTGATGTACCAGATTATAGGAATTGTCCTGCTGTATTACAGTACATTAACACTGGCAAAACGTCCGGTGCACAACCCCTGAATGTACAGCCTGTTTGATAAAAAGGCTTTCAGAGGTGTGAATCCTAATCACCCCTGTAGCGTCTTTGAAATAGGAGCTAAAATGCCACATTAATGTCAGATATATCATATTAGGGAAAGAACTGGAGACAGGGTGGAAACTGAAACCTTACAGATGGGCACAGGAAAAAAAAAAAAAAAAAAAAAAAAAAAAAAAGACAAGGAGGCTGGAAGGAGAAAAAAAGGTAGGACACAAGCACTTCAGCATATTTTACTCAGTCAGTTAAAAAAAAAAAAATGACATTTGAGTCCTTAATAATAGTTAAATAGTTTGATATTTGTTTACAACTGATGCTAATATTTGTGAATACTCCTACTCCAAGTGAAGAGGAAAACGCCATCAACATAAATAATATTTTCTGGTCCAGAAGAAAAACTGAGCATTTGAGCCCTTTTCACTTTCTGTGCATACCATTCACACCAGGCAGCCTCGCTGCCCGGCTGAGACTTGCATGAACACTGCCGTAATTCAGTCTGTGGCTTTCTCTTGGCACTTAGGGATATAGTTTCTGAGGAACCTGTAATTAACCATGCTTAACTGATGCTGTCTTACTAATATAAACCAATGTTTCTAGCACCTAGTGAATTTGGAACAACATTCCCATTTTTCCCCTATATTCTAGGTAAACTCTAACTTTATCAGGCGCAGAGGACAAGCCTCTGCCAGACGACTGCAGTGTGTTCTGCTTTCTGTGATGGTACAGGCAACTTTAAATTTTTGACAAGTGTCTGGCTTTGCAGCTGCTTGGGAGCAATCTACAGGCACATGTCAGGCTCTTTTAAATCAAGGAAAAATTTGCCTAAATTAGATGTCAGTGTGGTGCCAGTGAGAGAAACACAGCGCTTGTCTCCTGAAAATTGTACAATCTCAGTCTGCAGAGATGTTACACAGACATGCTCCACCAGAGGAAGGAAGAGGTTGAAGCTGTGCAGAAATCTTCAAACTGCGTTTTGCAGTTTTTGTTATTCTTCCCCGTGTGGTTTGCACTTGACAGAAACATGTATGTTAAAGTCCTTCTTTGTTCTCTCCCCCACCCAACACTTTTCTGTTTCCAGGGGCACGAGCGTTGAAAACTCATTGAATTCAGGAATGTGAAATCACTTTTGTAGCTTTGATCAAGTTCATAAGTTGGTGGTTATTTTTCTTCTGTACTTCCACCACCCATCTCAGGAAACCAGTAAGGCAGAAATGCACAATTTGCAAACCACAGAGATAGCAGCTATTATAATGATGACATTTTGCTTCCTTGTAGAGGCAAGCTTTTGGCTTTGCTTTGTATGTTTTAGTCTTGCAATTTGTGGCATAAGAAAATTAACATGAACAAAATGCTAAAGACTATTGCTGTTTGCTGCCTTCTTCCACAAGCATCTTAGAGAGTTAAAGCTCGTTTGCATTTAATGGGACAGCTGCATTATAAAAAGCCAGGCACTTTATTTAAAGCATCCTTTTTCACATCAACTCCCCAAAGATACACCCTACATAAAAAGCAGCTTGCAGTTACTTTATGACTCCTGCATCTCCTTGCCTGGCTTTGGTAAGAATTCATTACAAATCTTGACCTCTGCCACAGCCACTGAGTCAAGCTGAATCAGTCTGCAAATGTAAGGATTATCAAGTCCAATAAAAATATTTGCCAGGATATCAATTGCAAGTTGGACAACAGGAAACATTTGCCTCCATGCATCACACAGACCAGTGAGCCTAATCATGTAAATGTTTTGCACTGAGGTACGGGGTTGGGTTTGTTATTTCTGGAGGAGAGGAGACAGCAGGGTTGGCAGTTGTTTATTATTGTGTAAACTGACATATTGTTTAAAGCTGTAAACAGTGCAGTAATGGGCCTTAAGCTCTCGGTACAGCAGAAATCTCCTTTCTGCAGATAGGACGGCCACAGTTGCCCTGTTCGTTGCTTGTAGGGTAAGATGAGATGACAAAAACCAAATCTGTGATGTGTGACACAGGTGGTGGCTCACAGAGTAATACAGAGTTGTGCATTTTCCAGGTCTCGGGGTATTTGCTTTTTGGATTCACACAGTAACGTCACGTGGTCTGAGCTCTCCAGCTCTCCCTGCACCCCCCAGCATCTTTCCTTAGGGACACCACAAAGGCAGCGTGCTTAAGTTACATTCCTGCTCTATTTGAACTCATGTGGGGCCAAGGGTTTGAATTTCCAAAACCCGAGGAGCACATAACCAGGCAGCGCGTGTTTGTAGAAGAGGCAGCTAATGCCATGGCTTTGGGGTGCTGGGCAAGCTGGCCCTCACCTTGAGTGCCTTGCTTCCCTCGGGAGTGAAATAGCGAGCAGGATTGTTGGCTGTAACTCCTGCGGAAGGGGCACGGCCCCATCAGGCCTTCACTGCCAACGTAAAGTAGGTCTTCATAAATCTCCCCAGCCAAAGACAACCTCCATTAGGCCAGTCTGCTCACCTTGAAAAGCTCTCTCCCTGCTGCGGCCTGTGGGACTGAGTGCTCAGAGCTGGGTTACTTGTTAACACAGCAATTCCTTAGTGACCCTCCTTTGATGAAGATGGATGTAAAGCCACAAAACACCCCTCCATTCTCTTCCCCCCACCCCTGCAATCTCACTTTCACTTGTCCTCTAGTAATACTCAGTCCATGATGACTGTTATCCAAAGAGAAAGGCAGGCTCTGCTAACACAAATGGTGCCATATCCTTAGGGATGTGACCTTTAAGCTCTGCTAGCAAAATGCATTAGTGACAAAAATTAAACTTCAGCAGTAATGGAAGAACAGTACCTGTGTAATCTGCGTCCACATCAAAACTGTTCCCCCAAAAGCTCTCAGAGCTGACATGTCATGTTTTGCCTTTTTGGCGATTGTTATTAAATCCCATTTTTTATGAACCTGTGGAAATTTAACTTGTTTGTATTTGGTGCCTTCCTGAAGATAAATGGAGGGCAAACAGGCTCAGATGTTACATCTCAGGCCTGACTGCTGCTGTCAGACCCTGCTCCCTGGGTTAGGAAGTGATGAGTTACAGCTCATGTAGCTCCAAAGACGCAATGCAAAGGGTTTGGTTTTCCTGGCACCTGATGGCTGGCTGCTGGTTAGGAATGACCCTTTGAACCACCCATGATTTACCTCGCAAGTACCCTCTAGTGATCAATTTATTTCATGTACTGATGTGTGGGGTCACTTTCTATTTTCTTCTTACCTTATACTCACCTTAGTGGTTAAATGGCTATAGGTGTAACACAGCATCCTCAGCTTTGATGCTTACAGTTCCTGTACCTGCTAGGCAGCTCCCTCCTGAAGTAAGCAAGTACACTTTAATTCATTGGGAAGTGTGAGCTTTTTCTGGTTGCCTATGGCAGAGTGTTGTGGGTTAGCCCCAGGAGGCAGCCAAGCACCACACAGCTGCTCACCCACTTCCCCACCACCAACTGCAGTGGGAAGAGAAAAGGAAGAGCAAAAGCAAGATAAGTCCTGAGCCAAGACAAAATGGTTTCATATGTAAAGAAGAAGGAAGGAAGGAAGGGAGGGAGGGAGGGAGGGAGGAAGGAAGGATATAGCAAGTGATGTAAGGGCAATCACTTGCCAACTCCAAAGGTAGATACCCAGCCAGTTCCCAATCAAAAGGTGGCTAGCCTGCCCACAACTGATCCTCTCTGTTTTAGTGCCGAGTGTGATATTATATGGCATGGATTACCTCTTTGGTCAGTTTGGTTCATCTTCTTGCTTGTGTCTCATCCCAACCTTTTGCCTACCCGCAATCTATTCACTGCTGGGGGGAGGAGGAGAGACAGAAACAGAGAAGGCCTTGACACTGTGCAATCACTGCTCAGCAATAGCTAAAACATTGGTGTGCTATCAGTGTTATTTTGGTCACAGATCTAAATTACTGCACCATAGGAGCTGCTGGGAAGAAGATTAACTCCATCCGAGCCAGTCCCAGTACAAACAGATGGAGGGAAATCACACTGGGGATGTAGAGTAGAGAAAAAAAAAAATAATGAACAACTATGCATCGCAAACCTACATGCTTCAAACTAATTAAAAAAAAAAAAAAAATGTAAGTACCAATTATAAACATAAAGCTTTTACAATTCAAGCTGCTGTAAAAACTTTGCAATCTCAGAAATACTGCTAGGCAGGCATGTGTATAGTAGGTTTGCAGGGATTTGTATGCTGATATGCTTTTCAGTTTAAGTTCACCTGGCTACCTAGCAACATAGCATTAAAGCTGAATATTGTTCCTGTGAAATAAGTAGAAAAAACTTTTAATGAGCTCATTTTCTTGTGACATCTTGATAAAGGTCTAGTAAGAAAGAAAATGGGATTTCAAATGTAATGGCCTCAGCCATTCTAAGATCAGATCCCAAAGCTTTGAAATCACTGAAGTGTTCAACAAATACTTTCGTAATGAAGATGATGCAAAATGAAACAGCAGGAAGACTGAGGATGATCCGTTTAGATGCACTCAAGAAGCATGTGTGAATCATGCATTTTATCACAAATATTGGGTGAAGGGTGTTTACTGTAACATCACTACTTTTCATTGCAGTAAAGTCCCTGGCTATCAGAGCTATAGCTCTGTTTGTACAACTTGAAGACCATGCCTGTATGCATACAAAGCCCAGCTGACTGGCTGGGAAAATACAATACTTAGAATACACACGCAGAGGAAATTTCTCATGGGCAAGGATCCGCTCATAAGTAATCCCTGGTTTTGGGAAGGCACACAAACCTAGTTGATCCTGGATGGGAATATTTAAGCATTACATGTGAAATTAGAAACACATATATCTCCTGATATCTTGGACAAACAAGGTTGAAAGGTAAACCCTACTTTATTTATAAGATCTATTCAACTTCTTGTTGGTTTACTTTTGTATTTTTCCCCATTTCTGATATATTTTAGTCATTTGCAATGGCTAACATTTAGACCAGATGTGCTAGAGAAGCAGCATATTGGATGGAGTCTGTTTATTCAATGATCTCTGCCTTTTTGGACTGCTCAGATCTTTAGGAGAGAGCATAATGGGAATATCAACTCCCCTAGGGGAGACAACCTCCTCCCCAGCCCCCCTCCCCAATAATGCAAAACATTTGCAAGGGTTATACATGAAAGGCTGCTGTGTCAAATGGAAATCTGCCTTCTTAACATTAAAATCGAGATGGATTTCAGGCACGTATTCCAACATCATTTGTTCTTTCCTCAGGTTTGCTGCTTACACTCAGCTCTATCCCAAAATCAGCACCTTACCCAGCGAAAAACAGTTCAGCCCACATGCCACTCTCTGCTCAGGAAAGGTTTTGGAAAATGTATCTTACAGTTTTATTTAGTTCCTATCACTGTGGTAACAAAGCACTGCACACCATTAAGTACGGAGTACAAAATAAGTGCTGTCCTTCACTGCTAGCATGCAATGTATTTTGGTCTTTGTAGAGGCAGCACAAAGCAGTGCTCCAAGATCTCTCAGCCCTGGTCTTTCTTACATTACAGCAGCAGTTTGAGGCTCCTGTTGCTGTTTAGTGACCTTTATGGACTAAGTGATGTCCATGCAAGTAATGCAGATACGGACTGTGTTACAAAAACACTGCAGTTGAAATTTACAATGGAAGGCAGCCAGTAGATGTGATAGATGGAGAATGGTAGTACACATCATCTGCAAAATGAGTCAGAAGCACAAGGCACAGCAAATTGGCCACTATGGAATGTATTTCCCAGTAAAAAATGAGGTTTGAGGAAGATTAAAGAGAGGCTTTGTGCCTGTTTTTTAAAAGACCTACTTCCAGGAGTTAGAGGAAGCATAAAGACATTCTAAGGAAAATTCAACTGAAGAGGAACTGGCGACACCAATTAGAGGTAGGGGTTAGTGCAAGAATAGAATTGCATGGAATTAAGTAATAAAAAGTTTTAGAAGGAAAAAAAAAAAAAAAAAAAAAAAGAAAAAAAAAGAAAAAAAAGAAAGAGGGTGTGTGTAATGCAGCAAGAGATGGGGAGGCAGCAGAAAGAAACAAAGGATGGAAGAAATACTCAGGACCATAAGCTGGAAATATGGCCTATAAAACAGCTTTTGGAAGCAGTATAAAGAACCCTTGTCAAAAATGAAGAGTAGGAACTTGTGGTAGCCAGCCTGTGAGAAGCAGAGGATTTTAGCTGCATGGGGAAAGAGGAAAAGCCATGCTAAAAAAAGGAGCTTCCAGATTTAGAGAGTCTGGACCTCTGTGAAAATAAGATGCTACAATTTCCTTGGTCTTTTGTTAAAATAAAAAAAAAATAAATAAAAAAAATAAAAAAAAATAATAAAAAAAAAAGGCAACACACTGAGTAAATGCTAAAAGGTAAGACCTCCTGCAAAATTAGAAGGAGAAAAGTCCAGGTTATTTTATTAAATTTGGGATGAACTCCAGGCATACCAACTAATTACGGGACTTGTGACAGCCTTGTAAGTACAGTGCTTTGAAACCTCAAGTTGGGTGACCTATAAGTCAGGTGAAAACACAAGTTATTTTAATGAAGTGTCTTTCAAAACAAACTAGCAAGAAACAATTTGCAGCAGAGAAAATCTGCATTAGAATTAATGGTATCTTAGTTCATTTCACCCCTGGCAGCCTGTGCTACCTGGAGTCCGTTTTATCCATTACCTGAACGCTGGCTCACCCATCCTGCACTGCAGTGGTCTCAGCTGGGATCCTGCTGCCTCTTGGAAGAATCGTTAAAAGCGTACACCCATGCATAGCCATGCATGGCTATGCATGGGTGATGGAAAGGATTAGATCTTGAAAGAATATCATGGGGAGATGTTGGGTGAAGGGAATGCTTTCAGACAGGAGGGGCTGACTGGCATGTTCAGAAAGGTTTTGAGGTACCACAGCTGGAGGCAAGGAGGCAAACTGGAGAGAGGTGAGTGAGTTTATGACAAGCAAGAGGAAAGCAGTGGGCTGGAACCATTAGGCTAGAATTAACAGAGAAGTAGGTTCAGATCTAAGTAGAAGAAAGACAGTCTTGTAGAGAGAAAGTCATCCCTGTAAAGCTGCTAGCCAGAGCTGCATGGCAACTCCAGAGCTTAATACAGAGGTCTTAGTACTTCGACGAGCAAACCCATTAGTGTTATTGGTCTATCTGTAAACAAGGATTAAAAGATATGTCTGCTTACACCAGCAATTAATTGATCCCAAAACACCTGTGATATTGCAACTAAATCTAAACTTATTCAAAGTTTATAACTTTTCATTATTTATTTTACCAAGATTGCAATGATTAAATTTGAAAACATATTTCAAGCCTAGTATACATTCATGTCATCTAACCTCAAGCTTTAAATTGAGTACCCCAACTACAGAAGAAGTATGAAATTCAGGACTAATTAGCCTTTTATTACTGAGTTCATATAAGAAAAGTTTGCAAATCACAAGGTACTCTAACAGGCCTCTATTTGCTTCTGTATAATTTTCCAGATTTCATATTTTGTTTTTCCTTTATAAGGATGCACCTCTAAAATGTAATAAAATGAACAGGACTTTCATGGTGATTCAGTTTGTATAGTAAGAGTTTAGACAGTGAGTAGTCCCAAATTACTTGCTAAAGGATTTAAAATATTTCTGAAATTCCCCTGGCACTCACAATCATCCAGGATGGACACAGCTCTAAGATTTATAAAAAGTGATACACTGATACACAACATAAATGAATGCACATACCCACAGAAAAATATATCCTTGGGGAGTGATTCCCAAGACAAATTCCTTATATATATATATGTATATATACATATTCTTTTTTGGTGAAAGCTTTCCTTGACAGAGTGCTGCTAAGAAAAATGTCTTTCAGAAAAAACAGTCTGTGGGTTATACAGTCCTACGGAAAGCCCCTGATAATTTCATCTCCTGGAGTTAACAAAACAAGGCTCTCATAATTGCATGTCATGCTCCAAGTATCCCAAAGGAGGTGAACTTAAGCCCTCATTACTCCATCCCAGTCAAATGAAACAAAATCTCTACTGCCTTCAACCCACCTTTTCACCTAATTCCTCAAGTTCGTAGATAGCTACTTTGCTATGGAACAACCTTACACTGTATGAAACTTTAATACTTTTTTTCTCTTTTTTTTTTTTTTACTGAGAACAAGAAGGGAAAACACTGAGAGCTGGTAAATCAGAATAACCCATGTCCTCAGAAAGAGTTCCTTGGTACTATAGCAACAGCAGGGAAAAAGAAAAGACTCAAGCAGAAGAGAAGGGAATATATATGGGATGTTCTTCAGGAGAAAACAGATTGGAAGTAAAGGAAACAGTCCGTCAAGGAACAGAAAGATGTCATCAGTTTTTCCTTGTCAGTGAAAAAATGAACTCCCCAGCAGTGATCTGTGGCTCTTGGGTAGCGTCTTGCCATTTACTTACTGCATAATGAGGCTGGGAACAGACAGAGGTACTCCTGGTGCTGGCTCTACAGACTGTTGGGTGTTTCAGACTCTCAAAGCAGCAGTGTTATAGTGTCCAACCACAGCTTCTCCAGTGTGCTCCATTGCACAGCAGCCCCACTCCTGCTACTCTAAAAGAGTTCATCAGATTCTGCAGCTCTGGGTACAATACATGGGTGGACATTTTCTTCGTCTAACTGAAGTTTTTTCATTTAACCACTTTCGGTTTTGTGTATAAATGTGCTTTTTTATTTTTTATTGTTTATTGATAAAAGCATTGATAGCGCAGCATCACTGTATGCTTTTCAATTTCTATACTGAGGAATAGGGGTTGGCCTTGGAAGGTGACAGTCAGTGACCTCGCAGGGCTTCTGTGGTGCATTGTTGTCCAAAGATCATCCGTCTTTTCAGACACAGAACTCAGACGTGATACATGGTCTGTGTTTGATGTCAGCAAGAACATTGGTCTCAGTAATGACAAACAGCTCGGTCTGCATCTATCCTTCCATCCATCTGAGCGGCTTTCACATCAAGTAAATGAGCAGTTTTTTTCATAGTTCTTCCCAGGATAACTTGAAGAGAAGGTTTGCTTTACTGTGTTCAAATTAATTAAACAAATGCTCAGCACTTTGTTCCATGTTGCAAGTCCCAATTCAAGATATGCTTCAATGTACTCCAGTAAGTATAGTTATGTCTTTCTTAATTTGACTGATGTCATATATCTGTATTTTAAAATGGGAGTTCATCATGTGATGCAACTAGAAGATACAAAGAAAAAAATATATGTATATTTTTTTAATCTATGTGGTGTACTGAAAAGAATGTCAGGAAGGAAATTTGTAACAAAAGACAGATTTTATGTCTCCTTTTTTGTTTCACATCCTAATCTAATTATGTATTCCTTCAAATGACAGTTCCCTTGTGATACTCATTTAAGAAAAGTAATAACCAGTGCAATGATTTAAACCAACATTGTAGAACTACTCCATCATATCCAAGATCCAAATCCATCATAGGTCTGATCAGATTTGGTGGTGCCTAGCCCCAGGGCATTAAATATCTTCTCTGGATGATATAATTCTGTATATTTGCAGAATTTAAGCATTCATATTTTTATTTTTTTTTTATGTTTTTTTTTTAAAAAAGTATTTCAACACAAATTAAAATTAAACCAGCACAGTGCTTTTCTTCAAATGGTATTGCTCCACAGCTATATGCGCCAAGCCACTTGCAGGCAGCTGTGGCTTCCCACTCCGTGGCTGCCTGCTCCAGTCCTCCCCCCGTGAACTGGCGCTGACGCTTGGGTGGCTGCTCAATGAGCCAGTTCAGGGACCTGATTCAGCTGAAAATGAACACCCTCCACAGTCCCCCCCCTCCAAAAGTGATTAATTTTCAGCCAGATGAAGTCTCTGCATTAACACACCACATTGCCTTCCCCAGTTCTGCTGCTGACATTGGAAACAGAGGCATATTTATAATAAGCATGCTAGTAAAGTTGGAAGACTTTAAGACAAAACAAAATAGAAAGTGGCAAAAAGAGAATGCTGTCTCAAGGTTAATATATGGTAGAACTTTCCTTGCTGTGTGGGTAAGCGAAAGGAGTCAAAGGCTTTCCTTTGTTTACACCCTCCTCCCTCAGATAGTTTTCAAACTCATGATTTACTCTCTGAGGAAGAAAAATTTAGCATTTAAATTGCCAAATCCAGGCATATATGCCTGAAAACATTACTGAATTCATGTATCCTTTCAAATGAAAGAAAAGAGACTCCTATCTCCGATTATCTAAATCTGATTGTAACACAACTTAACAAAGGATCTGCAAGTATTTTGAATGTCATGCCAACATGCCTAAATTCTTGTAATTCTTAGTGTTCTTTTTAATTCCAATCTGAGAATTAGACTGATAACATACTGTATAGATAACATTTTAAATTTATTCATTACAATCTGATAATTTTGTCATGTAAGTAATTACATTAATGAAGTGGGTATTGTCCTTTGAAGTTATTTTAGAAAGTACCATGTTATCGGCATGTAATAAACCTCTTGTATCTATCCTCCCTCTTTAACTATCATATCTAGTGATCACTATTAAAAGCTTTTTTAAATACTCCTTTGCTCAGTTGAGTTTTTTATTTTATTTTTTTTTTTACAATATCATTACACAGTCTAATTGGATGATTAGAGTTTTTATGCCAATTATAGAAATACAGGGTGAATAACTGGAACTATTTCAAGTTACATAACAAAGGAAAAAAAAAAAAAAAAAGAGCTAAAAGAACAATAACATCTTAAAGGATCACACAAAGTGGTGAAACCCAGAGTTAAGAATTAAGCACAGCTGGCAGAGTGCATTGCAAAGCAGAGCCAGTCTCAGGAAATGAAGCCACTGAAAAGAGGTTTCTCCAAAACCCATCTAGAAAACAGGTTTTATACCATGCCTTGTAGTCTTCTCAATTTTGAGTGGGAAAAAATAAAATCTTTCTGCTAGAGGATTTTTTGCATGCAGCAATTTTATTGTCAGTTTTGTAATAACATCAGACTTGGTAGTTTTGGCCAACCATCATATGCTACATTTGATGAGAGGACTAACTCAGCACCAAGATGGCCTCGAATACCCTACTTTCACAGTTTCATGGTCCCCTGTTTGAGCCTTAAATGCTCTTAATATGGCAAGGATGTCCATATGAGAAGCTGTAGGGGACAATTTGTTAACATATTTGCACAACACCAAGCATGTTAGAGTCTGATGAAGTTGGTGTTTCTGATATTCCTAAAACGTGGGTGTTTGATAAAGACAACAGTGGCCACGTCTGAAGAGTTCTCATATGTTGATAGATTTGATTTTATAAACGTGTTTTTTTTCTTTTGTAATATGATTTTCCTCACAGATGGGAATGGCAGTTACAAACCAATTCTAATAAAAAGGAAAATTGGAAATGACCTTAGCATAATTTGCATGTATGGGTGGTATCTCCTGCCCTAGACGCCTAGTCCACCTGATCCCACTGCCTCAAAAGAAATTCACAATATCAGCCTGCATCGAGTTTTTGTCTCTTGTGAATCGACTGGATATACAGGACAGGGCTGAGCACTGAAATGAAGCGTGTGTTTCAGTAGAAGCAGAAACTAATCAGAGCATGCAGCTAGTCATGACATTTGCAGCCCAGAATAGAAGTTTAATCTCTTTAAAAATACCTCCCTAAATGTTTTTATTCTGTATTATTCACACTCCACCTACCGTATGTATAACAGCACACCAAGAAGTAAGAAATTATTCCTGATAAGGGACTTCTGAAAGTTCTTGTAATGCTGTTAATGAATAAAGAGGAAGAAGTGCAAAGTGAAACTGAGATCTCTGAAAACAGGGAGATATTTTATTTCGGCTAAAACCTCTGCTAAAACTCTTTGCTCCCATCCTGGGAAAGCACCTCACTTGCATTTGCTCTTCTGGCACTGGTCTCCACCGGTTCATCTTCACAAGCTGAGGGGTTTCCAGCATTGCCTGCAGCTGGCCTCACCACTGAGCTTCCTGCTCCCACGCGCTGTGCTTTTTAAGCATCCCCAGAAGCGGGACCTCAAATGTCAAACCAACAGAGCACGTGGGAGCAGCACTGACTCCCAGTAATTTAAAAGCAACGTCAGCCTCTTTATGTGCTTTAGAGTATTGTACTAGAAGCAGAGTTTACTGGATGTTAAAAACAATCACTCTTTGCTTCAGGTAACTCTGAACTAGGTATCTGTACAGTTCTCTGCCTCTTTTCTCCCCAGCTGTACATGAAATCACTTAATGAAATCAAACATATCCATACAATTTGCACTGTCTAGATAGTGTACTATGAATCTCAAGACTGCTAACTATATAGAGGGGCAGGAAAAAAAGTAAGCTGCATGCCTAGTTATTTAGGGTAGAGTGCAGAAATATGCACGAGACCATGTAAACATGGCTTAGTCTTAAAAGAGGTCTCACATCACTGAGTTGTGAAACACCATGCAAAAAGTTGAGATGGAAGACCACAGCTTGTAGAAATTAATGGCATATGTACAAAGAGATGAAATTCTTGAACATACATGGCAGAAATTTCAAGTTCAGCACAACTGAAAGGATAACTTATGTCTTAAAATGTAAAAAGCAGTGAAGATATCATGGTGCACCATGACAGGGGAGATTGCTGAAGATCTGAAGCAGACTTCCAGAATAAACGGAAGATAAGAGATCCTTGCAGCAGCAGGAAGGACTTCCAGGTTCTTAATGTTAGATAAACAAGCAAATAAATGGATGCAGCAAGGGCCGAACAGGGAATGGAAAAGATGATACTGGAAAAAAGTAGAAGCTACAGCAGATTATGAAGTGGTTTATGTTTTGCAGAATGCTTCCTGCTCCCAGGCACTGACTTCTGCTCCCTGACTTTGAAGACTTCTCACCAGTTAGTGTTATTCTAACATGCGTAGGCTAAGATTAACTCTGGATGTCTGCACACTGCAAGGGATCATCTCCAACTCATAATACAATTAGCTTCAGACATGAGGAGTGGGACGTAGCCTTGAAAATAAAAGAAATTCTCTCTTGCGTCAGACCAATGGTGCCTTTAGCCAGTATTCTCCCACCTGTTAAGGAGGCTGACTGCTGTGCTGACATCTGGATCTTTGCGAAAACTCCAGAAGACAATCACCCATGAGGTAAAGTCCAGTGACACAACTGAGACTGTGAAGTCTAAAATCCAGAACAAAGTTATCCCTCCTAATCCACAGCACCTAATCTCTGCTGCTGAGTATGGAAGGATGGGACTACTTCTTCAGTTCCATCAGGAGCACACTCTGCCCTTGGTATCATCTGTGCAGAGGCATGAATGAGCCTTCTCTCCACCAACTTGACCCAAAATGCAGCCATGACAACTTGATGCCATGCAGATGCTCACCTGCTTCTTGTTTGTAACTGCAAGGAAAGTAGCATAGCTGTATCAATCATCGGCACCCACAAAATGAGCTGAGGGAGAGAGAAATAAGCCTTTGTTCTGCTGGCTCTGGCTGCAAGCTGGTCAAATAAAGCATCAAAGCACTTCACTAGTCTGTTGCAACAGTGTCAGTCCTGCCACAAAACTTTATGTTTTGGTTTGTTCTTTTCTTTGTGGTTGTTGTTTGTTTGTTTATTTGTTTTAATTCATTGTTTTCAAATAAAAATAATAAGAAAAGAGTCACAAATAGAATTGCTGTTTAAGAGACCACAGACTGTAGACCATTCCCCTCATACCATCCCTGATTCACAATTTTATTAACAAAGTCATAGGGTCTATCTACAAAGTCCTTTTAGCATTCCCATCACTAGAGAAGACTAGCTGTCCATGAGTTTGCATTTTTGAACCTGCTGATATCGTCTGTCTCCACCGCCCCATGACAGCTTGCTCCAGAAGTACTTTGTCTGTGTTAAATTGATCTCCTGCTTGTTTCACCATGGGTGTCCCGGTTCTGGTAATGTGAAATCGCAGTTCTGAGCTCACCTTATCCACCACCTTGAATACTGTAAAGCTCAATCACAACACTCTCTTCTGTTTTTTTCCCCTCTAGTTTGAAGAGGTCCAGCTTTTTTTTTCATAAAACAGAAAATTTCATGTAAAAAAATGACACCTCTTTGCCCCCTTCCTGATGCTCAGTAATCCAGTAGCTGCTATATGATTTCATAGCAATATGAAATTTAGCGATTAGTGATTTTTCTGGCTGCTATATGATTTCAGAGAATTGTCAGTAATGACTCAGATCTTTCTCTGGAGCTGCAGATGCCAATTGCAAGTTTGGTATCATGTAGGCTTAGTCTTTTTCCTCAGCTGCTTTACTTCACTTTTGTCTGCACTAAAGCCCATGTGCCCACATACTCAGTTTTGTGAGGTCTTTCCACGGACTGCTTCACCATTAGTCCAGCATTATCATCAGCAAACTTGGAGATCTGACTGCACACCCCCTTCTCTAGGTCACCAGGATGCTGAGTCCTAGCACCTATCCCTGTGGCTCACCCTTCTCCATTCTTAAAAATTATTTCCATCTTCCTTTTGACATGCTTTCAGTTCATGAAAGAACCTTTCCTCCAATCCCACGTCAAGTTCATTTCTTCAGTAACCTCTGGTCAAAAGCTTTTTGTAATTCCAGCTGTGTCATAGTCACTAGATTGCTGTTATCTGAGTGCTCACTGACACCTTCCTAGAACTCCAGCAGGTTGGAGAGGCAGGATTTCCCATCGTAAATGACATGCTGAATCTTTTCCTTGCTGATCTAATCTGTCCAGTGCTTCACTGACTGAATTCACCTTGTAGTGATCAAGATTAGTGGAACTTCAAGAACAAGCACGAAGAAGACTGCAGCATTAAATAAAACTTCGGTACATTTGAAATATAATACGTAAAATTGTCACCTTGCAGATTCTCCCTTGAAAAGTTGTAAGCCCTGTTTTGCCAGGGCTGAGGACTTAAGAGGTCATCTGATCATAAGAAATTGAGAAGTGCCATATTGATACAAAGGAAAAGAAGTATGGAAAAGAAGTAATGGGACTTTGAGCAACCTGGTCTAGTGGGAGGTGTCCCTGCCCGTGGCACGAGGGTTGGAACTGGGTGATCTTTAAGGGTCCCTTTCAACCCAAACCATTCCATGATTCAATGAGAGTTTGATGGCTTTTTTTCTTGAGGTCTAGAGTTGTGTGTATGTGTGTATGTCATACCTGAACTGCTGCTTGGGAAATCAGTAACCAAGTGCCTGATTCTATTATTTCAAACCAGGTGACAGCCAGGGTGTAGGAAAGGTTGCCCTTGAGATGCAGGTCAGAGATACAGTTAGCTCAGGAACTGTGACAGAAACAGTGCTATGAAAATCCACCTAAACTTAGGATAATTAAACGTTTACTAATAATTTTAGCTGTGTTTGCAGTTGACAGCTCCTTGCACAGACTGGACTGAAGGTCAAAATTTTAAAAAGGAAAAATATGTCTCTGGGCAGGCTGCAAATAACTTTATCTTCATCCTGCATCTTACTTTGCCATGTTAATACACACAGAAACTCAAGCTTACATGGTTCTCAAAGTGACTTTGCTTACTCCTACTCATTTATCTGCCAAGCAAGCATTTGACTCAAAGTGACAGCTCAAAAACTCTGCCCTCTATTATTTTTTCATGTTGAGAAACAACTGCTTTATCAGCAAGAGAAAAGTCACTCCAACATTTGATTTACAGTATATACCAATGGTCCAGCCACCTGGTCAGAAGACTGATAAACTTGTTAAACTGCTGAAACCCAATGGCAGTTTTCTCTAGGTCTAGACTTAGTTTCTGCCCCTCCTGCTTTGTGGAAGCTCACATAAGACACCACCAAAGAGTTGCTTTGTAAACTGTGTAAGATAGGTCAGGAAAGATTGGCATCTTCAGCCACTCTTCCTATATACAGTAAGCCTGGTTGTTGATAAAGCAAATGAACTGATGTGAGAATGCTCGACAAGGTAACTCAATGGAGCTGAGTATTTTGATACAAAAGACCACCACTCTGTTGTTTCCCCACTTACTTCTGTGTTTTCCCTTTTGCCCCCCTTCACAGCCTTTCCCTTTCATTGAGAGTTTGGTCAATCCACTGATTACATATTGCCCAGCCATCGCCACATCCCTTTAACTTAAAGAAGCAATGCCAGAATGAGAACAAAATTCTCTGGCATTTAATATCTGTTGTAGGAACTCAGCATCAGAAGATAAAGCAGTGACTTTAGCAGAAGGAACAACTGGACGTATCAGTACAGGGTGGGGGATGACCTGCTGGAGAGGAGCTCTGAGAAGGACCTGGCGGTCCTGGTGGACGACAGGTTGACCATGAGCCAGCAGTGTGCCCTGGTGGCCAAGAGGGCTAATGGGATCCTGGCATGCATTAAAAGGAGCATGGCCAGCAGGTCAAGGGAGGTGATTCTGCCTTGGTCAGGACTCACCTGGAGTACTGTGTCCAGTTCTGGGCTCCCCGGTACAAAAAAGACGGGGATCTTCTGGAAAGAGTCCAGCGGAGGGCCATAAAGACGATACTGGGACTGAAGCATCTTTCCTATGAGGAAAGGCTGAGAGACCTGGGTCTGTTTAGCTTGGAGAAGACTGAGAGGGGATCTTATCAATGTGTACAAATATCTGAGGGGTGGGAGACAGGAGGATGTAGCTAACCTCTTCTCAGTGGTTTGTGGAGACAGGACAAGGGACAAGAGCACAGGAAGTTCCGCACCGACATGCGAAAAACTTCTTCACAGTGAGGGTGACGGAGCACTGGAACAGGCTGCCTAGAGAGGTTGTGGAGTCTCTTTCTCTGGAGATATTCAAGGCCCATCTGGACGCCTACCTGGGCAGCCTGCTCTGAGGAACCTGCTTTGGCAGGGGGGTTGGACCCGAAGATCTTTCGAGGTCCCTTCCAACCCCTACAGTTCTGTGATTCTGAGACTTTTTTTTTTTTTTTTTCCTTAAATTACTAAAGCATGTTGGTAAGAACAAATGCACTTGAACTCACACAACCAATGATACATGGCAAGAATACCTAGACATGAAGATACCATGAAGCTGAAACAATCAAAGTGCTGGGCTCCAGAGCCAGCACACATTTCTAAGCATTCAGTCATATGAACCTCTCATGCTGCATCCAAACCATTAATGATGCCACAAGAAAGACTGAATGCTTTTCCCCAGCCAGAGCATAAACCACATGAAGACATTAAATAAATAAAGGTTCTATAGGTTTGGGATTTTGTTTGAAGGTATCACAAGCATAACCCTTTCTTTCAAGTTTTGGACAAAGCAGTATTCAGGGAGTGGTCTCAGCCAGTTCTGTGAAGTGTTACAGTGCCAGCAGAAACCTGGCTTCCGAATATTCTGGAGCTAACCATACTTCGGTCTGGGAAATACTTCGACATGTATTCCTTCCTCTCTCTCCTCCAAGTGGCTGTTATGACACCAGACCAACTCAACACATAAATCAGTCAATTGGCAACAAGTCTGGCACTGGTGTCTTTTGGAGAGACGAGAGCACGTATGTGCCTTCAACAGCCTCCACCCACACAGCCTCTGAGTCATGCCTTGCAGCACAGGGCAGTCGGAGCTGCTTGCAGCCCCAAACCCAGAGCTGACCAAGCTCAGAAACAGGCAGGAAGAGCGTGCAACTGCTGCCAACATCGCTGTCTCCCAGCCACTGACTTCCCCACTCTCCCCAGTCATCTCCTCCAAAAAAATTATTTTTTTTCTTTATTACTTTCCTGTTTGGTTACTGGCAGAAAGAAGAGGGGAAGAAAAGCATGCTAGCTAATTCCTGCACTCCTTTCAGGACAAACTAAAAATCTCAAGCACTGCACGTTCAGCAGCCCTTTTGTAGGCACCCTATAACCATAGGATGTGTCAACTCCTTGGATGCATACTTGGTATAATAAGAAATAGCAATTTGGCACACAGATTATTTGAACGGATAAGCAGCAAAAACTATGCATGGAAGTCCAACACAAAGAAGACACTAAAATAAATATCAGAAAATTGACTATTTCAAAATGATTTTCATATGCCTGTTTCATAATCAAATAACAAATAAATAGGTCATGGTGCAGAAAATAATTGGACTCATCATCAAGCCCAAGATTTCAGAAAATTACGCTCCTGCACTAAAAAAAAAAAAAAAAAAGGTTAAAATAGCAGACTTCAATCTACCTAAATTTTCTTTATGTAAATAAATTACATCTGTCAACATTAAACTTAAACCAACCCATTTGAGTTTTCAGGACTGGAAGTTCCATTCTGCTGAAAGATAAACCTATATTTAGACTTCTCAGTTTCTTAGCCTGCCCTTCTTTTCAGACAGTGACGCCTTCACTACTAAAACTAATGAGCAGTAACCATTGAAAAAATCTACAGAGGACAGAGAGCATAGAGCTTGAAGGAAAGGGAGGGAAGCCCAACAAAACCAGGTGATTAGCGGAGGTATTATGGCTTAGGCCGTGTTGTTTCCTTACGTAGCTTCACTCCGTTTATATGTTGCATCTCTTCTAATTCTTTTGTTGAAGCATGAAGGAGGGGGAGCTCATTACTGAAAATGATAAACGCCTGTGTTCACCCACCTGGGAACCAAATATATGATGTTACTTCTTTTTACCGTAGTTTTCCCAATTTCTTGTGGCTGCACCACAATACACAGACTAGCAACCTTGCTACTGATAAGCCAAATCCACTATTTCCGGAAAAGTAAGAAATGTTGATATACAAGAAAGCCCAGAGAAGGCTGCAATTAATATACTGAAATAAGGATATGTTCCATCCAATTAACTCCTCCAGTGAACACATAAATATAGGTTAAAGAATCTGAAGTCTGGGGATTGTTTGGGGATTTCTGCCTTTTCTGAGCTTTAAGGCTGCTGCCCACAATGGTCTCATTAAATTGAACTTGAATTGGTCATGAACTGCATAAGCAAGATCATACAGTGCTGGATGTCCAGCTTGACTTTTGTATAAATTATAGCCTACACTGTTAAATTAGAAAATAATAACAGACTGATTAAAATAAATTTGACCAATTCTTATTTTTTGATGCCCACAACCACCAGGCTCACATATTTATAATTACATCTGTTTCATTCAACCTTCTCTTTAAATGTAAAAGTCAACTATTCTCCATCCATTCCATATCCCAGAAGTATTTTGAGTATTGTCTTAAGAATGTTTACCCTCCTCTCCCTTTTGTAAGAACACATGACAGCCCGCCCTTCATATACTGTAGCAGGTGCTGAAGAAAAATGTGTTTCTATTAAGTCAGGAATGTCACTACTTGGATCAAGAGACAGCAGGCAGACCTTCATCATTTTTACAGAAGTTCTCTCCAGGGAATACCATCAGCACGTTTTATTTCCACACTATCAACTCACTCTTATCACAGACCATCATTCTCCCAAGACAGCCCTTTGAGTAATACCTCAGACTTGAGAACAGCTGAGTTGAGAAAACATGAAATTAAAAAGTGCTAAATATGAGTTAAGAAAAAAAAAAAAAAAAAAAAAAGAAAGAAAGAAATAAAGAAAACTGCACCATTGTTTCATCAATGCTACAGATCCAGGAACCGGAAGACATATTTTTATATAAATTCCTGCAGAACTGTACACTCAGAGGGAAAAATGCAGTGAAAAAATGGAAGTGAACGCTGTACCAAAGTTGGCAATGGAAGACAGTTACCAAAGCTAAAGTACAGGCAGGTTCTTTGACACTGCAAAGAATGGCAATTCACCTCTGTACCCACAAACAAGACTTAATTCCCACCACACCTTCATGGCATCACATTCTCATCCTTTTGTCAGAAAACAGCAAAAGCATAACCCCATTCTTTCCCTTCTCTAACTCATACTTGACCACTTCTTTTAAACCAAGTTAACATTGTAAAGACCAGAATTAAACAGAACCAAATTAAGGGTGTTAAAGGATTTATTTTAAGAACATTGATAAAAATAACATGAATATATCCTATACTGTACATTTATTTAATGGATAATACACAGAGTTTATTTAAACCATACAATATCCTTGGTTCTTGCATTATATTGTTAAGCTAGTAAAAATGCTCAATGAAACACCTCTAGGAAAAGACAGAGGCAATAAATCACATTATGGAAAAGAATAAAAGGTTAAAAAACAAATACTATCTTACTTATACAGGCCTGGCTGGGATGCATTTAACATTCTTCACAGTATGGCCTGCATGGTGCCGTGGTTTGTATTTGTAGCTAAAATGAGTTGCTAACACACCAGTTCTTTGGCCTTTGCTGAGTGGTGCTTGCATAATGTCAAGGTTTTCATTCTCCCCCCTCTGCCCCCACCAGCAAATAGGCCAGGGCTGTGCAAGAAAAGACACAGCTGGGACCTGACTAAGGGAATTTACCATGACATCCAACACTATACTCAGCAATAAAAAGGGAAGATGGTGTTTTGGTGGGAGCTAATCAGTGCACAGAAACTGGCTGGGCAGAGGTCTGCTTCAGGGAGGTGGTGATCACAGCACTTGGTTGTGGCTTTTTTCTCCTCCTTTCCCTTCCTCCTCCCCTCTCCTTCATTTACTAAACCATCTTGATCATGACATACGGGTTTTCTCACTTGCTGTTCCCCTTCTCTCCCCTCTTCACTTTAAGCGAGCACAAGTCTGGGTGGTGTTAGCTGCTGGCTAGGGTCAACCCACCACACTTACTCTTACAAACTGCAGAATGTTGGCAATGTTTAAAAAGTAAAAAACAAATATTAAGATTACAAAAGAAAGTGTTCACAAAGTTAAAGTGTATGTTCTTCATCTAATCAATCATCAATTTTGGTAATTTTACCAAATGTAAATCTTGCCAATGTTGCTGTGTAATTTCTTTTTCAAAATCAGTAATATAGCCTAAGTATACATTAACATTTCCGTTACTGCATTTAATTACCCAAAGACCTAGATCCCCTCATTCAACCCTTACATGTTCATCTTTCCTCTTTTTCCAGAGGGGGAAAAAAATAAAACACTTCTCATTCTATAACACATAAGAATGTGCCTGTTGTAGTTTCTCCTCAGTACCAACATGAGCTATTTCTGCTGTGTGAAGCTATGCTTCCTTGTTGCCTTTTATTTTTATAAAACAGATACAGTAAGGAAAAAAATCTTTATTTAGGAACACAGGAACAACTGCTTAAGTGGCAGTTAAGACTGAATTCAAATACATGATCATGACTGTAAACCATCTAAATAAGGTAACAAAAGACAGAAGAAGAAAGGTAAATGTTCCACACAAAATGTCAATATAAGCAGCAAACATTTCAACAACCAAAAGCATTTATATAAAAAAAAATCTATATAGGTAAAAGAGATACGTATTTCATGCAGTTCTCATCCACACCTAGTTTTAAAACTGGGAGTGGGGGAGGTAAAGGAGAACAATCTTTGGAAAAAGAGATCTCAAAGGGCAAATGAAAACAAACAAAACTCTTCCTGTATTCTGGTGCTATATACTTAATGGAATGTGCTCAGCTTTATTCATTCTCAAATCTGCTGTATGGATTATCAGAGTCCTGGAGAAGACCTGCAAAACAAAAATAAGATTAATGCATTTATCATTTTATTACCAGTATTGCTTATAAGGCTTGAGTTACCGAGCCCACTGAAATAGGTACTCTATTTAAAAAAACTAAAAGGACAATTCTTGTCTTGCAATAGATCATCTGTCATCACCCAGACACTCAAAATAATAAACTGAAATTGTTCTTAAACACTCTTATTTCTCGGACTATAATCATGAATAGGTATTTCATGATTTTGGAGGGATAAACCATTTCTGTGATAAGTTCTTAAGGAGAAAACTTTTCTCATTTGTGAGATATATACTCCACAGAACATGTTTTTGAGAGAAACGAGTTCACAAAATCTAAGCAGGCATGGCTCAGGAAGAGCAGATTCAGACCGGCCAGTTTATAAATTAAAGTTATTATAAGATCACCATCCTTTTAAATGTTAGGCACTGCTATTTTGACTTAGTTCTGCTTTGAATATGCACAACAATTTGTCACTTCCAGCCATTTGCTGCATTTCCAGAACAGGACAATCTCTGAGAACATATGAAGATGACCACTGCATTCAACAAAACCTTCAGGAATAGAACAAGTGCCCCGCTTCAACCAGATTGTCGTGTTTCCATTACAAAGATTCTTGATGTTTTAACCAGAATATTGTCACAGAAAGCATTGCAAAGCCATCCAATTCTGAGTGACTAGATACGCATACCATCTTCTTTAAGGATTAGTTGAGCAATCACTGTTCCATACAGCAATTATTTTGAAAAGACTTAAAAACCACACACCAGATTTAGGCTAGGCAGAAGCGTGTACTGAAAACAAAGAAGCCCCTTAAGAATCCAGAAGCTGACCTTTTGTTGTGAAAGAACAGCACAACTGCAACCTTTTTGCCAACATTTTTATACTGATGACTGGCAAGCCTGGACTCTGCTCTAGCTCACTAATTTAGGCCAGAGAAAGAATACAGCAAAGTCAAACGGCCCCAACTGAAGTGTTCAGCTTCACAATTGCAGAAAAGACTACACTAGACTCTACCAAGTCTTGTAGGAGCTCCCCTCAGATCTTTACACAGCACACTTCTTTTTCCACATGCACAGAAGTATTCAAAATTCACCGCTCCGTCTGAAACTCGGAAGCACCAAATGCAGACTGTAGTCTTGTCTACCTTGTTGCAGCTGTGGCATTTCTTTCAAACTACCAGCCTATTTTAAGATACCAAGCAAGAAGCACGGCTGATTATTTTATCAGCAACTGCGCCTGACTACCAGATGGGGAATAGCAAGTATTAAGGACTATGCACAAAAAATCCGATTATAATTATTCAAATCATAAAGATTTCAAGCAGCCAGTTTGTAAGAAGTTAAAATCAAAGCCAGCCCTCATGCCTAATGGCTGTTACCTGCCAAAGAATAAGTCAGCCGCATTTATAAAGCTTCAGCCAAGTAAAAACAAATACGATCTATTTACCTGATAGATACCTTGAGGTAGTACCACTTTCTTTAATTGTTTAAAAGAAAAGTCATCCTTCAAGCATTTATGCAATAAGACTATGGCTAGATGACAGCATTGATGGGAGCTATCAACACTACTGAGATCAAGATTTTTGTATCTTTAAACTTGCAGAAAGCAGTTCCACTCAGAACTTTAGGCACCAAACTTCAAAACAATCTTCCACAGAGCTGTAAGAGGTGGTGCCAGATTTCCTGACAAAATTAACTTTGGAATAAAAGGATAAAGGGGGTTATCTCAAAATCAAAATTCAGACTTTGTAAAAAAAAAAAAAAAAAAAAGATAATCGCTAACATAAAGAAAAAGGTGTCCCCCTTGGTTGAGTTGCCTCAACCAGAAAATGTCTATGACCTTATAGCCACAAAATGTACACCTAAAAGTCACCACCTACCTGAAAAGAACATAAACATACACACACCTGTAGCTTGCATACTTATCTCTACATAGCATTTTGTCTCCTATAATTCATTCAAAATACATACTTGACACTTCATACATCTGAATGTAACACAGTAAAACCTTAGACATTGCTCTCTCACAGCTTAAAGTGCTAAGATTCAATGGAAGTAGTGTTCTACATCCAGTAGTGCCAATTTGAAATTAATCAGAGGAAGGTACAAAACAGCTGTCCCAACTCCAACGTACTTATACAAAAGCCATTTCAGACAACTAGTCCTGATAGTTCAAGTGAATGTGCCATTTTTACTTGCTATTCTCAGCAATACTTGCTTTAATTTTGATGAACTAACAGGTTTGACAAAGAGCAGGTATTTTTCACCAATGAGGCATTACCATGTTTTAAGTTAACTTCTAGCTCTCTAATCTGTTTTATTGTACAATACTGGAACTAAACTGCTCAGGCATTAAAAACTGTGGGTGAATCCTACATGAGTATCATTGGTCGTGACTTCAGACATTCTTTTCCCAGGAAAGACAGTACTCCACGAAAAATGACAAGCCCTCCTCCTCCTCCTCCAAGATAGCCACAGAGGTTACATCATCAGATGAACTTTGTGCTCAGTCTTGCTCTGAAGTCTGCATCCAAGGTTTAAATTTCTTTTATCTTTAGCATTTTAAATAGATCATTAGATTAAACAAGGAGGAGACAGCAGCTCATCACTTTTACCAATATTCTTACTGAAGAAGTTGTCTCAGGCTCCAGTAAGTGGACAAAAGAAATCTGGAGAGACAGATGAAAAAAGCAGCATGACAAAAAGCTACTGTCAGCTGCCACAGCTGCTCTTAGCCATGACACTTATGGAGGGGCTGCAAGCCTATGCTAATTGGATTGCATGTCTGGTGCAACTAAAGCTCACAGACTGCCTTGAACCAGACACGAAGGCTGTCTCTCCTAACTGTTTCCCATTTGACATGGGAGCAACTACCCAACTTGTAATTTACACGTACAGGTTCAGAGAAATTAGCTGTTTGTAGGTTGAGGCGTCCTGTTTGCAATAAAGTCCATTTTAAGTTACTGTAAACTTAAAAATCGACATACGGGACAACTTAAGAGTGTCTTTTTATCTTCATTACAAGATTACTATTTGACCTACTTACCAGTATTAAACTGCACTGGAAAATTTGAAAGGTATGATAGTAAAGCACCTTTCCTTAGCTTATATAAAATAACGAGGCCTTCTAAAATATATGAAGTGACGAGGCAATTGTAAGAATCTAATACCTCTTTCTAGCATATTCATTTATGTATCATGCTAACTATGCAGCTTCTCAGTCATCGAGACCTAACTGACCCTCATCACATATCAGCACTGCCTAAAAATAGAATTAATGAAATTCTTACAAGGGATTGTATATACTGCAAAAATTGGACTAGTTTCTGATACACTGCAGATCTTCCTCCCTTATTACATTTTTCCTCTTTATTTTTAACCCCCAAATTAACAAGTTTATTCTTAATATACAAACTAAACAGCTTTAAGTGCAGCAATACGCGAGCTCCCTGCTTAGGGGACCTAAAGAAGGTCAATATGGATAAGTATGCATCCTGACCAGAAGGAACATTTACTGAAACAAATTCCTGAATATAAAAAAAATCAGCATCTCACATAAAATAAAAGAGATAGGATTATGTATCGCTAAAGTAGCTATTAAAACCTTCGCAGAATTGAAGCAAGTGGTTTGGAAGCCCAAAATCATGAGAGGCAATCATTTTGCGAAAATGGAGATAGAGAAGCCTTCCACTAATACCAGGCAAAATCCTGAAATAAAGAATAAAGCAGCTTCTTACTAATGCTATACTGAACATACAATAGCAGCAAATGCAGCAGCAATTAAATTGTAGTTCCTTTGTATGCTATACAAGCTGCAAAATACTCTGAATTCTCCTTTAAAATTTTCTAACAGTCAACATATAATTTGTGTAATCATATTGCATTCATATATGTGAGCAAATGAAAAATACTATCAAATTTTGCAACAAAGAAACAATTCAAAGTGTGTATTCCTGGTTGCTAAAGCTCTCTATGGCTTCCAGTGCTCCCAAAGGACTGTGGCTAGAGTGACACCTGCAATGCATTATAAATGTGTAATTACCATTTAAATGGGGTAAGGAAATCTGGTGGATGAAATGGGAAAAGGCATTCCCTTAAAGCCAACCAAATACTGAAATTTCAGGCATGATCATCTTAATCTACAGAGCCAGGTTAACAAAGTCATTGTCATTCTGCCACTCATCCATGCCTGCTTAACTGAGAATCCTCTCTGCCCTGCCTAAGAGTACAAAATAATCGAGTGTCTCCATAATTATTTGCAGCAATTTTATTAGATTATGTTTAATATGCTAACTTACGTATTTACTAGGCAGTGAAAAATTAAGACAAGGTTATAGCAGGACTTACTGCATTGTCCCACTGATTTATTTTGAGAGCCGTTTGTCTGCATGTTATCAGAATATAAACTGTACAGATTGGCAATACTTAGGAATTTCATAGCTTATATTTTGGGTCTCATTTCTCCTCAGTTATTTCTATCCTTTCAGTATGTGCCAAATATTTAAGAGTTTTTTCTTCTATAGGGCAAACAATGAATTAGAGGAATTCAGGCCTCAAGCCTACCTGATAGTATGAAGTGATCTCTGACTACATAGTGTCTATAACTTGCAAACCTGACAACTAATAAACCTCTGAGGTTTGCTATTGAAATTTATGTCTGATAGTTAAATTGTGATCTTTTGTGGGTAAACTGCATTGCCAAGTATAAATACTCAAAAGGGAAGAATATGCCTTTCTCCTTATGAGAAGGTACACCTTCCACCAATACAAGAAATTCAGGAGCTTGTTCCTAATTAAGTCACCAATGGACTAACATGCTTCAGGTGGGGACAAAATGACACTCTCGTTCAGCTGTGTAAAGTATAGCTAGATTCTCAATTTGCTGTATCTATTCCAAAGGCACAGACTCACACTTACACTTGTTAGAAAACTCAAGTACTCCAACAAGACCCAACCAAGCAGTCCTGATGTTAAGCACCGAAGAGAACCGTGTCTTCACTAAGATGTAGGGCCATCCAGAGACAAGTGAATGAGTTTCACGAACAGAATGTAGCCTTCTGAAATGTCACTTAACCCTTGCGCAGTGCTTTGATATACTAACTGTTATAGCGAAGTCAGAACCTAGTGAGCTTGCTCCTCTGAGCTGCACTGCATTAAAGATACACAAAGTTATTTATCTATACAGCAATGCATGTTTTTTTCAGAGACGTAGCCACTGTCTTAAACATACAAGTTCTCCACCAGATCTATCCCAATGCTTCAAATTTATCAAGATTGACCCTGGAGTCTCTTCTAAGGAGAAACAAGCACAAAAAGTTTGTTATTCTTTTTGTCTCATTATTTAATCTGGGCTACTCTTGTCAACTGCTTAATTCAAACAAACCTATTGAAACTGAATTGCGGCTGGGGAACAGGGTCAACTATCCTATAAAATACCACAGAACTTTAACGAAAACTCTTCTTTCTACAATGTTCCTCCTCTTGCAGCTCAAGCTTAACACTACATTTTTCCGCCATTCCAGCAATGAAGTGTATTTTTTGCAAATATTCCCCAGGCAGAGACTTCCCCGCAGAGACTGTCTGTATTACTTCTGCATCAGCCAAAGGACACGCTGCAGATTCATGAAGGCACTGCCAGACACTGCCAATCAGTTTAAGAGGAGGATGAAAATTATCAGTTTTGAGCGACTCTTCAGACCCCTAGAATCACCTTCTCTGACATTATTGCAATTTGCATAATAAGTGCAGCGTAGTTTTAGCATATCTGTCTCTGAATACACAGTACTATTAACCCTATGAACAAGTCAAATTGAAAACCAAAAGGACTGACAAGCCTAGATAATAAAAACCTCCTATACAACACATCTGCTCTGACAGTCTCGTGATAGGAGTCTCCTACTGGACCACAGCTCCACTTAAAAACAAACAAAATCCAACAATTTGAATCACTACATTAGGCTGCAACCTCCATCCTCTTTTTCCCTTTAAAAACAACCTGATTTTAAAAGTTTGCTGTCTGCTAGTCAGTCTGTCCTCCTTCAATAACCACGGTTCTGCTAGCCAATTTCAACTAGATTGTTTTGTTGAGTTCAAGAATAAAAATCAGTGCTCTTAGGAAGAGACAGAAAGAACAATTTATTTTAAATATATTTAAATGCCCACCCCAAGCAAACAACTCATCCAGCACATTGTCTTCTGCCAAGTGGGAGAGACAGCATAGGAAGAGAAGGAGCATAACAGCAACAAGGTCAGGTGTTCAGGTGACAGAAGACACAGATCAGTAGGAAACTGGGTTTGATTAGTTCCGCTGCTCATAAAACAGCTTGATTCTTCTATGAATTTTAAAAATAATTAGGAAAAGGGGAAAAAGGAATACATTTAGACAGTGAATATCGAAACAAGATTACCACATACCATACTTCTTACGTATTTCATCATGCTTCTGTTTTCTTTCATGTTTCCTGCAACAAATAAAAGCATCAGCACATTCAGACTGTTTTAAGCTATGAGCAAAATATAATTATATCTGAAAGACATTACAACATTTTTAGTATACAACCATAAACTTCAAAAAAATCACATTTTTCTGTTATGTAACTTGCCTTTAATATTCTCTGTAACTTCTTACTTATCAATGGTATCACTAAATAAAATATATTTCCAAGCATAATGAAATACGTTACTTTTCCTATATAGAAGTAACTTGCCCAGATGTATGTACACATACATGCACATAAAAAGCAAGTAGCAATACTGGAGGATTCTGATGCTTTCCAGCTGGGAGTATAATTGTTAATATAGCTGTGAAAACAGCGTGCTTTAGAATCACTGTTCAATATAATAATTGTATGAAGATAAAAAGGTGCTGTATTAACTGTTTTGTTTAAGCAGTACAGAAAGTGAAAGCTACTAGTTTCTAAAATCCAGAAAGGTAACCACGTAGGGAATAAATTAAAATAGTGTTATTAAAAAAAAAGATGCCTCTAGTTATTTCATCTAATTATAAGTTTTCAATACCACACTGCGAAACTCCAACCATTCACATAAGTCAAGTGTCTGATGAGTTGATTTCTTCTTCCCCTTCCTTTTGAAAATGTAAAAGGGGAAAAATGAAGGAATTTTAAATGGAAAACATTCCATCATTTCTCAGATAATGTATCTTCACCTCAAAGGAATCATATATTTTGCTTAAAAACGAAACAACAAGATCCTACGTAACTGTTGCACTAGGATGATCCAGGTTTTTATTTTGCAGAAAGGACATAAAATTTGACAAAAGAATGTTCCTCTAACTAAAAAATCAGCTGTTTGTTGTCCCTATAAAAAAATATCCCAATTAGACAAGTTGTGACTTTCCCCGATTCTAATTTGCACATATTCAGCAAAAAGCTGTTAGGCACTGACAGCTTAATTCACCCAAGATCCCATCTGCCCTATGCATATTCCACCTTCGAACAATTCCTACTGCTAATCAGATTCCGTACGTCCTCAGAAGCAATTATCCTGTTTCCTGTGGATCTGAAGGGTTGAACTGGCCTTTCCCTGCAACTGCACTTCTGGAAGGCTTGCAGATAAAGCGTGATGAGAAAACCAAACAGAGGAGATTGACTCAAAACCTTCCACTACCGTTTCCCAGAGACACCAACCCTCCTTTCTATCCCACTCTGCTATTTGGGCTCAGGCATCGTGGGACACAAAACAACCTGGCCGAAGTGAAAGAGGAAGAAAACTGGGGTACTGGGATGTTGAAGAGAACAAAGAAGAGTCAAGTTTACCTGCTGATGGCAATCTGACCCCACGATTCCTACTTTCTGTGCCACATTAAGATATAAACATGAAGCATAGGATCTCACAAAGAGAATCTAAAAATTCTCCATAAAGCAACTTTCTCTTGTATAAAGCTGATCCTTATTTCTATATGGTTTTCAAGTTACATTATGTTACCTCAAACCAATTTTTTTTTCTGGTGGTCCTAATGTATTTGACCATTTTGGATGCTCTAACTCCAACAATGGAGACTCACTGCTGCAGTTTCAATTGTAATCTCAGTGCTTCAGCTGTCCATCTGAACCCACCCTGAACACAGAAAGCAGTAAGTATCTGCAGAAGAAGGGGGGTTCGTATCAGTCTAAGTCTTAAATCTCAAAATACTTCAGTGTACCACCCCAAGACTATTTAAAAAAAAAAAATCTAAAAGCCTTAAATTATTACATTGTTTAAGTCTGAAGAGTAAACCCATTAATATTTGAGGAATATTCAAACTTTGCCAGGCAGCCACTGCTGCGTAATAGCATCTATGACTAAATCCGTGCATACTAAGGCTTAGGTACACATCAACTGAGCAGAGTCAGACACAATTCTGAAGAGTGACTGAATGAGCAACCCAAAGGAGCCTTACCCTTAAAATCTTGCACTATGATCAACCAATGTCATCACATAGTGCCTCCAACTTGGTTCTGTTTCTTAATACTGCTGCTATTATTCCACCTTCTACGTGCTAAATTCTTGGCTCTTACAGTTTGCCTTCAGTGTTATAAGCAAAGAATGTATTTCTCCTGATAATAACAATTCATTTTCCATACTTTATTTGTAAATTAATTGCAAACCTCTATTTTTTCACCCCTAAACACTGTTCTCCCTTACCACAACCCTACCAAATTATACTCAGCAGTTTCTCATTCAAGATATCACTGCTTTTCATTGGCTATCAGCTTATAATAAATCATGATTTACAAATTATACCAATCTAACAAATGTACCACATATTTGCAGCTGTAAAACAAGAAAAAGGCATACCACTTGATGCCATTTTAAATATGATTTTTCGTGTTGTAGATAAAGTCAAATAAAAGATTAAAGTTGTGCAATAAAATACCAATTTTTCTTCTGTACTTGTAGCTAAAAACTGAATCCAGGTTTCCTTTGCCTCTTGCTCCTCATTAAGTACAAATTCTACTTTTCAACAGTGATTTTCAGTCTTCTCAAAGTATTTCTGTAGAATTCCCATGAACAGTGTCAAGGGGCTGAGAACATCAGGTGGGTTTTAAAGATTATCAGAACAACTAAATTTTTAATTATTTCAAATAACCTCTTAGAAAGTAGATCAAGATGTCTTTACATGGCTGGCAGGAGGTAGGTTGGCCAAGAGCCATGAAGATGAAGGATAAAGTGGTAGAAAACAGACTATTAGACGCTGGCTGTCAAGCATCCTTACTGACCACCAATGTGTAGTAGCAGCTATTTTAAGATATTTGCTTGTGTTCCTCTTCAATATAATAATATATTTACAGATCCATATCTAGACACTAACATATTCCTGGACAGTAACTGACCACATTCCTTTTTAAGTTCTAAGTTTACAGAAATCACTTTGGTTAAGTTTCAAAGGGACCTCCGGAGGTCCTCTGTTTCACCCCCCTTCTCAAGCAGGGCCACCTCAAGCAGGCTGCCCAGGATGCTACTAGCGATTCCTCTCAGAAGGACGTACAGAAAGAGAGCAATGAGTAGGCTGAGGTGCTCTGGCCTGTGCCTAGTGTTTTCCCATGGCCCTCCTAATACCTCCTTGGGCTCATCATAAGTATGTATGTTCAGATCAAGGGAAATAACACAGGGCTGCAGTTATGTTTCCCCCTGCAATTGGAGCAGTTTGTCCGTTTCAGACAGTCCTGACACAAGCTAGGAAGGATAGTCACCGCTCCAAAGCTGCAGCAGTCGCTCTGGCAGGGCAGCCTGCTCCCAGAGATGCTTGTTCCTCAATTCAAGAACAAATTCAGCCTTGGCTCTGTGTTGCACATAGCACAGCGCATGCACTGCAAACCCTACCCTCCAGAAGCATCACATTTCCTACAGATTAACTGTATTAAGAATTTGAAGTTGATGTACACATCTCAGTGGAAAGGTTATGGTACACAATTATCCCCTGTGCCCCTGGTCATGAGCCACTGCTTTAGAATAAATACAGGTTAAGTGCTGATTTAACTGAACATCACATATTATTTAGGATGGACGTTTCAGCACAGCAAGGCACATGGTTTTGACATACAACAAAACATTGATATTCCTCACAGGATTCTTTTTCTTTAGATTGAAGCTCTTTCTCTTTTTCCTTTCTTGTTCTTTATTTCACCTTCACCAGTCCAGTTTTCAAAATATCTTAACTAGTCAGGATAACTCCTATTTATCTAGGAAGGGTAAATAAATGCAGCTACGCATCAGCTACGTACTGCTGACATTGAAAATTGCACCTATTTGCGGTGTTTTGCAAAGGTCATCTCCTGACATTAGGCCGAGTGACAAACATTGAATGAGGGACCCAGCTCGTCAAGGTTCTTGACGAAAAACTAGTATCCATATTGGTATACCCAAAGAAATTGAGCCAATTAGTCTTACCAAGCTGTATTGGGATGACGTGATGTTTAAGGAACAACTCATACCAACTCTAGTGGTACTCATAGTGTCAGAAAAGTTGTCTTACAGGATATGTTGCTATGACTTCTTAAAAGCTTGCACATAATAGTCAACGAAGCACAATAACCACCACCACACAGCTAGGTGAGGTTACCCCTAAAGACACTAAAAACAACAAAATCATAATGCAAACATAGGTGTGCAAAGCATAGGACTTGTACTGAAAAAAATCCCCAAAAATACCTACAAAGAAACAGTGCAAAAAATGCAATTTTTTAATTTCAGTTGTATTCTTTGTGTTTTTCTTTGTATTTCTTTGTATTTTTCAGTGAGCTTGAGAGACAGAGCAATCATATAGCACTCTACGTTCTAAAATATCAATTGCTTGACTGTTCAAACAAATGCATAACATGCCTTTTTATGTTAGTGTATTCAGGACATTTTTCCATCATGACTTGTTCCATCAAGCCAGGACATTCTTGCAGAGAAATTACATTAGATGCTACATTCTAAGCATACAATATCACTTGCCTTTATTTCTCTCTCCTCTCCCTTCATCTTCAAAATCAATTAGTGAACTGTGAGCAGGCATTAAGCAATCCTACAGGATGGCTTCTGTTTTGCTATAACCATTTATATCTTCCCTATGAGACCCATAGGCTTCTCTTTAAAAAAAAAATTGAATAGTTTAAGGTTTTAGACAAAAGTGCTGCAACAGCAGCGTATCATGCCCAGCTGTTAGCTGCATAAGATACAACAATTTTTCAGATGACTTGTCCAGAACACAGTATGATTCATGATACTCTGTACCCCTGCTAGGCTCTAGGAATTCAGTATTTTTCCTCGTGGTGCCTTTGTGCAAGTCTTACCCGAATTCCATTGGTTTTAAGACCAAGAATCGAGCAAAATCCTCTTTCTTTTCCTACCATCTCATATTTTGTGGTATGTTGTATGACAGCACCATTATCAGATGTACAGGAGGAAGCTTCTCAACAACAGGATGTAGCAGATTGCTAATAGACAAAGGCTGTCATAAATGTTTGCAGCAAGGTGGCTCTGGACACCTGTACTCTCACTGTCTCACAGATTTAAAGAGTGATATGAGCTAACAAGAAAACAGGAATAGTTGGCTACCTGTGAATTAATGCTTCCTGGAATGTTTCACTTGGTGAATGCCTTTTTTTTTTTTGAGGGCAGGAAACTATCAGTGACTAATAGGAAATACTAGTGCTAAGAGAACTGTACATGGCAGCATCTCAGGAGAACTAAGACCACAGATCAACACATCTGTTTCAAAATGAGGCAAAAGATGATACAATAGAAGGAAAGGATAGGAAAAAGCCTTTTCCATATATTTATGGAGAAGCACGTGACTAGCACCGTATGGGAGCCAGTCACCATATTACAATGAATTGTTAACCTAGTCATCACTGCTAGATCAGCTGCGAGGGCTAGTCTCATGGACATACACCCTGATATAGCAATGTCTCGGATGAGCTCGAGAACTCAAAATTTACTAGAGTAATCACACTGCTGTTGCAACATGCCCCACACTAAGGTGTCAAATAAAGGAGTATTTCAGCACAAGGAACTTAATGCCTCCATGCAAAAATTCCCTAAGGGGAGTCACCTGCAAGCACACCTTTGCCCTCTGAAGTCCCCACTCATATTAAAAATGAATCTGAGCTCAGGAGAAAACAGCAACAGCAGCGAAGGAGCCCACCTGTTATACTGCCACCAAGTATTTAGCAAACATAACCAGGAAGTAGCAACTTAGGATCAATTTCCTTGCCAAGCCTGTAAAGACTTAGACCCACACCTGACAGCTCCAAGCCTAGCATTAGTCCCGTTAGGACTCTCCTAACTTGAAGCTAATCCACTGTCAATCTCCAAAATAAAAACTACAAAAGGAATTTTAATTCAAAAGGTACATAAGCTTGGTAGGTATGTGCATCATGATCTTACCTATAAAAACTGTTTATCTAAAAACATAATGTAAAAACCATGAACAGTCACTTGAGAACTAAAGTAATAAAATCCTCCATCTGGAGAGATGCTGTTCTCACTGAGCAGCACTGTACCAGCGCTGACTCTCTGTAGCACCACTAGTCTTGTGCTTCTTTCTACACTATGCTACTGCTTTAACAGAAATGGCAACATGGGACTAAGTCTAAAATGAGACCCAAGGCAAAGTTTTCCATTTCCTGAGCAAAATTCCTAATAGGTATCTAATTCAGAGGTACCTGTTCAGTCACGGAAATACAGTCCCCTAAGAAGGTCTGCAAATCTCACATTGAGCCCAGTTCTGAAGAAATCTAACACCGTCATGCCAAGCTTCACAAAAACTATTGGACTTTGTTTAGTACTCTGTGTATTCCTGAGAAGGGCAGAATACTCCTATACTACCAAGAAATGGCTATATATCAAGCTGCCAAAACTTACCTCTGAAGAGACTGTAGTCTTCGTTCCTCTCTCTTTCTAGCTAATTGTTCCTCTTCGTCATCTCGTCTACTAGAAGAATAACAAAAAAAGGAAAATAAAAGGAGGGAAAAGCAATTTTAGTGATAGACAGTCAATGTTGATGCTTATTTTCAAAAAGGATTTAGAGTCTAATCTGAGACTTCTTCACAGCAATGTATAATTTCATTGTACTTTTTTTCCAATTATACAGCAATTACCCTTTCACAATTTTATTATACCCAAACGCTTTGTCCACTGCAGCAGTGTGTCATTCAGACTCCACAGGACAATTTAAAGCTTCTGAACGACATATTGCAGACTTCTCCTGCTTGTCGTTTTCCCCACGTATTGCACCCCATTTAGAGTAAGCCTACTGCACACACAGTTAAGTTCACTGTTGCACCTTCAAAGAAGATTGATGTTCATAAGCCTTCAGTGCCAGAACTATTTATCTTTCCCAACAACCATCACTATCCAATCTCAAGTTGGCCCCAGGAAAGCGGGCTGCATGAACTGTCTTGGCAGCTGCCTGCCTTGTTATGGAGTAAGCAAGAATTTATCTGAGTGCAAGAGCTGTGTGAATCTGGGAAATGCTGAGTCTACAAGGCAGAGCTGAGCTGTACAGGTGCAGATATGCTCTACTGAATGCATGCTCTTAAGCTGCATAACACAGTAAGAGCTGCAACACACGGCCTTTGCCTGCCTTAAGGAAAAGCTTTGTGAGTTGCCTTTGAGAAAGCTCAGCTTCACTTACTCAGAGGTGCCACATGAGAGTCGTAGAACTCTAAAACGCATGCCAAACAATATTTGTCTGCTATTTGTTTCTGACAAAATTAAATGTCAATTCTTCAGGATTTGTAAATGGACCCCTGCCATGCTTCCCCAGAAGTTAATTTTTCAGAACTAAATGCACTCTGAAGATGTCTGATTTAAATACTGACACTATTAACACACCTGCTAACAGCGCAATGGACAGCTCTAGTACCACACATCTGCAACAACCAGCACACAAGTTAAGCAAGAGTGACATCCAGTGGTTAATTACAGCACGTGTCAGGTTTTAACAGAAAATTCACAGGTTAGAACTGTAAACTGAACTCAATTTCAGTTGGAAATCTGCTCCATCAGTCCACACACATTTGAACGTGTTAGCTGTTTAAATGCATGTAAAGTTTCAGGTACAGATGTTCTAGTCCCTCCATTTCTGTTTTCAACTGAAGAGTTAGTAAGTCTGGGGGGCAAGGGGGTATTAGCAGCAAGAAACAGAGGCACCTTTACTGGAAAGGTATGTTAGATCCTTTTGTTTGACTAATTAATTCCCCATTTTGGCACGTCCTGGAAGACTAGTAGTTTTCATTCTTGGGCATCTTTCTGCAAAACTACTTTATTGGAGATGCCGGTATCTTTTAACTATGCAGTTGTCTCACTTCACATTGATGTTGCAAAATACAAAACCAACAGATCAGTGAAACAATGGTATAGGATTCAAAAAAATGCATTTCTTCTCTATAACAAAAAAAGCATAAAATAACACCCAGTTCTAGATACTTGCAAAGGAATTGAGTTTTTCCTCAAAGTCAGAAAGTCTGGAATTAACAACCACTTTTTTTTTTAAATATCCTGAAGCCATCAAGGAGAGAGTCTATTTCGTATAGTTCCGTGATTAATTATATCTCAAATACATGGAACCAGACTCAAAGTCCAAATGAAGGATAAAAAAAAGAACTGAAACGATGCACCAATAGTCCTAGGATTTCTCTGGTAGGGATGGAGTCAGGTGAGCCAACTACATCATTAATGTGAGCATTAATGCTTCTAAATATTCCATGTTCAAGAAAAAAAAACAAGTTTGTTATCTGAATATTAAAACCTCACAGCTTGCAAATTCTCTGAAGGAACGCTAATGCTTCTGCCAAACCAGATTGTATCTGAGATATGAGAAGATACATCAAAAAAAAATTAAAAAAAAAATAAAATCAATAATCAGATCTAATACTACACTTCTACAAGTTTTCCTTTTTCTAATTCATGCTTTAAAAAAAATAAAAAAAGTTTTGTTTCTGTTCTCTGCAGAAAAGTCCCCAAACCTACGGAAGCAGAAAGCAAAAGAATTCCTGCTGGGAATGAGTGGGTTTAAAGCCAGTAATATCTCAGGCTTCAGTGTAATAATACGTTCTGGATCTTCCTGAAATAATCTGGACCCCACTTTGACAAGACTTTTAAAGCTTTTAAGTGTCAGAAGATTAAGCTTGACACCTCTGGAGCCCTGACATAAACCAACTCTCAACTAACCCTCTATATTTAGAATTAGAAGTTACAGCAGTGATTGACGACTTAGCTAGTAACACCGAGGTCTGACACAAATCTCTTTTTGTGCAGGAATCAAGCTCTGTTTGTTGGCATGTCAGCCACTGGAGCCAATACAGCTCTTCTGAGAGGAAGTTGGCAAATCTTACAAAAATCTAAAACAGTCTTCAGGGCTTATCAGCACAGGGCTAAAGAGCCACCAATGTTTGCGCTAGGATGGATTTGCACTAAGATGAACCAATCTACCAGGAAAACAGGTACATGCATCTTCCTCAGGGAAAAGAAAAGGGAACGATGATTCTTCTTTTCCCTTGAAAGCCGCACTGTACCATTTCACTGTGGCTTGAAAAAAGCCACTACAAGACTGCAAAAATTCTAAAAAAAAAAGAATCAAACAAGAACAATGAATTATAAGTACTTGAAATAGTGCCAAAATCATTTCAGACCAAGAAATAAGGTCCACATTTTGTTCACATGAGAAGTACTGAAGCATGAAAGGTACAGAACGAGCTGGAACTACCCTGCCCAGAAACCTAAACCTCTAAAACTTCACTGATGCAGAGGAGAACATTGTGCTGTACCAACGAACACGGCATTTCAGGTGTTTCGTTATGAAATAAGCACTGATCACTTCAGATGGCAGCACTGAGTTTGTGTTTAAGCTGCTCATCAATTGTTTCACCCCCACTTTAAGGGACATCAGCCAATCAAAGAAGTACACCAGCAGAAAAAAAGTTTTACAAGTCCTCCAAGATCTAAAAGACATTTAATTTTTGCAGTATTACTTTACTTGAAAATAAGTCAGTCATCCTGAGTATCTTAGAGCAAAAAATTGTCATCTCACATTTAGAATATTTCATTGAATTGGCAAACCCACTTAGATACTGACAGCATGCTGACAGAGCCTGGAGCGAACTCTGAAGCATGACCACCAAACACTGTAGGACATTGCTCTGTTACATGTTCCCCACCTTTTTGCTGTACCATGAGCTTGCCTTAAAAGAAGTCATCCATTCTGTCATCACAAGAAGCAAGTGTTTATTGCCATGCAAATATTTCACATCCAGTCTTAATAAGGAAACGTAAAACATGGAATTGCAAAGCAATAGCTTATTTAAAAAGCATCTGTAATTCTGCCCCTAACAACATCAATTTACTGTCCTTCCAGCATCATTTTCAGAATCAGTACATATCACTGAACACCTCCTTTTTGTTGTCTTTTTCAAACAAGTACAAAGTGATCAAAACTAACTGCCAAATTAAAAGACTCTTGGTATGTCGGAAAGTAGAATTGTAGGTTGGCAGGTAGGGGAGACCAGCACCCGAAGTTCGTAAAGGAAACAAACAAATACACTTTTACCTCTTGGAATGCTTTCTGCAGTAACAGCAGTAACAGCAACAGACGGCTATGGACACCAGAATGAGCCCAGCTATTACAGCCATGGCAATAATCAAAGCCTCAAAGTTTACTGAAAGATATGAATATATTCACCTTGTTAAACTCCAGCATTAACATTTACCTTTCCAATAATTTTTCCCCTCCTTCCCCAGGCCCCCCCCCCCTTTTTTTTTTTTAAGCTTTGTGTACAAAAAACCCAAGCCACAGCTGTGTAATTACCCCAATTAAAACTCAGCATAGCATATTAGAATTTGGGCACTATGCATGATCTACACTGATAAGACATTAAAACAAATTGCTCTTTACATACACTGAATTACTAAACATTAACTCTGTAACACTTTATATAGTATAAATCTTCTGGTGCGGTTCCACGGCTTTGTCCCCCAGTTGCTACCTCAGCCTCTGTACAGGGTGAACAAAGTCACGTGGGTGCAGCATTAGTGCGTATACAATACAGGCAGCAGGGAGAGAAAGAGCAAAATGAAATTAAGATGACAGTATCGGTCAGGGGAATTGAAGGAGCCCAACAAAAAACTCTCGACAACACTGCCTAAGTCTTCTCCTACATCCAAAGAGCAATAAACACATGGACCGGGGGTTATTTTTAGTTGAACAGCATATACTCTAACTGCACCTGGGCTAAACTGGGACAGGACTGCATTCACAAGAAAGAGTCAGAAATCTGTAGCTCTGGAAAACAAGTCCCAAGAAGCAAACAAACAAAATATAAGCAAAGCAATGGACACAGCTCTGGGGAGCTACTTAAAGGGCATAAAATGAAATGACAAAGGGAGATTCTAGCGATAGATATTAAAAAAAAAATACCTCCACCCCACACCGTCTTGCTACCTCAAAGCATGATGGGGTAGCAGCAAAGCTTCTCTTCTCCTTTCTCCTACCTAAATCCCTCTGAATTCTGCCAAATGCTGCCATAAAAATGCCTTATGCTGCCATAAAAAGCAGCTGCACTTGCTACTAGCTTTGGGGTACTAGTGATGAGCAACTCAAATTCAGCAGATGACTTTCAGAAGGTCTGCCCTCTCTGACCACATGGATTAGCCAAGGTTACTTCTGCTAAGTCTGTTACTTCCCCACTGACCTCACCAACTGGTGTCTAACTGACACTTATCTTTCATAGATCTTGCGAAAGATTACATCCCAGCCTTGAAGATGGTAAGATGGACAACCTACCAGTTTTCTAGTAGCTTAACAGCCAAATCGCGCTGAAACAGCACGTGACTTGGAGAATATTCCCAGTTTGATCCTCCAGTCATTGAATTTGGTTCTGTATCCTCCTCCTGTATTCTAAAAATACCTTTAAGACCTACTTTTTCTCAGTAGCAATACATTAACCAAGTATCCTCTCAACCTTTTTTTTGTAGGCAGACTGATTACACCCTATAAGAAACTGTGAATAATTGTTCCAGCTTTTAAATCATGATTTGTCATCCTCACATGAACCCTCTCTTTCTCAACATCCTTTAAAAATACTGACACAAGAACCGTGCAAACTTTTCAAGTATTTATCAGAATGGTGCCACATACAAGTGGAAGGTGTACTCCTATTCACAAGCAGCAGTCCATAGTGTTGGCAACCTTTTTACTGCACCACATCAACAACTTCACTGTTTATTCCTCTAAACCATGATGGTTCATTCCACAAGCAAGAAACATTCAGATTTAGATACCCTGAATCCCACTACAGCTTTATGAGCCCACAACTACTTTATGAGCCCTGCCAATAAGACCATCCTCGATAATAAAACTCAAGTCATTTTTGTGTGATATATGACAACATGCAGCCAAATCGAGCAGCATGCAATTCTATTAACAATAAGGAATTATTGCATGTATACTCAAAACATTAAAACAGTTTTTAAAATTTTATCTCATTTTCTTGTGTACTGCTTACATATAACACACATTTTAAAATAGAAGCCTCAACATACTGAGGGTCCCAAACAACATGAATTTTGATTAAAGAAAAAAAAGTCCTGCTGGTGTTTTACAGAGATCTTTCAAAACAATTCAATATAAAAAAATAAAAAAATAATCATGGGTTGTAAGCATACAGGAAAGGTTGACTGCTCTAACTGTAAATTCCCTTGCTTTACATATACAAAATTAAATGTGATCTTAATTTCTTGTTTCATAATCCCTGCCAAGAGTCAGTTACAATACTTCCCCAGTAGTTCCTGCTCTTTGTTTACGTTATGTATTTCTCTGAACAGGACACAATGTAATCATTATTTGTCTGAGGTGACAGACATGAACATGATGAAGTATATTTATAGTGTCCCAAACCTAATGAACAGCTTAAAGCTGATTAAAGCATCAAAGCAACTACGAAGATACATTAACACTTCAACTTACAACTTCAATTTTGTTACACAGAAAAATATTGTAAATATTTCATAGAATCACAGAATGGCTTGGCTTGGAAGGGACCTTAAAGACTACCTCCACCCCCCTGCCATGGGCAGGTATACCTGGTCCTACCAGACCAGGTTGCTCAAAGCTCATCCAGCCTGGCCTTGAACACCTCCAGGGATGCGGTATCCATGGCTTCTCTGGGCAAATTTTTGCTTGTGCATTGTAAATTACTGGGTATGGTTTATAATACAGTTTAATATATAGTTTCTCAACCTATACATTTTCATATGAAAACATTTCACCACGACTTCTCTCATTCTGTTACTCCCCTAAATTATAAGCAACTAAATATAATTTGTTCAGTGTTCTAAAAATGGTTTAATCTCCATTAAGAAAATAAAGCATACTATTCATATTTTTAATTGCTATTTAATTGAAGCAAAAAAGTAATTTGAAGCTAATAGGTGCACAATAAGATTGTCAGTATCCAGTCTGCTTTCCTGTCTCAGCTATTTCTTTGCTTATTGTTTATGAAAAACAAAGCAATTAAGCTAATTTGTATTATGTTGCTTCCATACCATTTTTTTAGCCAGTTGTTTGTTTTTGAAATTTGAGAGTTGCAATATTCAGCTTCATTTGCAGCAACACTTAGCCAACACACCTGGCTCTTCATTTTATTCACAAAAAGGAAAAACAAGGCCACTGTGCTGACACATAATTCCTGCTACATCTGAAGAGGATACTCTCAGTAAGACTAGATACTGACCACAACATGCTGCTGCATAGAATTTGTAAAAATATATTAAGGGAATGCAAATTTGTCTGTAAATTTTGTTGGTTTATTCACACTTTTGTTTTTTCTGCTGAGAACGTGCTTCTATACTAAGTTTTCATTCTGGGTTTAAGCTACATTTGCTCTAGAAACACAAACCATAGCCAAGCCAGAAATCCTTTCTCTAACAAAAGTAAACTGATAAGAGCACCCTTACTATCTGTAAATGGGTGTGATCACTGCTTTGCAAAAGGACACAGCACAAATGTCTTGGCTAGGATGGAGTTAACTCCCTTCCTAGCAGCCCATATGGCGCTGTATTTCAGATCTGTGGCTACAGCAGCACTGGTAGCACACCAGTGTTTTGGCTACTGCTGCACAGTGCTTGCTCAACATCAAGGCTGCTCTTTTTCTGACTTTGTTCCCCCTGGAGCGAACAGGCTGGTGGCAGGCAAAACACTGGGAGGGGGGCACTGCTGGAATATCTGACCTGAAATGACCAAGGGGATATTCCATACTGTACAATGCCACACTCAGCAATAAAAAATGAGGTAGAGGAAGAAGAGGTAAGCAGCAGGTGGATAGGCAGGAGGTGTTCTGTTTTCCACGGTGACTACTTTTTGGAGACTGGCATCGGTCTGCCTGTGGGAGGTGGTGAACAATTTCCTTTGCTCATCTCCCTGTTCCTCCCCACCCCAAATCATAACTACTGCTTTCCCCAACCCTCCAACCAAACTATCAGGAAAAAGCTATAGTAAGTGGTAGTCCCATTTTAGACTAAGCATACTCAAACCTCTCTCTACAGCAGAAGTAAAATTAGTACCTACTCCAGCAAACTCCCCATCGAGCATTTGAGAGTGAACATAATGAAGATGATGGAAGAATGCTTCTTACAGGATAATCAATACAGGTGTTGTTGGTGTAACACCAAAGGCACTGGAAAAAAAGAAAAATATGGATCTTGAGAAAACAGTTTACAATCCTCTCCACAAAGAACATATTTAAGTATGTACAATATTGTATCGATACATTGATAGCACTTAGTATGAAACCTACAAAAGGTTGGTACATTTCCAAGGTAAGGCCAAGTTGAAATTTGTACTTTAGTGTAAATATTAATAAATATTTGCACTAACCTGAAAATATATGGGGACAATCTGAGATACTCAGTACACTTGTGGATAAAAAGGCTTTGGGTTTAGAATTACTGAAATTAACAAGAATTACAAAACCCCAAAGACAACCGTTCCAAAATTTAAAACCAGCAGTATCTTTGAGGAATACAAAATACATTTAGAATCTTACTTCAGCCCTGTGTCTGGCTATCAACAGAAAGAAAATCATAAAGGATATTTACAATTCTATAGAAAGTTTTGCAGCAGGTAAGAGCTACAATCCATGAAGAAGTTCTGGATAACGGTAAAGGGAATCCTTGACAGAATGGGGTTTTGTAGGATTCATTACAGACAGAGCTCATGCAGGAACTGTGCTTTATCTCACCAGACTATCAAGTACATCTCCCACACACCCTCAGCTGCACAGTTATCTTGCTCTCAAGAGTTACAAAATGTTAAATACAAAAGAACCTCTTTGTAGTGGGTTCTGTTCTCTTGAAATGAGTGAGGAAAGTAACAAAACCAAGGTATTCACATGTTGTAGCTGGTAGACTGAGTCACAGGCATCCGTAAAGTGCATCTAACAATGTTCGCTCAGAACGTGCTTATTTTTGTTGGCCTGGCTATTTAATAACAAAAGCTAGCAGCTCAGAAATAATAAGACAAATAGACTGGAAGTCACTGTTAAACTTGGTTTTAATGCAGTGGTCACCCTGTTTCCAGGAGGTGGCTGTACCAGATGACTTCACGACGTGCACTGCCAGTGACCCCCTGCATAAAAGGCCAGCCGAGTCCCTGTAATGGAGAACACTGCATGCAACTATTAGAAAGGTGCGTAGCCCTAAGGGCAGTAGATGATGCTGCTACTAACCACTGCAGAGGTTAAAGTAAACAAATATTTCTATTGACTTACTCCTTACACTAAAAATCGATCTAATTATCAAAATTAATTAAAAAAAAAAAGCCTAAACACCCAAGGGCAAAACATTTCCTTAACTTTGATTCCTCTCTACACAACCCACAAAGGAAGGCTAAAAATATCTTATTTAAAAGCAAATCAAATGAAGAAGAGAATCACACAAAGAGAAAACTCTCAAGACGTTAAGCAATAGCTACTTGCATATTAGTGTAGCAGGATTCTAAAGCTCTAACCAAAACCTTTATACGTAATTCCTTACAAAGCAGTACCTTAAAAATAGAATCAAATCCAACAGCTTCTCCATAAAAATACCAAGCACTCAGAACTTCTTGATTAAAAAAAAAAAAAAAACACAAGAAAATTGGTATCCATCAACTTTAAGGACCAACCCAGTTATAATTCATAAAAATCTGATCATTTTGAATCACAACTCTATTTAACTGAACTAAATGGTAACATTTTATGGTTTGCTTGGAATTATTTTTATCTATTCACCAAAAGTTTAATTTTCATTCTTATCTGCTGCTACTATCTACATTATCATCAGCTGGTAATTTTGTCTACTGAGGCAATTAAGGTAACTTCAGCAATCTTTTGTTTTCATACTGCTTACACAAATGCTAAAGGCTTTATAGCTTTTTTTTTCCTAAAATGTATGCATGAATTGTCTGAATCAAGTCACCTCTTCAAGGTGAAGACTGATGCTATTGCAGCAGTGGCCCTGAATCATCCATCACTCAGTCATCAGAACAAGCCTGGACTCCCTCACCGGTTTGACAGATTCTGAGAATAATGTATCTGTAACTCTGTTAGTGTCTTCAGCACATGTACACACCTGAAGGATTTATTCTGCTCACAAGGTGAGCGCACAGCTCTCAGGTTAATAAAAGTGGTGCTCGTAACGCCAGTCGTAGTACCTACAGGCATCAGCCGCAGCACCCATTTGGCGTGACAAGCACACCAGGAGTAGGGACAAACATTTAATCTTTAATAACCCGTATTTTATGTTTCCTACGTTGTATTTTTGAAGATTAAGAGTTCTTTACAGTAGGCCAGGCTTATGACGACAAACACAGGTCTGGCAGCACACAGTCAATGGCTACATCACTACAACACAATTTGTATTTTTCCTTTTATTTTTTCTTTTAATTCCAGAAGATACATAGAACAAGGTTTAGATATTTCTCAATTTTTTCTAGTGGAAAAGTCTTGCGGTAACTTACACATAACTTCAAGACTCCTGAAACGTTTCATTTTCGGTGACATCTAAAGCTAGAATTGGAAACACTCTCACTGTAAACATGAGTTTTCTTCTGCACTGCAGTGACAAACATGTTTGGATACTTATCACAACCGTAATCGTTTAGCTATAAAGATTTTGAACAAAGGGCATGGAATAAGATTCCATTGATTCAAATGTCTACGTTACCACAATCTCATTGGAAATCTAAACACGTTGCTACAAAGGCAGTGATCTAGCACAACAGTGTCTGAACACCTACAAAGCACTGACCAGTCTGCCTCAGCTGAACACAGTGCTAGTGCTCAGGGCATCTCTAGAAAAAGGCATTTCTAGCTTGCTTACTTGAATTTGTCAGCTCTCGTATTGTGGACACAAGAAATGCAAGGCATTTCACCCACATAGGATTCAGTTCACCCAGCCCTCACAGAAGATGGAAATTTAACCAATGCTGCTTGAAAGATGAGGGTAGGAATCCAAACCACTAGCAGCAACTTGCTCTGCTGCACCGTGAAAGCACTGAGCACCATGGAAAGGGGAAGCCTGAGTACTGCTTGGTCACTCCTCTCCAGGCAAAGCAGAGAAATACCCCAAGCAACCAAATCACAGGCCACCCTGTAACCCTAGGAGAATGAAAGCACAGTGGCTCCAAGGGGAGGAAGGACATCAGGCAGCCAATTTTACCAGCTGAGGGCAGATGAGAACCAACTGATCTGGATTTCCTGCTATTAAGGGTAGTTTAACTAGCTTCATTATTTTAAGAGAACTAAAAAAAAAAAAAAAAAGCCAAAACAAAACACCAATGCCGTATTACAGTAAGTGGAAAAAAATAAAAATAAAAACACCAAATTCTTATCAGTCAAAAAAAGATGTTTAAAATCTTACCGAAACATTTTTCAGACATTCTTCACAGGACCTATGGGAAAACTCTGAACAGGCTGGAGAAAAAAATAAACACAGGTATCATATTTATTTTTATTCAGTAATGTCAAACATTTAACACAACATTTAGGCTTTTTCCCCACACACACTACTAGGTATGTGCAACAATTTTGATTAAATAATGATAGCCCAGGAGAACTGTAGCAAAGAGAGACAGAAAGCAGTCAAGTTTGACCTGAAATAGTTAGTGAAACAATTTATGCTTTTCAAATTGAAGGTACAGGTAAGCCATCTCACCACGAGAGGATTGATGCTTTAAGGACGACATGGGAGACACAACCCAAGAGCCTCCCAGTATCTCTGCTGAAGTTCTCAGACTTATACTTCAACATCACCAGTAATTTAGCTTACATTTTCATGAGTAACCAGGAAAAAAAGTGTGATTGTGCTTTATGCATTTCTCTGGGTCCCTTAACTTACAACGCACACAAGCCTTCCACCAGTCATGGTGTTCTCTTCAAGAACAGAGCATAGAAAAACCACCTCTCAAACTGAGAACACACTCAGTCCCTCCCATGCACCTTGCAAAAGCAATATGAATACCAGCATATTAAACAAAAGCAACTTTGAAGTGTTTGGATTCAAACATATGAAGTTGACAGACACTCTCTAATATTCAAGGGACTACTGTAATGTCTTTATCAGTGAAAAAAAAAGCATAAGCCACAGCACAACTGCCATCAATTACTCACACTGTATTTTAGCCAACATTTGTCAAACAATCATTCCTTCTATTTTAACATAACATCAACATTAAGCATCTAAGATGAAAGAAAGGGAAAACTCATTTTTACACACCCACCTTGGTTTACCAAGAAGCGCTGTCACTTTTCAATAAGACAGTTTTACTAAAGCAGCTTCATTAAATACAATGCACCTTTCAGTCTGCTACAGCTGCATGAGGATTATATTCTCACAAGGAGATAGGAAAAAGCTATTAGTGTTCCTACATTTTTAAAAAATCCTGCCCACGTGTACAGGAATTGTAGTGCATTACTGGAATTCCAGTAACTGAAGCACCCATTGTAAAATGACGACCTGTGTGACCTCACCTTCTGGGAGGAGTCCTCGAGGACCAGCGCAACAGCTCCAGCACAAAGGCTGGTCTTTCACAAAACACAGGTAAAATGTAACAGCACAGACAATAAAGCCCTGTTTATAAACAGCCCCTTTCCAATATATATATATCCAATATATAATATATGTATTTTCAAAACTACTTCCATGGAAGTAGCATACACTGAGATTTTTTTGGTTGTGTTTTTCTTATTAAAGGAAGACAGGGCTTTAAGCCATCCACTGTACGTTAAGGACTGCCACATAGCCTTAGGATTGGTGACCCTTTGGGGAGGGAAGCTCCTTACTACGCCCCTAAAACCGGCACAACCGCTCAGTCGGAAACCTTTCCACACCTACACCAAGGTTGTTCTTAGGTAGTTTGGGTTAATTTGCTCTCTGCCCACATTCTCAGCTTAAACCATTCTTAACTCCCACTAACAAACTCCCCTGAAGTTTAAAAAAATAAGTTTTTCACCTTAATCTTATTTCATCCCTTAATGGTCCCTTGCATCCTTCCATATGGTGCAGATCCACAATTCCATAAAATATGGATCCTTTTCCATACCAACAACAAACTTTGTGTCGTGAGCAACCTCCTAACCTCCCACAGGAATAAAAACACGTGACAGTCCAACCCCAGGGCACCCACAAGCAGACTGACCGCCAAGGCAACCCAACTTTTGGCTCAAGCCGAGCACTTCAGTTGGACGGATGTTCCTCAGAGCTACTAGAAAGAAACTGATTAGCTTGCAGTTGTTAGCAGGTTCCTTCCTCTCCAACAGCCGAGAAACACTACCTGCTCCCTTTCTCCTCTGCCTCAAGTCAGCTGTCCTAAAATCTGGGTATTTTCTTATCAAGCATAAGCCCTACCCTCAAAGGAAGGAGCCCCCGCAAGCTGGGCTCTAAGAGCACACGTCAAGGTCCATCTGCGATACCCTAATTTGATGCAAGCTCACCTGGCCTGCACCTTTCTGGTCACATCTATTTAAAAGCAACCAAACTGAGGAAGCCCGTGACATGCACCCCCAAGCAGCAACGGCAGAACCGAGCGCCCCCGGCCCTCTTGGGGCGGGCTGCCCGGCCTGAGGCAGCAGCGGAGGGCAGCCTGGAGGGCTTCAGGCTCGGCTAGAAGCCCCGGACCGAGAAAAACCCCGAGCCCCGCGGCTCCCCCACGCCTTGCGGCCGTCCTTACCCTGCACCGGCGGAGTGGCGGTGGCGAAGGAGGCGGCCGCCATCCCGGCGCGGCCCCACACCAGCGCCAAGGCCGGCAGCCAGAGCGGCCAGCAGCGAACCGCCGCCATGGCGCGGCCCCCGCCCACCGGGAGCCGCCGGCGATGGCGGGGAAGGGGCGGCCCTGAGGGCGGTGCTGAGGCCGGGGAAGGAAGGGGAGAGGCGGGGGGAAGCCTATCTCCTTCCGTGAGGCGTGCCGCCTTCCTCCGAGGGGCTCGTCGCCTTTCTCTCAGCAGTTCCCCGGCACCTTCCTCCCGGCACCTAGCACCTGTGTGGGCTGCGGCTTGAAATCCCCACAGCATTCGTAGATGCGTATTTCTGATACGCCAGGCTTTGGGTTTAATTACTTAATTATTACTTAATTTTTTTAATATATATATATATTTTTTTCCGGAAGGATCCGTTGCTCCTGCCTCCTTGTGTCACGTTGCTGTGAGGAGCCAACGAGAGCAGGCGTTGCCCCGAGTCAGTGCTGGCCGGAGAAGGGAATAAAGATGTTGGGGGAAATACGAAAATTTGCCGTGGCCTTCTCGTTTTAAACTATTAACGAGATTTTGGTTTTCAGTGGTGACTCCTGGGGCCTTACGGATGCTTGTAGTGCTCTTCAAAGTGCCTTGGGGTCCAGAAAATACCCAGATAGGGCTGTGGGATAGGAGATGGGGATGAAGGAGACAAAGCCCTAACTCTGAGGCAGCCAGGTACTAAGGGTGCACCTGAGACTTTGGGCATCTGAATGGCAGTAAGACACTGGTAAGGTGCTGATCGGGTCCTTAATGGCCTGGAGCAAGGTGAACGTTCTTCATAGTGTTTGAGTTTCTAACCTTAGACATCTGGTTCACCTTACTGCAAAGATTAATCTCCCTAAAATCCCCCACAGGAAGAGATGGGGAGCTCCAGAAAACCGTTCAGGTTCTGGGAAACAGGGTAACTGCTAGTACCTCAGGTGATTTAGGAAACAACCCTGAGTCTTGTTCCTTGGTTCTAAGGTGGGCTGTTGGCCTTCGAAGCTGACAGGGTGATACATTGCACCAGGATGGCTTATGAGAGAGCTGTCAGTTTCAGACTGGAAGGTGTCCTTACCTTAAATGAAATTCCAACCGATGCATTAAAAAATTATTTACATTTAATTTAGCGTATGTCATCTTTGGATTTTTGCCAACAGCACTAGTGTTTCTGCTTCTCTGTCTGCAGGGAGTATTTGAAAGCCAAAGTGTGGGCTGAGGCACCATATGCAAATCAAGATGCTTCACCTGAGCTTAATGAGTTCCTCAGCCTTGTTGAGCTGGCTGAAGACAAAGTCTTGCCACGTGATAAGGTCTATAAATCTTTATGCTCTGAAATGCTTTTTTTTTTTTTTTTTTTTTCTTCAATGTTTCTATACTCTTGAATCGCTTGGAGCATGATGAATAGTAGAGGCACACAGATGAGTGACAAACATTACCAAAGGTATGAAACTGCTCACGTATGTAGGAATAATTCAATAAACTACAGCTAAGAAGGCATATGACAGAGATGTGGAAAGTTATGCTTATCTTTTCTAATAAAAGACGTAAAGGGGAGCGAACAACTATCAAGCAGAAAATGGAAAACAAAGCTACTCAGAAGGAAATAAGGTGCTTAAAATATAGCTAGGCTGTGAAACTGTCTTTGGACAGTCTTGTTAAAGACACTAAAATTTAGATTAGTCCAAAAACATTGGATTTTTTTTTTTTTTCTCCTCATGAATATGTCTCTTTGCAAGTATTAAACACCAAGATACCACCTCTGGTTCAGAAAGTAACCGAACCACACTGCCAGAAGCTGCATGTGATTTCCAAGGAAAATGCATCATATGCTTGCCTTATTCTGACGTTATTCCTTAGGCATTTGTTGTTGATTGCCTTTTCAGGCTAGATACTGAGCTTGAAATGACTTTATATAGCTGTTCTCATTAATTTTCTTTTCTTTTTCTCAAAAACCTTTTTTATAATCCGTATGTTTTTGATTAAATGTACTGAATTATGTTTGAGGCAGCATGGAAGTTCTCTAGCTATTTTTTTATATATCTTAGTTTCAGATAGTTTTAAGTATGCAGTGAAGAATGACTTCTCATAAAACAGCTCAAATACCAAAACAGAGCTTGTAAATTTTCCTTGAATTGTTTCTAGCATGGTAATTGTAAAGGAAGTGTCTTTCAGCTGGAGCAAAGAGTTATGGGAGAAAGGGAAATAAAAGAATTTGCTGAGGGCTCTTTGGAAGTATGGCTATATCCATCTACTCTGATCTAGCCTTTCTGTTGCTTTGGGGGACAAAAAACTTTAATATATTTTATGAACAGCTATGGTAATTCTCTCTCAATAGATATACCTACAGTAATGATCCTTTTTTTTTTTTTTTTTTTTTTTTTTTTCTTGATTAGGTACCCACTTTTTTGGCAGATGTAAATATCCAGGAAATGGAGTCCAGAAGACATGAAAATGTGATCTACCAAGAACCTGGGTTTGGAACAAGCAGTATGTATTAAGACTACAAACAAACAAAAATCTCAAATTTTAAACATTTTATCATAATCTATCATAACTCCATTTCAAATTATAACAAGAACTTTTCTGCCAGCTCCATAGACTGCATGGGATTTTGAACGGGGTTTGTCCATGTGCGTTTTCAGCAGCAGCTCTGGCCAGGGCCCCTTTTCCTCACCTCTGTTCCAGTTCCTCCCATGTGAAAGAACAGCTTAAGGAGCCATTCGCTAGGCAGCTGAACAAAGGACTGACTTGGCTGTTTTTCAGCTGGTTTGTTTTTTCATTATTACCACTGGTAACAATCTCATAGGTGAAATAGCAGTTATAAAGTCTTTGTGTTTGGTTGACACCCTTAATGACAGTGTTGCTTCATCACCACGAGTTTATCCAGCTTGTCTGATTACAATGTGCATAAATAATTCAGCTGATAAATCATGTAGGTGATTAGAATGGCTCTGTTTTTTTTTTTTGTTGCTGTTTTCTTTGCTGTGTAGCCTTATGGGCATAATCTTTGGTAAAAGGTACCAGTAACACACCGTTTAATAGTGTTTTAGTTTGTGCTGGCTGGAGCACAAATGTTTCTAGGTTTCAGTTTGAGGTACACTTAGATCAGTGTTGTTCCCACAAAAAGTACGCTGTGCTCCCTCTCCCTGAATGCTTGTTTTTGCATCCAACAAAAACTATATGGACAAACACATTTCTGCTGTCCTGTACCGAGCTGATGCTGTTGAAAATTTGTTTTTCAGCTACATCAGTGATACCCTGTCTGGGTCACTGAGCAGGTGACCAAATTCTTGTGCTGGCACATCAGAGGAGGAACTGAGGGGACATAAATAATGCCCTGGGGAGGAAGAAGGACCTCTTTTGTTTCCAGTTGCAGGACCAACTTAATTGCCTGTTGGCATCATATTAAGGCTTCATTGAACTCATGAAATACGGTACACGTGAGGTCTAGAATTTTGTTCAAGTGGGGTACTGTGATTAAATGCCTACAGGGAGCAGACCTGCTGTATGTGTGCCTTCATATAGTCATCCTTAAGAGGGTATTCAAAATCTAATAAATTAGCTTTTACAACTCTCTCCTTCAAATTTGAAGTATTAAGGAACAGCATTTTATAGAGGAAAAGTTCCAGCCATAAGTTGAGGCTATTTCTTAAGGTCAAATAAAAGAACATTAGAACTTCCAGATGAAAATCGTTCTTCTGTCTTAACCAAATAACCACCATTCAATAAACAATCCTAATTGAAACAGAACATAGAGATGCTAATGACTAGAAGTAATATCATAAACAGATTCGCTCCAATCCTGCAAATGGACATTTGAGGAGATGTTTTCAGGGATTAGAACAATGCAGTATTGAGAGGAATTGATATGTGTGTGTGTATTTTAGGTTTTGCAATATTGTTATAAATGATGGCCCAAATTCACTTTTCAGGCAAACCCTGTGATTAAAACAGATTAAATCAATGCTAACAGTCTTAATAAATTCAGACATGATCAGCTGAATGCTACAGGGACAGTTCACATAAGTCAGTCTTCTCAGCTGATGGGGAGCCCTTCTCTCATGCAAGTAAGATTTGCACCCACAGTGCAAAGAGAGAGCCTAGGGGTATATATAGGATCACTTCAGTATCTTTGCTAAGGGTGGTGGTAAGAAGCGTTTGATTTTTCTCTGTCTGTCATTGTCATACTCATGTGACCACACACTTAATATTTAGGGAGTAAATTGTGCTTTTTAAAGGGTATCTACATAATTACTCCATTATCTTGTGGCTCTAACTGAGAGATAGAGATGTCAGTCTCATCAAAAAGGGTGTATTGTGATTTTTTCCCCCTCTGATTCCCGCAGCTCATATTACATATAAGGTTTTTCTGGCAGGGGAATATTTGTGAATATCACTGCTAAGCTTGGCAGAATGGTTAATGGTACTGAACTGCAATCTAATTGAATTATAGTCCACTGTTGGATTTATGGTAATACCTCTGCCCAAAATGACAAGCCAAGTGTTTCAAAGATTGTATTTCAGTAAAATCTGGCAACGCATAGACAGCTGTTAACATTTAGTCCTCCCAGATATTTCAGGCAAAGGAGAGCATTGAACCTTCTGTTACAGCTTGTACTGAACAGATCAGTTCTAACAGGGCGGACTAGTTTATTTTGAAAACCATGGACAAAAAGCTAATTGGTAAGTGCAACTCTTCTGGATGGAAAGAATGATTTTTTTTTTTTTGACCGAGCAGTGTTGCACCGAACAATGGACAAGATTTTAAAAAATGTTTGGGACCTCAGCACAGGGTATTGTTTAGATCTCCCAAAAAGGTGGTTGCAGTCTCGGCAGCAATAGGAGTCTCCGTTGTAGGAGTCCTTCGTTGCATGAGTGTTTTCAGCTGGATCAGGTGAGACTCCCCTAACTGCTTCTCTGCTCAGTTCTCACTACCCTGGTTGTGCTGGGCGATCCTGTGTGACTACTTCAGTAGTGCATTGGTGGGAGGAATGGGTTAAAAACAGGAGGTTGGCGAGGAGGATGGCATCAGAACAGAAGGCTGGTGAGGAGGACTGTAAATATGCTCAGGTGGCCTTGCAGCTGGGAGTGCGTAAAGTCTGGGGAGCAGCAATGTAGAAAAACATATAAATGATGCCAGCTGCTGTTTGTGCTCTGCGTTTGGCGAGTGGCACATCTGTGCATAGCTAACACGGGTGTTTGGTGGACTCAGAGGCACCCTATGGGAAGCACTTGAGCTCCCAGCCTTGGTACAGAGGAGATCAAAGAAAGCTACAGCACCCCTGTGATTGGAAACTGTGCCAGCCAGCATCCAGTCAGCTGTGAAATAAGATCAGCAACTCATGATTTTCTGTGGCTTGCCTTCTGCGTCATGGTTTAACGAGGCCCCGGCTTTCCCTGGGAACGTGGCTGGGGAGCCACACGGATCACGGTGCTTTGCTTTCTGCTGCTTAAAAGTGCTCTTGCTCTCTACAGAAATCTATTTCCAAGATTCTTTGTTCTTCCCCAGAATAAATAGAATTCTCTGGTATTATATATACTATGTAAGTATTTGTGGACTTAATTGCATGTTTTGCATGTATCATTGGTTTTGCCTTATTAAATTTCCTTAACCATAGCTGGAGCAAGAGACACTGCAGAACTGCGGTCAGCTGGGGGTAGGGTAAATAGGAGCATCACAAAATAGGGCAGCCCAACAAAAGCAGGGCTTTCCTGTTGCCTTTCAGCAGTGAATGACTCCACTCGATCTAAGCTATTGGCTTAGCAAACTGACAGAAAATACCCCTTGGCTGCCATTTCCCAGGACTTACCTAACTTCTGAAGGATTTATTTTGTTAAAACTGATAAAGATCAGCTAACAATTTAGTGCCAAAGTATGGGAGAAGTATTTACCCCCACAGCTGCTCTTATTTAGTCCATTTTCTACACCGTGAGGGATCCAGATTTTCCCTTGACATTTCACAATCTATAAAGTAGGACTTACCAAGCTTTAAGTTGTTACTGGATCTTATTCTCAATATAGTACATTTACCGGCTTGTCAGCACTTCAGCTTTGCTTTCCCCCCTGCAGCACACTTGGATTTGGTTCAGAATGCTGTACCTAACTCACATAGCTCTGTCCTGATAACCTGCAATATGAAGTAGTGATATAATTTTCTCCTGGAATCAACTGGAGTATCTCAAGAATCAAATGCCAAAACGTCTTGCTGTATCACAGAATCATCTAGGTTGGAAGAGACCTCCAAGATCGCCGAGTCCAACCTCTGACCTAAGGCTAACAAGTCCTCCACTAAACCATATCACTGAGCCCTACATCTAAATGTCTTTTAAAGACCTCCAGGGATGGGCACTCAACCACTTCCCTGGGCAGCCCATTCCAATGCCTAACAACCCTTTCAGTAAGGAAAGTATTTTGATATTTCTATTTTTTTTTTTTGGCAGTTTAATGCAATACTAGTTCCACACCACTGAAGAAATCCTTTCTATTCTTTCATTTGCAGTATAAAATTTTCATATTTAAAAGCAGGAATGTAGCACACCAGCACACATCACAGTATTACTGAACCTGGAGTCGTAACTGGAACAATTACTGGGATCTTGCTCCTTTGGAGGAGTTGAGATATGGAGTTGTGTTGATTACTTTGTAACTATGATTCACAATACAGACTCACCTTTATCATCCAAAGCAGCGAGATACTCAAAATAATTTCAAAAATAATAGCATTACAAGTGTTCCAGTGGACAGGCTTCTTGCTCAAATCTCCAGGCGTGGAGAGGTGATGTGTGGCGGCTGGACGCACATTTTCAGAAGACATAATTGCCCCTTGAAGTCATATAGGAAAGTTTAAGAGCTCATAAAATCAAATTAATAGCTTTCGTCTATTAGGAACTTGTGTTTATTCTTGTTAGGAAAAAAGATGTGGCAGCTGAGCCCAGAAATAAACCCAAGAAAATGTGTTAAGTTGTTACAGTAGAGGATTATCTGTAACAAAATGAAATGCAAACCGCTGTAAAAATAGCTCTGAAAAAAGAAAATAATAATTTCCAGGGCCCGTCCAAGCAACACAATCAATCTTGGTTTGCTAATTTACAGTAGTATTCTAGCAAATCCAGATGTGTGCTATGTCATCTATGACAGATCGTGCAGAAGCCCTGCAGAGCCTCCTGCCTTCTCTGGTGCCCTGCAGAAATAAGAAGGCGTCACCTAAGACACTGTCTTGCAAAAGGTGACTCCTGGAGGGCTGCTGTGAAACCTGGCCCCACAGCACTGACGTGCCCAGGCGAGGAAAGCAGTGAGAAGGGCCTGGAATTCCTTCAGGGCAATAAGGCTGACCAGGAAGGGGAACAGAAAGGGTCTTAGAAGAAAAGGAGAGTCTTCTAGGGACAGAAACTGTCAAAAGTAACCTTTCTGCTGAGACATCAGTAATTTAGTTAGCTGACTTGAGAACCGAGGTCAAAAGGCTGCTGGGTTTTTATACTTCAGTATAAATACACAAGCAGCTCAGAGGCATTTTTCAAATTTATTGGTTTCGTGTTATCTAAAAGACCTTTCTGAATTCTTTTTCTGTGGTTTAAAGAAAAAATAAAAATAAAATCTCTGTTACGTGTTTGAATCCTGCCATAAGTAGGGAAATCCAACCCAAGCAAGTTCTGTTCTACCCAGCATTCAAAATCTCCGCCAGGAGCTTTAAGGAGATTAGTGCTGAGAGCCTGAGAGAATTACAGCTCTCAGATGACTCCTCAAGTGAGGCAGAGAGGCATCAGCCGCCACAATTAGCGGTTCTCAGGGTTCTCATAACTCCTTGGCTAATTAAGATGCAGCCACATGGCATTTGAAAGCGTACGTGCAAACTAAGTGGAACTGACGTACTGTAATGAATGAGGAATTCCACAGAACTGCTGAAAGCCCACCAGCACCTCGGGATTCACCGAGCAGCAACGCCAGCAGGCTCGTGCTGTGGCTGCCCACGCGCTGCCCAGCTCACCCTGCCGACACCTCTCAAGGGAAATACCTCTGCAGTCACGGAGCCAACGCCGTTTGGTCGGAGTTACGTAGATCTGGAGGTGCCTGCCCCACAGTGCTGAGGAAGAACAGCAAGGGGAGTCATTTTTTTTCCATAGCTGGGCTTTTATGCTCACGGCCATCTCTGGGAGTTGTACAGCTGACTCGAGCAGAAGAGGCAGCCACAGAAGGCAGCACAGTTTGGCTGATTTATCTGCAGCTGTACTGTGAAAAAAAAAAATACCCTCCCCCTGAGCCTGAAGGTAATTCCATGTCAGCTGCTTCCTGAGGTGATACTTTTGCCAGAAAATTCAACCTGTGTATAAAACATTTTAGCACGCTGCTGACTTGATTAAAGTCAGAACAGTGCAGTGTCATCCATTATACTGCCTTCATGGAGAACGTTAAACCACTCAGATCTAACCTATAAGCTAGTGCAAATATTTAGTACCATTCACCTGTTCCACTATCAGTTATTTCACCAATATCAGCATCAATTGAAATTTAAAACATAGGGTAAACAGTGTAATCTTCAAATTCATTAAAAAAAAAAAAAACAACTTTTTTTTTAATGTAGTGTTTTTAAACAACCTCTATAATTAATAAACACTACTTTAAAAGAAACTTTCACAATTAGCATGGTCTGTCTTATGTAAAATACTCATTAAACAATTAAACAAAGGTCTCAAAAGTAAAGTTTTATGAAGAATCAACCTAAGGCTGCCACCTTGCCCTTCTATTCACATCTGCGGCCTCTGTAGCCAGTAGAGCTCTGGTGACCAGGTGGGAAATCAGATCAGCTGTCTGAAAGGCTGAAAACTAAGTTTTCAGAGGGAAAAATAAATTACAAAAGGAGCAAAATGATGGGATTTCATCTTCTGTTTGAAGACTATACTTACATCTGCTTGAAGCCCATCAAGAAACTGCATTGCTGAAGCCTTCTGAACAGTAGGTCAAAAAGCACCTGCAGTAAGTTAAGATACATCTGGGGCCCATTTTAGGAAATGCTTTATTAATTTTTGATGTAACTGCTCATGTTCATGTAAACTCCAGTGTGAGTTTGTAAATGATCTTGCCTATTGGTTTAGTTATTTATCAATACCTCGTGGATTTGGGAAGAAACTGAGTGCAGTGTCAATGGTTACAGACCTCCTCTGGTGGAAGCGCTCTAATACTGGGTAGTGAGACTACAGACAGACTGGAAGGAGCCAGGCTTTGGTGCTAAAACACCTCCCTTGGCAGCTGCAGCTACACAGCACCTCCCGGCACAGCACTTGGGTCAGGATCTGTGGCTGCTGAGGTCACGTACTGCTTGGGTACTACGCATACCTTGTGCTTCCAAAGTGTGTTTGTGTTCAGAGAGTCTGATACTGAGCAACACTTATTCACTGAGGTAGTCTAGGCACCTGAAAAATAACCCATTATAAAGGCTTTGATTTTTTTTCAAGGAATACTGAGCTTCAATTATGTATTTTTCACTTTGTTAGAGCCCAAACTAGGAGAACAACCCTGCCCTCGAGGTCCAAATCTCTAATCTCACTCCTCAAAACAGCTTTAACCACTAATACAGTCCAGCTCACTGCAATTTCTACTGCCCTGTGCTCAACCTTTACATTTCCTTCAAGCTGATATGCCCAAAAGACAAAGTCCCCATTCCTAACAGCCTAATACCTGGATGAGCAAATTGAGCCAAACACAGATAAAAAGCAGTTTTGAAATCACAGACCCCGTGCTCACCTTTGGATAAGGCCTCTGTGCATCCAGCTTGAGTGCTGATGCAGCAGTGGAACAAAAAACATGCCAAAAAAAAAAAAAAAAAAAGGAATTGCTGCTTCTAAGGTGTGTTACCTGCCTGCTCTATAGATAGAAGGGATAAGTAACATTACATAGCTGCTGAACCACGTGTGCAAACTCAGCTCCTGTGAAATAAAACACGGGAAAATCTGCCCCGAGAGATTTGTTTTCAATGAACACAGGCTAGCTTTTTAGGAATTTTAATCCCCAAATGGGGCACTCCCATGTTTTGGCAGAAATGGAGTTCTCCACATCACAGCATTTCTGCCGACACCCAGCCAGCCTCTAGGTTCGTACCAGCTCTCAGGAGACAGGAGGACCGTCTGAACATGGCAGCACAGGAGGAAAAAAAAAGAGAAGCAGAAAATAGCAATCACTTTTCCACCCCCTCAAGTAAGGTGTAGCACTGGCAACAACTGCTTTATGCTGTGCATATTCACGCATAAAGCAAATCTTACCAGTCAGGGGAATATTAACTCAATGCAGAAGACATTTGGCCTGGGTTAACAAGTTGCACTGGGCAAGCGACGGCTGAGCGAGCAGCAGAACTGACACGGGAAGAGACGCGGTGCTGGCTGGAAGGTGAAGGTGAGGTCTGGGCTCTTTTCCACATCACACTGTTACCTTGGCTCTGCGCTGGGGCTGAACCAGATCCTGGCCCCCAGCCTGCATCCTGGCCACAAGCAGAGAAAAAGAATCTTCTAGATTAAGGGGAAATCACTCTCTTCCTCTAAGGAAAAGTGGAATCTGGGAACTTTTTAGGACTAGCCTACGATAAAAATAAAGAGGAAATAATAAGTAACAGTCAAGCTTTCAAAGAATTTTTTTTAAGCAGCAAGACTATGAAGTTAGGGAGTTAACGATACAGTACACATGATGTGTTTTACGCCTGTTAAGGTATCTGTAACAGTCTGACAACTCTGGTGATCAATGACAAAACAGGTAAAGTCTTCCATATTCTAACAGTTACTGTTTTCCACAAAAATAACTGAAATAAACTGCATCTGTATGAGAATGTTTTATTAAAAATACATATCTTCTGTTTCACATAAAAAGAACCCACACTGTAATTAAACACAACTTAAGAAGTTGGAAAGGAATTACTTGGAAAAAAAAATACAGGTTCCCATAATCTCACAGCACCCACCCTTTGCCTGCATGAGCTACAAATTAAAATCTTTCCGTTTAAGACCCACAGTGTCTGTCTTGCACCCAGCAGAGTGCCCAGGCAGGAGCAGCTGGGCAGAGGCAGGGGTGCTGCTCCACAGCAGCTGCTCCCTGGCTCGGATACACACAGGACACGTGTGGTTTTCTCCCCAGGTCCGGGGTCTGTCACTGCCCAGCCCTGCTGCTGGGCACAACAGTAACCTTAGCAAGAGAAGCACTGGAGTGGCACTCGGCTCAGGTGCCACAGGTTGGCCACCCCTTCTGTAAACAATGAGAAATTCAGCACAGCACTTCCAGGTAATTCCACTTTGGGTCCAGAGGCAACTCACAGTAAGTAACAGCACTGTTGAAAGAGATTCAGCTGTGCCTTCCTGATACAACATGGAGCCACAGTCTTTCTGATGACGACTACCTTCACTACAGCACGCACGGGCATCCACCAGCTTTCAGATCCCCGCTTTTCATAGCTCAGGTCCATCTCAGACTTTCGAAAAGACACAATTTTCAAAGCAACGAGTTATCGGCATAGGCAGCAGCAAATACTAATTGAAAGTTTACTGCATAAAAATCAAAGTGGGAATGCAAAAGAGTTATGACAGACATCTGCTATTTAAGCCATACAGAACAAAACCCTGGCTGCCTTTACTCTCTGAAGAAAGCATCAGTTTGCCAGGCTGCCTTTCTTGCCCTGGAGATATTGAAAATTCGGATCCTTCTAAAGTCATTGAGAGACGTATTCATCATCCCTCCCAAACGGTCACAATGAGTTGTAAATTCAGGGTCTAAAAGTGTATCAGACACTGACTATAAACTAACGTTTGCTCGCCAACTCATAACTTAAGCAAGGCACAAAGAAGGCAAGACACTGGAGGGATGGGGAAGCAAGGCAACGTGAAGTCACAAACCAGCGGTCCCTGTGCATTGACCTTACAAAGCATCTACTGGCATGGGCAGCTGAAGCAGCAACAGTATCTGTGGTTAGACAGACAGAGTAACAGTAAAGCAAAGTTCAATTCTGAAGAAAAATGTGGATACAAGTCAAGATCTGATTTAAAAAGATCCTTCATCTAACATCACACCTTGAAAATTTAAGAAGGTATTAAATTCATGCAACTTCAGAGGCCTGTCTCCTTTATCACCCATTCCTTGTTCTTGTTCTTTAGGCACTGATGCCCTAGTCTGCAATTTCATCAAGCACTCTGTGTCACCTTGTGGAAGGGCTTGTCACTCTACTGACCGTGCTGGGAACTCAGAGCAGAGATCAGCTCGCTCACTTCCTCCACTGGAGCCTGAGGTCTGCCAGCTAGGACAAAGTGATTCCCCTTAATGTTATTGTTATTGCACACGTTGTAACAGGGCAACATTTGCCCAGCAGAGCTCATTTCTAATGCAAAATGAAAGGAACTGATTATCAAGACGTTGGACGAGTTTGCAGAACTGGAGTTAAAGGACTCTAATTTGCTTTCAGCAAAACAAATCTGTTCTGGGATTAATGAAATACAAATATCCACTCAGCCCCAGAATGGCACCAATTAAAATAACTTTCTGTACTGGAATGACATCTTAAATCCAAGATCTCAGTCTGCCAAAATCTGAGCAAATCAAGTATTTGCCTTAATTATAATAGCATCCAATTCACTATCATCAAATTTCCAAGTAGTTTTAAAACCCTTACTGAAACGCTTTGATCCCTAGGACCGACCTACTCTGCCTGTGAAGAAAGAAAAACGATTTAGACATCCCAGGCAGGGAATCTATAACCCTTCCTCATACTTACAGAGCTGTAAGGTGGAAGTTTTAATCAGTAATTAAATAAGCTATAGCATGAAAGTCTAGCAACTGCAGACTATAAAACTTCTGTAAACATCAATGGTGAAAAATACACAAGGTCATTGTTATTTCTATATGCATTAAAAAAAATAATAAAGTTAAAAATCTCTCCACAGGATCATAATCCCCTTTCTAGAGAGGTACTGTTTTGGAACACTGTCCACAATCCTTCATAGCCTTTAGAATTCTTCATGATTTTCCTAATCCATTCTGTAGTGTATATTTCTCTCCAGAACTGAATAATACTTTAGCATTAAAGCATTAATTTTAAACTTGTTCGACTTGCAAAGCCATCATTCAGATCTGAGCAACAGCCTTCCAATAAAACATTCAATCTTTTCAACACACTTTTTAAAAATACAAGTGGTCTTTGTTTTAATGTCAAAATAGATCCAGTGAATTCACTAACTTATTAAAAAAAAAAAGACTAGAAAAGAAAATTCACAAAACCGTTTCTAGCCTCCGGTGATTCACAAAATGTTATTACAGTACAGAAGAACATCATTAGCTAAATCGCTTATTTCTTCCAAGAGCTACTTTGAAAATAAAAGGTATTTTGACACTAACTCTACTGTGGAGGTTCACAAGCAGTTGGCTTTTTGTGTGCACATTAGAAAAAAAAAAAAGCAGTGCTACAGAACTGACTTCATCTGCCAAATTCACTTTTGCTTCACATCTCAAAATACACGTGTCCAGATGAAAACTCGCTAACCTATTTCTTAATCACTTTTGCTCCCCCTAAATGACAATACTCTTTTGACTATACTAGGTTATTCTTTTGATCTGTTACACTAAGCGAAACCCCTACAACCACTTCCACTCTTCATTTAGATAACCCATGGCTGCAAGGGTCCACCTATGCAGCTCTTCCAATTGGATCGGACTCTAAATACTGTTCATCAAAGAGGTTCAAGCCTGCTTTGATCTCAAGAAACGGAAGGCTGAACAAATATGCAAGACAACTTGCATGAACGGATACCACTGTTAGTGTACTGTGCCAGCATTAGCAGCAATTTTGTCTGTAGTGAGCTCAGAGGAAAAAGCAAACAAAATAAATCCAAAACCAAACTGCAAACGTTCAGGAAGGAACCCACGAGACCAGCAGACTTGCTGAACTCAGGTCTCCACTGCTCTGCACCTCGGGGTGCAGAGCAATGACTACGCTCAATACAAGGCAGTAGAGAACCAAGCCTGCAATTTTTATGGTTCAAGTGAGCACAAGAGCTTGACTTCCAGGACTTCATCTCTTTAGGACGTATGTGTCACAACAGGAATGTCGATTTCTATGGCAGAGAGGCGAGAGCGTGCGGAATAGGGCTGAGAGGCGTAGCTGTGCATGCTGGGGGCATGTGAGTAGAGGGGCTGCCAGAAAGGAGACGGTAAGCTCTTACACGCACAATACCACAGAAATAACAAAACGGAAGTGAAAAACAGACCGCCGGCGCTGGCGATGGCAATAAATACAGAGATGTCAAAGCTAAAGACGGGCTCGTATTTTCTGTTCAGATAATTGTTATAAAAAATGACCCAGATTGACGGAGTGAGACAAATTGCACATGCGAGCAGGAACAAGAGGCCGGCCACGAGATGGCAGCCCGCGCTGTTTACGAGGCATTTTGCCAGCTTGACGTTTGGCACACTGGACACAAAGGCTGTGTTACACATGCCAATCAAGCAGAGAAACAGGGCTGAGACAGCAGTAAACATACTGAGCGGGAGGGCAAACTGAAGAACGCGCAAATCCAGCTGATCGACGGCCGTGTACCACTGGGGGTCATATATCACGCAGTCTCTGCTCCCATCAATGCGAGCACACTTAATCCAGAGTCCGGTGTAAACGGTCACGTTCTTCTCGTTCTTGTTGAACGTGTACAGTCTCATTTGCCTCCAGTTTGGAAGCAGAACTGCTGCCAGGAGTCCGGCCACCGAGGCTGTTCCGCTGAGGAAGGCCAGCACTGTTGCCGCATGAACATCCCGGCAGCCCATGTCTGCCCGCTGACGTTTCCTGCCATTAAAAAGGAGAATTCAATTAAAAATAAATCAGCAGGTGCAGGTTTATGGAGAAAGGAGTGATTACAGTTCCTTTGACTTGTGCCAGCTAAATCAGCTTGTGTCACTGCATGGGCTTGTACAGAGCCTGCTAGAAGAAGCTCAGCCACCGAGATGTACCATCAGAGTGCGTGTGTTCAGTCCTGCCACGCTGCCATGGCAGTAAAAGGGAATTGTTTAAAACAGCATTGTGAGAGAGATTGGACAGGAATGCATTCGTGGGCAGTAACCCACAATTCAGACAGGCCAAATTTAGAGCTACAAACTTGTGGAGAAGGCGCTGTTGAATAATTTACTGATTTTTTTTATCCAAGTGCAATTAACAGTTCTTCCTCACTACTTCTGCCTTTCAAAATCAGATGTCCAAGCACCTAACAATTCCAGAACACTGATGGCTGTTCAGCTTTCACATTTTCCTCTTCAGAGAAAGTCTTAAAGAACACTGCTTCCTTTTCAGTATAACCACTAGCACCGCCTCTTGGCTGACCATGAGGGAAAACGTGCACAGATGATGGAAAACAGTCCCAATAACAGGTCTTTTTAAAAATATATGTATATTTCCAAAAAATACTTAATATCAGTAATCCCATCCCTGGATACCTGAGATATTTTATAAAGGCCAAATACATACTAGGTGCTGAGCATCTACTCCAGAATGCACTTGAAGCAAGACACTAAAAATTATAGAACCTAAAAATCAGCAGATTCTTTAGGCTGCTCACTGAGAGCCGTGAGGTCATAAAATTCTGTTGAAATTTCTTCTGCGTCGTTACACTGCATTGTGCTTATTTGTCTCCATTCGCCACACAGTTCTTTAGGCACCAGAAGTTCTACCTAATGCACATACAGATGAATAAATATCTGTGTCTTAGAAAGGTTAAAGGTGTGGTTGCAACCAAAGAGGAAATTGGATCTGAGCCCCTACTACTTTTGTGTACCTGGAAACAAGAAATGCCCAAGGACCTTATCAGACAAGGTACTTCTCTGTACACTGGCAGCAGACCACAAGCATTGTCAAGCTGTACAGCTAGCCAGCATTTCATTGCTTTATAGAAAAATAAATCTGTTTGTTTCACAAGAAAGCATTAGGCATTTATTTACTTTTTATCCCATCTAACCCTGAAGAATGTCATGTAATGGCTGCAATGGTATCTTGGTAACCTTTAACTGTTGATCATAGTCTTTTAAAGAAGCACTGCTGAAAGAAAATAATGAGAACCACATTTATGCTGAAAAGGCACCTTATTCATCAAAAAGGTGGCATTGTAGGTTTGCTGAGAACAGCTGAGCGTGGGCAAACTGCTGCTCTCGTTGCAGTAACCTTTCCCGATAGCAGGTCATTAACAGAACATCCCTGGGCTGGGAGACCCAAGATTTATTTCCATCATAACTGATGGAAGCTTAACCTCATTATGGTCACAGCAACCAAATTACCAAAATATGGAGCTATAAGAAGTGAGCTTGGAGGGCAGATCTAGTACAGCATCTAATTTTGATCTTTGTGGGCTTGCCACTTCTGCTCTTCCATAAAGAGTTTGCCCGGATAAAACTTCCATGCAGGCAGGGCACACTCTGAGATGGAGCCCTACCAAAAGCAGTTGGAATAAGCACAAGACCGACCATGTTCCGAAACCCGCTGTTTCTGCAATTCATTTGCAATAGTAGATGATGAAGATCTGGGCAGAATTCATTCAGGGTGGGCAGGAAGTGGGGTGAGGTTTACCCATGTTCTCCAATACAAGCAGACAGAAGAGAGAAAAAATAATTTAGAAGGAAAGAAGGTACCTCAAAGTATAGTTATAGCAAGGACTACACATCCAGGTCTTGGGACAGCATGGGAAAAATTATACTTTTTCCTATTATCTCTGCTGAACCAGTTACACAGACAGAAGACTCTCACCTGGGCAAACACAGGACAATCTAAAGGCACATTTAGGCTGCCATACACAACTTGTTTTTGTTGGCCATTCCTGGTAGATGCAATAAGTGTTATTTTGTTTGTTTTGTTTTTTAATGAAAGACTCCTCAGTGCTGCTCTTGGGGTAGAACCACAGAATAGCTCAGGTTGGAAGGGATCACCCAGTTCCAACCCCCCTGCCATAGGCAGGGATGCCACCCATTAGATCAGGTTGCTCAGGGCCTCATCTAACCTGGTGTGGAATGAAAGGATGTAGAAAATACCCTCTAATTGCAAAATGAGCTATCAAGGAAAAGTGAATTTGTAGGTGTGTTACCCACAATCCCTCCAGCAGGGGCAACTTGTCCCATCTTGCAAATACCAAAGCTATAATTACAAAACTAGCACTTACAAATGCCTGATTAAGACAGGAACAAAATAGTTGTTGTCTTAGAGACAGACCCAGTGTACTCACCCGTGGTGTGTTCAAATCAAGAGAAACCTTAGCAAATTTTAGAAGTAGGAAAAGAGGTGTTGGTGGATCTAGGAAACAAAACAAGGAGAGTCAACTTCACACTTGTTTCATGCAGTACCAGCATGTGCTTACACTGCAATTCAGAGACACAGAACTTCAGGTATGCTTGCATTAGGCCAACTCCATCAGCTATCACCTTCCTAGAATTTACTCTTCTTTTAAAAAAAAAAAAAAAAAAAAAAAAAAAAAAGCCAAGCTACTTTTTGTTCCTTCCCTCAAGATTTTTCCCCAGAGCACGTTCCTTCTGTCTACCTATCTCTGTCATTATATAACAGATAAGAAGAGTGGAAGAAAAATACCCTTCCATGGATATTCTAGGACACAGAGATATTCACATCCTGAATTTTACGTTTCTAGAAAAAAAAAAAAAGAAAAAAAAAAAAAAGAAAAAAAATCCATATAAATTAATACAAAATTATTATTTCACATGTTAGGTTCCAGGCTGCACTTTCACAGCGGTAAGGAAGAAGCTGAATGACTTTTCACCTCTGAGAACAAAGCAGACCCTGAATTGTTTATATCCTTGTGGTTCTCTATTCCTTCCTGGCTTCTACACAAAGGTTTGAAGGAAAAGGGAGAAAGGCAGGAAGCTCTGGTGACGGCTTTTAAGGGGCTGGCCATCACTTCCTAAGGAGGGAAAAGGATCGTCTTGTGGATTATCTTTACACCTCCATCTGGGAACCGCACCACAGCGTCCCAAGACCAGCTCTGCAGGTTCTAATAGGAGGGTCACTCCTATACCAGATGGGGTGTCAGGCCTACAAGCACATCTTCATGCAACCTCAAGAGCTACAGCCTAAGCATGAGCTTTCTGTACTACCATGCTCGAAGACTTAGTTTATTTTAGACCTCCTATATCAAAACTTGAAATATAACATTCAGATACACAGTGTCTTGGGCTGCAGGGCACTCTCTTGTCAAACCAGCTGGGCACGAGAGGCTTTACAGCCTTTATTCACACAACCCCACATTTTTCACTAAATGAGAAAGTGAACTTTTGAGCCTATAGTCCTGCAATATGACTGTGAGACACCAACATGCAGGCACAACCAGCTCAAGCACCCCACCGGATTTCCACTGCCAGGTTAAAGAACCATGGCTGCTGTAAGTGAATGCTGCCATCCGGCAGTCACCTACCTACGCAGGGCAGCAGAGGTCAGTGTCACCACGTTCACTTGCACTGGAACAGAAGCAGTAGCTCTTTTTTTGAGTCCTGAACTAAAAAATAAAAATAAAAACGTCAAGTTTTCTTCTGTGCATTTAGTAGCAACCTAAAATAAATAATAAAAAAAAACGTACAGATCTCCTTCTGGAGGTTCACACCCCCTCAAAATATCAGCCAATGCTCACTAACAACCATAATTAAGTAGAAAATTATTACTGGCAAACATACCTGTCAGAAGGGCACTGTGCCCAGCCTAAGAGTCCCCTCCCATTAAATGATGAAAACCTGAGGTCAGCAGCTGTTGTAACACACATACAGGGAGCAAATATGGAATATCCTGCAACACCCAGTTCGGTAAGGCCTCCATTTCTGCAGACATGGAGCTCCTTTTTTCTGCCACGGTTTAGGGCCACCTGATTTTTTTTTTCTTTATCGCTGGTAGTACAGAACAACTAGGAACCTCAGTCTCGCCTTGAGTCCAGACTCAAGCTTCTTATGCACAAAGCACCTTACAGCTGTAATACTCGAGGCTCTTGTACCCGATCCATAAAAAGAGCCAGCCCTAATACCACCTCAGGAATACATTTCCCCACAGCATTACGTTTTACCTTAGCCTAAAGACCCATGTTGCTGAAACAAGAGCTGCTGGCTGGCACTGGTCAAAACCTGGCAAATTAATTCACCACCCACAAGCTAAAATGAAGAAAGAGGAAAACCAGCAAAGTTATATGGATGGATGGAGAGGCATCCCGTGCTGAGTAAAGCCGGCTGTTCCCAGGCACGGCCCTGAGAAGCCCTCGGTCTGGGGCCGGCTGCTGCTGCGTGAAGCCCCACAGGAGGTGAGGTGAGCAGATTCAGAAAGAATCACAGATTCATTAGCGTTGGCAAAGCCCTCCAAGATCATCTGGTCCAACCATCCCCTACCACCAATGTCACCACTAAACCATGTCCCCCAGCACCACGTCCAGCCTCTCCTTGAACACCCCCAGGGACGGTGACTCCACCACCTCCCTGGGCAGCCCGTCCCAACGCCTGACTGCTCCTCCTGAGCAGAAACGTCTCCTCATTTCCCACCCGAACCTCCCCTGGCGCAACTGGACACCCGCTCCCGCAGCCCCCCCGGCCGGCCGGGCCATGCAGCAGCGGCACGGGCTGCTCCCGCCGCCGCTCACCTCGCCGTCAGGGCGCGGGGCCGCGCACACAGGGCACCAACACCGCCGCCGCCATCATCATCCTCGCTCCCGTCCCCTCCGCCCGTCGGGAGGCGGCGCCCCGCGGCATTGTGGGATTGTAGTCCAGCGCCGCCGCCCCGCCGGCTCCCGCCGCCCCGCGCGGACTACAACTCCCAGCGGCCCCCGCGCCGCCCCCTCGCCTCACCTCAGTTCCCCGGTTCAGGGGAACGCTGTAAATAATCCTAAAACGGGGAAATAATTCTAAACTAACACTAATGATAAAATAATTGGGTTATCCGTAATAATATCCTTTCTTCCCAGTGACTGCTTTTAACAAAATGTACAAAAACGGTTCGGTTCGATTGGTGGGCATACATCGTGGGATCAAGTTGGGAATCCTTTCATTAGTTGCCTTAATTTGCTTTGCAATCAGAATAGCTTTGAAGTGGAAAACACCCTTTTCAACACCCGACTTTTGATTTTTTAAGTGAAATGTAAACGTGCCTGTTTGTAACACAAAAGCTGGAACATCAGCTGTTCCCCAAACCGTACAGCTGTGTCGAAAAGCAGTTATGTCCATCCCCAGAGCTGAACATACGTCCGCGTCTCCACACAAGGCACAACTGCTGAAGTAGGTTTGGGAGCTTGAAATCAGGCTTTACACCATCAAGAGGATTACAGTAGGTACTAGCACATGTGCAGGGAAAACAAAAACAAAAACAAACAAACAAACAAAAAACCAGACATCAGCCTTGCTTTTCATGCTCCTGCAGGTCACTTCCTTATGACCATTTATTTGTGTTTTCCTTTAGAACTTTAAAAATAACAATAGCAAAACCCCACCATCTGATATCCGTCCAAGCAGCAGAACTCGTTCACCTGTAAAGCACTGTACCCTGCAAAATTTCTCCAGCAGTACCCCATCTCCTGGGTACTTCTGACATCCACAGCAAAAGACGTAAGTGCTTCAAGTTACTCCTTCGCTGCCTCCGACGGCTTTAAGTTCTTCTTTCCATCTCATTTAGCAAACAGTATTTCAGGGTTCATCAGCTGTTAAGCAATGCTTTGAGATGCGCATACTTTGTTCTCTACTTTGGTGAGTCAGTAGCCAACATAAATCTTTAAAACTGTTCTTTTCCTGCATTCCGCTTTACCCAGGTGCCAAAAGGAATTGAGGCAATGGAGGAGAGCAGAGAACTGGGCAGTGACGGTAGAAGGAACAAAATAAGAAGGTCTACAAAACAATGGGCTCATGTACATATAAAAATATATTAAAATGCATTGGGTCTAGCCAGGAATGCTAGCCTCTGCGCTTTTGTTCACCTGAAGTTTGTAAAAGTAATAGTTTCTTTTTCCGATATTCTGCGTTCTCCTGCTCTGCTTCCTCATCTAGTGATTTTCTTACACATGCTTTTAGTTCCTCGATTCCTTCTCCAGTATACGTAGATATAGGGATTATCTCTCTGAATTTGAGTGTACTCTCAGGAATCACTTCTTCCTGTAGTAAGTGTAAGGCGTCTGAAACATCATATAGAAAGAGTCAGTAAAAGCCCATATAGCATATCACTGCGAAGCCCGTAGGAGCCCACTTAAGCCCATTTAATTAAGAAAATAGAAATATGAAGAAATTCACCCCAATGTAACAGCAAAATTGAAGCAAACCTAGATAGGACTGCCCAGCATCTTCATGTGCATTTTCCAAAGTCTTTAAGCCATAAATCGTATATACCTTGGTGTCGATAAGGGCACTTTCAACGCATGTTATTGTTATTCAAGATAGCTAAACTGGAAGTTTACCCTCCCATATAATAGCTAGGCAAGGTCTTCCAGGATTCCTCTGTTTTATTAAAATACCTCCCCAACAGTGAGGCCACAGCACTCACGTTGCACACAAAGAATACATTTAAAAACTGAGTTCAATTTAGATTCTAACAACAGCTTGCCAATGCAAAGTTACCCAAATTACATCTTTTTAGTACTTTTGTCAAAGTTAATTGCTGAAATTTAATTTACCTTGAGGATTCTGAAGTTGTTTCATAAGCTCATTCAAGTTCTCTTTTGCACAAGGCAAATCCATTTTATTAATGGCAAGAAGTGCAGGCTTTGTCAGAAGTTCCTCTTTGTACTGTTCCAGTTCCTTAGAAGACGAGTAAATATACCTTAGTAAGTATTTTAGATTAAAAAGTGCTTCTTCAATTTCACATCTACTCTCTCATTTGTTTGTCTAAAGAGTCTCTGTGCCTAGAGATCTGAGATTTATTCAGGAGCTCAAGGGTGATGTATCAAAGCAGTCTGACAGAAGGAAGACAGTTCACATCTACAAAGCATAAGGAAATTCTTTGGAGAGCTTTCTAATTCTTAAGCATTTTAGCGGACAACGGTTTATACCAGAAAAATCACAAGTATGACTCAGCTAAAAATAAACACAGCAGCAAGCTGAAACTCAGAAGATTCATTATCTGAAGTTGTAGAGCTACAGAGAAAAGCTGTTAAACTTTAAATTAGGTAAACTGTATTATTTTCATCAGAAGAAATGATAAGAGATGGAAACACTGAATTTCCGCAAAACTGAGGCCTGTTTCATCTCCATTAGACTATGTAGCAAGGGCATTGAGGCAGGGATTTAACTGTACCCATGTGCAGTTAAAATGTCCCGTTTCTACTTCCTAAAAGGCTACAAAACTGGAAAACTGAAGAAGTTTAATCTTTTCACCTTCACTTGATCATGAGAAATATCCCAGTTGCTGCACAGATAAATGAAGGAGCTGTTATGCTCAAAGTAAAGCAGTTTCATCTGCATGATTAAAACAAAGATTTTATAATTTCAAATAATGCTACACTTGTTAATTGGCCCCTGTAAATCCAGAAAACACATTAAGATTTGGAACTTCTTGATCAAAACTGAGCCTCTTTCTTGGCTCAACACAAAACTACAACTGACAATTAGGAAGAAGAGAAGTTACCTTTGTTAGAAGCAATATGGTTTCAAAGGCTGTTCTGAATGGAGTCTTGGAAGACAGCTGAAACCCAGAAATATCCACCTGAAAAAAGTTACAATAAAAAAAAGCTTTTTAAGTTACTCACCAGCATTAATTATGCTTGGAACACTTCCCTGCTCTAAACTAATTGGCAACTTTTAGTCATAAATTCTGTTTAAGGATTTACCACCAGACATTTGTCTGAACTTTCCATTCTAAAAACAGTATTATAGCTATATTTACTAAAAAGCATACAAATTACAAACAATTTCTTAAATTCCAATGACACTGCAATTAAGATGCATTTACTGCACTGCCTTTGATTTCAATGAGCTGTAAATTTTACTCAACTTACAACTAAGAGAAGATGTTTGGTTCTTTCTACGTGTTTGAGAAATTTGTGCCCCATCCCTTTGTTTGCATGTGCACCTTCAATCAGTCCGGGGAGATCAGCTACCAGTATCTAGGAAAACAAAAGTTTCAAACAAAAGATTTCCAATAAGCAAAAATGGCAATTTTAAACTAATAACGTCTATTATGATTTTATATAAAGAAAATAATCCAGACACAGGAATGTGAGGAGAATCTATTTTGAGAGGCCCCTGTAACAACAACTATGTACTCCTTGGAACAGCGTGGAGGATCAGTTCTCCGGTAGCATGCATGGGCTGTTTCAATACATTTAGAACAGATTTAAACAAAATGCTATCACAAAGGCATCGTGCTCCTCGTGTTCCCCCATCTATTTATTTGTAGCTCTGAAAACTATAAAATAGAGGGCAATAATAACCCTGAGAAGACCTTGCAAAATTTACCTATTACCTGAGAACAAAAAACAGACTCTAGAGCATGGGAAAACGGGGCTATCAAGTTTGTATAGCAATCAAACTGTTGGTGGAAAAGAAAATGAAATTTGTTCCTTGTGGCTACAGAGAATCATTATTCCAAATGCAATCCCACTTAACATTGCCCCCATGGGCATGAGAAGAAGCTCCAAGAATTTCTCTTCTGCTCTTCCACTGCAATGAGATTTTGCTTAGCCTACCAGCTGCCAACCAGAGCCCGGCTAGAGCTGCCAAACTGGACAGGAATCCTGTCACTTTCTCTGCTGGTTGGAAAGGGAGCATGCAGTTGTAAAGAAGACTGAAAAAGAGCGTAATACTAACAATCCCACATTACTCAGTAACTCACAGAAAGCCAAGACAGAGTGAAGCAGAGGACAACAGCAGGGGCTTCAAATCTCTCTATACTCATTTAGACAGCAACTGGATTCAATTAAGCAGGGCCCAAAGCCAGCAAGCCAGCATGCTAAGACTTCCAGCATGCAACATACTGTTGAAAGGGCTTTCTGCTATGAGTGAGTTTCACTGCCCCTTTTCTGTCACGTTTTAACCATTTTCCTAAATATTTCAGTCCTTGCTTCAGAATTTTTGATCTACAGGGACAAGAGAGAGAGCTGGGTGAACCGTAGTGCTGGGAGATGATAACTACAGAGCTGGAACAGAAAGATCTGCTTTCTGGTGTGATGCTTTCTGGTGTGATGCATTCTGGTGCTGTACTGGCATCACCACTCTTTTCCTGACTTGTCTTTCAAAGAATATTTTTATAGAGCTCAAAGAACTTCAGATTCTCTCAAACAGCATTTGGTTCAGATATTCTGGTAAAATATGTGAAAGCATCTGCCAACTTCCATGATCTTGTGCTAGGACCCGAACCCCAGCCTAGTTCTCAGATCCTCCACTTTTGTGTCATTGTATAACAAGGTCTTTTTGCAAGTAGAAGGTAATGACTCAGATGGCAACACATAACTAGCATTTATTTTCTTCTTTGTAATGTACTAAAATAACTGCACTGCTATGTATTTCTTGAAAAACTTCAGTGTTCTGCAGGAAAAAAAAGATACAATGAACCACCCTCTCGTGAATGACAGGACAGTCACCTCAACTATTGCTCAGAATTGCTCACATCTTGTTTTCAGCAGTTGCAATAAATACCGGGAGCTGAATTATTTCCTCTTACTCACAGCTGCTCACTGTGATCACAATCAGAAGCTCCCTTGATTTTAGAAGAGGGGCATGTTGTCCAGACAGTTCTTCTATAGCACCCAGCACTGCTGTGTAAAAACTATGAAATGCAGAATCACCCAAGAAGTAAAGCTCACTGAAAATGACATCAAATGGGCTGCAGAAAAGCAAGCCAGGAGTGCAAACAGTTCTCCTCGATGGAATGTAACAGCAGTAAGAGCAAGAACTCCCGACTCTTGGCAGGTAGTTTTTCAAAGACTAAGAACACTGTTATTTGCAGCACAGTTTTTGAGGAAACGTTACCATTAACTAGCAGCTAAAATTAATATACAGAAAGTTTATTCCACAGACTGATAGGTTTGTCTTAACTTGTACAGATCACCTGAAATCCTGCATATTTTTAAGAGCCTGCCAAATCAAATTTACTTCCTTTAACACACGATTTTGTTAAAGGGTGATAAATAAATGTTTTGACTATCAGCTACCGGGTCCCCTAAGAGTATTCTTTCTGAAGGGAAAAAGTGTTTGTCTTTTCATATCTGAGGGGTATGTTTTTCTGGTTAACTCAGGTGAAACCTTTTTATGTGTTTGCCTTTTATCTTTGAAGCGATGAGCCCAGCACTGCCTGTGTCATACACTTAATAACACATCAAAGTTTCAAGCCTGAAGAATCAAAATGTTTGCTTTAGCCTTACATGAACCAGGGGTCCAATTCTGTAGGACAATATTAGTAGGACCGTCATTTAACATTGTGTTTCCTCTCAGGGGAAACTGTAAAGAGGATTCCAGGCACCCCAGAGTTTGACACCATTAACTGAGGAGGCTGGGTGGAACTGGGTTCACAATATGTAAGGTGGTTTGTAGCTCCAGAAGACACGAGCACACTACAAAAGGAACTAGACCCAGGTACCTCACCCCTCAGGTACTGCGCTATTCTGGCCATTCAGACAATCACTCTAACTTCATTTTTATTTAGTTTTTCATTAAAAAAAAGAAATCAGAGCAACCAAGCCAGAAGAGTAAGTTATAGCAACTATATTCCTTTGCATTCACTACTATGGATCTGTAGCTGCTAGACAAATTTGCCTCTATTTAAAATTCATTCTGAGAATTCATTCCAGAGCTCTCGGTATAGCCAACTTGCACAACATGTGTTTCTTCCAAGTAAGAATAACAAGTTAGTCTCTGAAACAATTATTTTAATCAAGATTACAAAGCAGGATTACAAACAGAAAAGAGATGGGAAAATGAGAAGCCATTTATTAAAGTAACCCGAAATCAGCTCAACTTCACATAAGACAGTTTTATTTTTGTCAGATTCTATATTTTCTCTTACTACTATATAAAATAGTATTTTCTCCACAAATTCCACTAAATTCATGTAATTGTACTATAGATGTTTGTATTATATACACACATGCAAAAAGACCCCTACAAGTTAATCTTCCATTTCTTTTTGGAATGATGTTAAGCAACATACATAACCATTATATACCTTTTTAAAAACCAACCAGAATGAACTTTCATACCAACCTGTTTATAATCTGCATACATGATCTTTCCTAGTTCAGGCTGTATTGTTGTAACTATGACAAGGGAAGAAAAAGAAGAGGGGAAGAAAACAAAATATTTTTTAACATTAAAAAAAAGTTAATGTTAGAAAATACTTAAATGTTGCAGAATTTTCTCACGTCATATTTACATAAAACAAGTGTTCAGTAGCAGAAAAATAATGCAAATGGAATGTTAAGAATTACTGGAAAAGGAATAAAGGAAAAAAAAAACAAGATAGAAAAAAATTATACTACTGTATAAACCAAAGGGTTTGCCAAGTCTTGACATCGTGTCCAGTACTGATCCCCTCATCCCAAAAAGGGGCCAGAAATTTTGGACTCAAAAGGATTATGCAGAATATTTCCTAATAAGGAAAGGCAAAGGCAAAGTGAGCGAGGATTCTTCAACCTGAAGAACATGGAAAGGCTGTACAGAATCAGGAGTGGCAAGAGAAGGTCAGTAGGAGTTATCAGTACTTGGGATTCTTGTACTCTTCCAGTATAAACATTATGGGCCATCGCTAGAAAATGTGGCATCAAACTCAAAACACACACAGAAAGATGGGGGTGGTCTTCAAAACACCACAGGTAAAGCTAGGGAACCCTCGCCACAAGATACACGACTACTCAGAACAGTTACTTGTGGGCATGTACTGGGTTGGAGTTAACTTCCCTGTCCCATACAGTGCTGTGCTCTGCACTGGCAGTTAGAACAGCCCTGATACCACACCAGTGTTTTGCCTGTTGCTGAGCAGTGCTGGCACAGCATCAGCACTGTATCCAACCTCCCCTAAACCCAGTAGGCTGCGTGGAAGCAAGAGGTGAGGAGGCAACATCACCAGGGCAGCTGACCTAAAACAGCTAAAGGGATATTCCATATGGTATCACATCAGCAGTAAAAGCTGGGAAAGATGAAAGAGGAAAGGAGGCTCTCGTTATAAAACCATCTGTCCTCCTGAACAACCACTACACCTATTGAGGCCCTGCTTCCCGAGACATGGCTGAACATTGCTTGCTGTTGGGAAGTAAAGAATAATTGTTCCTCTCTTTGCCCCTGCACTGACTTTGCGCTTTTTTTTCCTTCCTTTTTTCCTTTATTTAAATTATCCTTATCTCAACCTGTAAGCCTCCTCCCCATCATATTTTCTCCCTTCCACTCTTCCTTTGAGAAGGGGGAAATGAGAGAGTGGTTATTATTTCTGTATATTTCTACCTATAATATTTCTATTATCCTAGTTATCAGAAACCTCAAGATTATTTTAGGACAGGCAGGCTATCCCTTTGCTCACTGTCAGAAAAAAAGGAAAATACAGGTTCTGTAGTTGTGCTATTTTTAATGGTAGCTATTACAGAGCTTACTCAAGACTGACGTTAAAACAGAAGTGATGGAGACAGCCACAATAACGGAGATCACAAGGATCAGTTTTGTTTGGCTGCATTTTATCACTAGGTGCAGAATTGATGATGCAAAGATCTGGTGTTGTCATCAGTAAATACGGGACTAAAGTCTAGAAGAAAGGGAAGGAGGGCAAACATCTGCAGCCTCCATCTGTGAAAACACTGTAGCTATTTGAAAGCATTATTTTGCTCTCTGGCAGCTTGCTTTGCAAGTTATTATCTGCTTAATTAAATAATTTTGACTACCCTCCAAGTTTTCTCAATAAGCTCACTGTGATGGCTATCTGACTGGTGACCTTGTCACGCAAAAACCCCCAATGGGATTACTGGACCTTACTGTAGATTTCAACATGTATTTATTTAACACATAGCATTTGAAGAGACAGCAGGTGAAGACAACGCCTTTTCACAGGTAAACCTCTGGGCAAATAACCTAGGCAAAATACAGGCAGCTGCAGCACAGACCAAATTAGGCTGCTTTTTAATTAAAGGATGCTCAGATGGCTAATCCTTATTTACTGATAGAAAACTAATAAAAGTAGCATTTTTAGTGGACAGATTCAAAACCAAAATCTTACTGCTACAAGAACAGGTGGCAGCTATCTCCAAAGCACACAAGATGCTTATGCAAAGGGACACAACGGTGCATGCTCAGAAGAGTGAGGATACTGCACGCTGTGGACAGTCCCAGAAGAAATAAAACGTGCTGATAATAAAGTAAATGCTAAATAGACCCTGTACCAGCAGCTTCAAGCACTATGAGGGTGAACACGGGAAAAAAAGTGAGACTGTAAAAGGAAATGGCAAATTCCCTCTATTTCTTCTAATTAATAATCTGTGTAACATAATTAGTACACAACAAGGTTATCCCTATTCTTTATTATAAACCTGTAAATCAAGCCAGAGAAAAGAATTCTTGCTCCCATTAAATATTACAGCACTAAAATAAGAGTGTGAACTTACATGCATAATTTGCAATCTCAGGTTTGGCATGAGAAATCTTGCTTAGCAAGGATGATTTTCCTGCATTTGGAAACCTAAGGGAAAGTCAGGATTTATACAGTGAATGAACATAGATGTGATTCCTGTATATTTTATTACCAAATATACTGTATTACCTTAGTCAGACTCAGTGCTGTAGACTCACTTATGCAGGCACATTTACACACTTTTCTTTTTAAAGCAGATCATTACTTTTATTTTAAATCAAATATGAATTATTTTTATAAACTTAACAACGCTTCCAAGGGCTGCAGGCAGGTGAGATGTGTTCGTGCATGCTTTCAAGGCAACAAACTTGTATAAGCAATCCTGAAATCACGACTCCGTAGCTCTGAGAAAGCTCAGTGGGGTATCCTATCAACGTGTAAAAATACCTGAAGGGGGGATGCAAAGACGACAGGGCCAGGCTCTTTTCAGCGGTGCCCAGTGACAGGACAGAAGGCAATGGGCACAAACTGAAACACAGGAGGCTGAACACCAGGAAGCACTTCTTTACTGTGAGGGTGGCCAAGCACCGGTACAGGGTGCTCAGAGAGGCTGTGGGGTCTCCCTTCTTGGGGAACATCAAAAGCCACCTGGATGTGGTCCTGACAATGGCCTGCTCTAGGTGGCCATGCTTATTTTAAAGATAAATATGAGCTATAAAAAACTTAATAGCCTTGATCCCTGCCAAACATTAAGCTAATGCTGTAGTCAGGATATAGGCTATAGTCTTATAGCCACCTGCTCCATACAGGAGACCACACAAGATTTGTGTTCCACTCAAATTCAACTCACAGTGTTGTATTGCATCAGGGATCAAAGACAACTGTCCACGGGCAATTGATTATTGGTCACAAAGGCATGTGTCACTCAGAATGTATTGTACAAAAAACCATATACTCCTCACTGGAATACACACAGTCATAAACTGTTAACAAGGACAGCTAATAAGAATGTGAGCTAATGAAAAACAAGACTAATATTACATTAAAGAGCTTTCTTCAAAAAGAAAGACATAATGAATCTTGTTATAACAGTGAAATTATTGAGGGTAGTTTTAATGCTCTCTGATGTCAAAAGGTGCCTTAAAGGCAACCGGAAGGTTACTGTGGTCATCTCCTCAAACAAGTGTTTTGTTTCCACTGAGGCACAGTATCTTCTCTGAAGTTTAAATTGCAGCCTACACTACCCATCACAACCCGTACCCAAACTTGATAGCCCTTTCTCAAGTCTACTTTTTTTTTTTTGGACCTGAACTAATAGCAAACCACTTGCATATCTACTGAAGTAAAAATAATGAACTCAAAGAGATCAAAGTACAATCACAAACTATCAGGGGTTGATTCATACTCAAAACAAGAAAATAACATACTCCTCAAATTAACTGATGATTCTTTTTATGCTTTTTAAAGGGAAACAGCCAACTAAAATACAACCCAAAGCATAGGATTAAAGAAGCAGCAGTGCGCCATAGAAATCTTTTACTTCTCACAAACTCAGAAACAAGAAAAAAAATCTGTATCATGTAGTCACTGAAGACCACTTGAAAAATTACGTAAAATTCTGTTATTAACAGAGCTATAAGTTATTTATAGTAAGCAAGAAAAGAAAAATCAAGTTTCCATTCTATAAGGGTATATATCAATTAAGATTATTTCAACCTAAAACCACTTTTCTCACTTTACACTTTTTTTTAACAAATAGGGAACATGGGGAAAATATTCGTAGAAGGTCAGCAGACCAACATTTCCACAGCTGTTTGTTAAAAGCTTTCTCCAAATCAACACGTTTATCTGTATTGTTAATAAGCAGCAACACTGAAAACAGGAATGCAAACAAAACACAAATCCTATTGCTCTAGCTCCTAAGTTGCTTCCCACATTCTGGTGTTTATCTGAGAGAGGAGGCTACATGGCCTTTGATATTCTCTAAGGCTACTACGGAAAGTATCTGCTTGTGCCAGTACCAAAACATGGAAGGTACAGTATGGACACTGTGCTCAGCTTTGTTTTGCACCTCCTACTTACTTCGTAAATATTAGCTAATAATGCCTTGATAATCACTGCAATTGCTAAATTCACATATGTTAAACCAATGGCCGTGATTCATGAAGTCCTTCACCCACAAAAGCACAATCCATATTTTCTAAATTCTAGAATTAATTTTAAATGGTTTTAAGCTCTTATTTTTACCAACTGGAAGTAATTTAAGTGACAAACTTAAAATAACAAACTCCATCTCTAGAATTTTTTTGAAATCACTTTTCAGATTTAGTACTCAATTTTCTAAGGTCAGTTCTCAAACTACAATACTGCAATACTTACCCAACCAAGCCAACATCAGCTATAAGTTTCAAATCAAGATGAAGAATTCGCTTCTGACCTTTGCAAGGCAAGAAGTTTGTGGCCAAAGAGCCTCCAAGACCTCCACGAGCTGCTAGGAATCTCTCTCCTGCTGCATTAACTTCTCCTGAAAATAAATTCACTAGTGAAAACGTAATCCCCCCCAAGACGTCAGTTGCAATCTCCCACTTAAACCCAATTTATCTTCAATGAAGAGCAAATTCTCTGCTTTCACTGAGCGCTATTCCAAGAATGCTGTACCAAAAGAGATGTGGTGGTTATTAATAGATACTATTTTTTAAAATTGTTCGAGTTCATTCAGCAAGGATCTGTATTTTTTTAGGCCGTATCACAATTCATGCAAGTCATGGGGACACTTAATTGAGCTTAAGGACACAGGACTTATGTAAGGTCATTAGTGGTCCTATGGAAGATCACAATAGCTTTCAAAGTCAAAGACTTGTTGCAACACCAGTTTTCTTTCTGTTGCATATAGTAAGACAAAATAACTACTGCTAATTTCTGGAAGGGGTCCTTGCTTGTCCAACAATTTCTGCAGTGTAATTTTTATCAATTTCTGTTTGTCCATGAAAAGGAAAACAAAATATTTTAGGTGTGCAATCTTCAAACATCAGTACATTTAGGAACCTGATGGATGCTATCAGTAAATGTGACAGCACCTATTAGGATATGTTAAAACAAAGCAAAAGTTCTTACCAATCTGCTTCCCATCGTCATCCAGAATTGAAATCCCCAGTGGCACGTGCACTTCACAATCTTTCCCTTTTTCCCCTTTTAACGCTCTAACACTGGGAGAAATTAAACCAGGCAGAGTAAGTTAAGCTGGCATTTTGCTCTCCAGGAAAAACGATTACAACAACTTTGACCAAATAGATTCTGACCTGCTGTTGGCTCCTGTTCCAGCTACAATTCGCTTCTGGGGATACCGGTTCTTAACGCTCTTTAAGGTTGTTCTTTCTTGGGCAACGAAATAGATGTCACCGCCTCTCCCTCCTTCCCCGCCTAGACGAGGGTAGCCCATGCCACCAGTTCCTCCTCTCACGTAGAGCCGCAAATCGTCAATAAAGTGGCCATACTGACAAGGAAACACATTTCACATCAGCATTACGCTTTGTTTATCTTTCGTTTTAGGCATGAGGTACAGCGTGGCTGAAATGCCTCAGGTAAAACTTTTCACTGAACGCTTTGGCAATAAAATACTGCGCAGAAAACAGCCAGGCAACCCTTCCAGACGGTTTACAACAAGGGAAAGGTTTGATATTTCATCCCCGGCAACGATGCCGATCTGAGGGACGGGGCCAGGCCGCGGAGGGTGCCTCACAGGGGCGGCGGCCGGGGGCGAGGGTAGGACCGGGGGAGAGCAGCCGGTGCGTGTGCGTCCCACCCGTGTCCGCCCGTCCCACCCCGCCAAGCCCGCTCGCTGCCTAATGTCTGCCCGCACTGACCCTCCGCAGCGCCGCCCCGCTGCCCCGCACCATGCTGCGCTCCGGCCGGGCCGCGCACAGGGCGGGCGGCTCAACGACCCCGCAGGGCCCAGCGCACGGAGCAGCCGCCCGCCGCCATGAGCGCTGAGGCGGAGCCCGGCCCGCATGCGCGGCCCTCAGCGCCCTCAGGGCCGGCGGGGGGCGGCGGCCATGGCCGGCCGGGGGTTTGGGGCCGGCGTGGCGGGGTCGGTACCTGGCTCCAGCCCCGTTACCCGCCCACGTTCCGGGCCGAGGAAGGGGCAGGGGGGGCAGAGGCCCCTCTGGAGGCTGGAATGAGGCCTCGGCTGCCAGCGCTGAACGTGTTCTTGGCAAAACCCACAGTGTCTGCGCTTTCCTTGGCAGCTGTATGCCAACCAGGGAGAAAACCTACTGCTGGTTTTGGCTTTTAAAGCCTCCTGAACGTGCTGCTAACCTGCAAGAAACGCCCGAGAAATCAGGATCTGGCTTTTCTCTGAGATTAGTTTTCAGGAAATATATTACTATTATCTTGACTACATGCTTTCACAAGTTTTTTCATATTTTTTTTATTCTTTTTTTTTTTTTTTTTTAATTTTTTTTTTTCAGACATAGGTAGTTTTCAGATAGCATGAGCATCTTTTCAGTGTTTATTTTTTTATTTTAAATAAAATTTAATAAATTTTCATGGAAAAGTAAATACTCTCATGCCTTCTTACAGCCTTTCCACTAGGCCATACATTCTCAACTGCAGTCGTAAGCTACCTGAGGACAGTCAGTACCATTTCCAATAATTTAATACTTAAACTAAGTTGAACACCTTATTTTACCTGTTATATAATAATAATGTAATTTACAAAAGAGTGCCATATCCATGCTAAATAGCCCAACAGAACATTTAATCAAAACTCAGGATGCACCCCAACAAGGGGGTGTTGTCCAGTGCCATTTTAAGAGTTTATGTTAGTTGCTTCCTTGCCTAGGCCAAGACTTGGAAAAGGTTTACAAAATATATGCAAAATAGTAGCTACATCTCTTGATCCTTCTGTGTATTATTGTTTGGACTTTATTGTAATTTTGCTTTATTTTGTACAAAACAAGAGTTAACTGTATTTTTAAAAGACTACCTCTACATAGTTCCATATAGTCCTTAGTTAACTGGGGTAAAGGAATCTCTAAATTGCTAACATTTTAGAAATAAATTAGGAAAAAGTTTGGTTTTGAATGAAATTAGCAAAGAATGAATTAAAAATCTGAACTCCTATACATGTACTTTTCAGCTGGTCCACTGGAAAAAAAAAAGAAAAAAAAAAAAGTTTATTTTGCAACTGGGTCAGTCAGAAAAGAGTGCAGAAGAAGCATGTGGATTGAACCTGATGGCTTGATGGCTTTTGATGATCTTAGTGAATGAATAAAATAATACCTCAAATGAGTAAAATTTTACAAGACACTGAAGTATGAAATGCCTTTTTCTTCCTTCCTTCCTTCCTTCCTTCCTTCCTTCCTTCCTTCCTTCCTTCCTTCCTTCCTTTCTTTCTTTCTTTCTTTCTTTCTTTCTTTCTTTCTTTCTTTCTTTCTTTCTTTCTTTCTTTCTTTCTTTCTTTTTCTTTCTTTCTTTTCTTTTTTTCCCTTTTGGTTTTGAAGTGTTATATTCAGTGTTGATTTTTTTTTTCTCTCTCTTTTTTTTTTTTTAGCATTATTTTTAGAAGATCTTTGTCACTTTTGTATTTCCTTTCTTTCCACCCACATGTATGGAACAAATAAATTCAAAAGCTTTTTACTTTATTAATCAACTATATATTCAATTTCAGCTAAAATTACTCCAAATTTCTACATAGTGGATGTACTTGCCTCATACTGTAATGGAATTTTAAAAGCAGAACATTTTTCAGTGATATAAATGAGAAAGTGGGAAAAGATGTGACTGTATCCTAGTGAGCTTCAGTTAAATTCCCCAAATTCAAAGTATTCCTATGCTGAGCATCAAAATAGTTTCACCATGTGGACAAAAGCAAGGTGGACAGTGTGAGTGGCAGAACAGAAATTACTACAGCAGCAAGAAATGCAAAACTTATGGTTTACGTTATGGTTTTGTGAAGACAACATCTGAAATTCAGAAACAGTTGATACATAAAATCTAGTAGCAAGTTTTTTCAACAGATATATTAAGAATGTTACAAGATCTTTAGAAAATAGCAAATGTGGGCCCTGCCTCCTACTCGAGGCATTTATGTGAGGGATCCTATTTGGGAGGCTTGTTGGCTTAGACTGCCTCTGTAACTTGGTGGAGAGAGGCATCTGCAGAGACAAGTCACATTGTGAATGTCTCCCTGTAGATCCCCATCTCTCTGTGTGTTAAATCTTTCAAGTCAGGTGAGCTGAACCTGGGCTGTGATTGCTTATCTTTGAAAAGAAGACAAATAATTTTCCCAACCACAAACCTGTAAGTCTGGTCTCAGTCGCATGCAAAACTTTAGGGAAGTTCAGATTTGCTAGAGAGATGTACCTCCAGAAACCAACCAAACAAACCAAAACCTTCTATAAAGCATTTGATATAGTATCACCTGGGAAGGAATGGATGAGTATGCAGAGGTTTGGAATGAGATGGTGAAGTGAGATAGCCACAAGTAAGGTTGAAACGGAAGATGTCAGTCTTTAAGGGCTTGTTTTAGGATATTTCATAGGTTTTCTAGGAGTCCTGATAAGATTAATAATAACATACTGTTGAAATCTGGTGATGATATATACTTAGGAATCATCAAAAGTCCGGAAAATACCTCAGGATCTGTATTTTAATTTAAAGTAGGGAGGTATCAGTGTCATTGTTTAAGACTTGGGCGAAATGTCATTTGGGGTATTGTGAAAGTTTCTAATTGCCCGATAGTTGAGCTGAGGTTGAATTTAAGCAGAGAGATTAGGTGGGTCGCTAGAGAGACTGAGAGCATTTCATACGAACAGATTTGGCTCAGCCTGTTTACTTCAATAAAACAAAACCAGAGAGGAGGTAGGAGTGCTCTCCATAAATACATCAGGAAAGTAAACACGAAGGATGAAAACCATTTAATTTACAGGGCAATGTTGATACAAGAACAAACAGATATGAACTATTCATTGATAAATTTAGTCAGGAAATTAGAATAATGTTTCTAGTCATTATAGCAATCAAATTCTGAAACAGCTTTTCCATGGAAGTAGTGGGAACAAAAATATACCTGTTTTTGATACGGCACTTGGTAAATCTATGAGGTGGTTGTACAACACAGCTCTCTGTAGTGTCGGGAAATATGATTCAAGAGGACCTTTCTGTTCCATGTTACCATGCAAAGGCATCGTAAAAAGAGCAGAACATTTTGTCCACATTTAAGGTTCTTAATATGGAAATGAGCTCATTTTGTAGCTTGCTGACTTAGTAGAGCTCTATATTCAGTGTGCTGAGCTTCCATAACACCCAGCAGGAGATCAAATCCAACAACAGGCTAATGTGTAGACTAGTCCAGGGATACTGGCAGGGCTCCTAATTAATGTTAATTAGTGTTCAACTGCATGTAATCAGTTGAACCTCAGAAAAGAGAAATAAGGAAAAACTGGTCTCCTATGTGTATTGTGAATTGAAGGTATTAAATCAACTGACTTTGGCTCTAGATTTATTACCACACTGAGCAGGCCCATACCAACAAGCTCCTACCAGCAGGAAGGTAGGTAACATTTCCTTTGAAATGTGCCTCTTTCCTTTTTGTGGAACCTTTTGTACCACTAAGTACATGAGCACACATACAAGATGCTAGGAGTTACTGAAAGTAAGCTGCAATCATTTAAAAACCTAAAGTTTTAGGATGTTTAGAGGGTTTATTTTCTCAGTACTTCACTCCAAAAAAATGTGTTTTTTCACCTGAAGAGACACTCTGTTTTGCCAGGGCAGCGCTGACTCTATCATCTTTTTCCTTTGATTTGCGTTGGCTGTTTAATCACACGGTGGCCATGCTGTACTTGAACTGAAGTATCAGGGCCATGAGCACTGTCACTTCTAATCAGGGAACATCACTTTGTTATTCCTTTCCTTCAGATGCTGCTAATCAGCGATGCGGACAGTGACTCAATTCTTTATCTTCAGCGAGGCCTGTTTACGTAAGAGCGTGCAGGTGTGTAGTCACAGAGGCTGGCCTTTTAAAACTCTCCAAACTGATTTATACACAGTCAATACATATTCTGAGTTCCATGCTAAACAAGGCTTTGTTTTCTGCTCTTTCTGTTCTTGCTGTGTACTTCAAATACTTCTATATCATACCTCGAAAATCAAAAAGGTACATCAAATCACAGTTGTAGCACTGTGTTTCTTTCCTCTCTTGATAAAAATCACTAAGTAGTGAACTGTGTCATCAGCATTAACAAGAAGAAACCATCATTTCTCTTTCCACAAGCATTCTGAAACTTCCAGCAGCAGTTTTTGAAATTTGGACTTTATGTGCTCTTTTTTCTCAGTCTAGAGAAGAACTACCACCAATGGAAATATTTTTTAAAATAACTGAAAACACTGTAGCAACATAGCTTTATTTTCAAGCAGAGTAGAAATAGGTAAAAAAAAAAGTAAAAATACAGGTCAATTTTCCCCTGCCTTTATGGCCATGCATACAATGCTTCCTTACAATGCTGCAAAGCTGACATGGGGGTGGCACAAAATAGCTATACAAGCATATCCGAAGGCCAGATGCTCAAAAAAAAAAAAAAAAAGAAAAAAAAAAAAAAGAAAAAAGAATAAAATGTAGTGCTTTTACAGTTGTATTTCATTAATTTTTTTTTTTAAAGGAAGAGTATTGACCACTGTCAAGAATAGACTTCACTACAATAAAGTGCCACTAGATGGAGATACCTTAACTGCAATAGTAAGACTGAGCTGAAGTACAACTCTTCAGAACTTGTGCTATAGAAAATCATCGATGCTGGAAGAATTTTGAAGGAAGCGTTTTGCCTAAGTTAATCATCAATTATCAATTAAAAACCTCAAAAATATGGAGTTACCCATGTCTTCTCCTGCCTCATAAAACTTAACTGTGTAAAACTCTGTGCTCGTGTCCATGGCTTTACACTTGGTATTCACTGCATCTTCCTGAACCCCTGCAAAATGGAGAACACAACACATTTTTTTTTCTCAAAAATCTCACTTATGTTTAGTCACCAACTGAAAAAATCTGCTTTCTTAAGCACGTAGACAGAGTCTTCAATTTTAAAGGCTTTCTCTAAAATCCAAGGCTTTGTGTAGCTTTAAACCATGTCAGATTTATGAAGAAAGTCACAAATTGACTTACTTTGACCTTACCTATTCTGAAATAGGAACTGCAGTAACAATGCTTACCTAGTAAAGGTAAGCATTTCACCATCGTGCTTCTTTAGTTGCATCCTACAAACTTCATGGAACATCCTTCTGAATTTATCAGTTACCAATAATTTTGATTTCTGTCAGTTCATCCTTGTGCCTGGTGGCACTCTCCCTTACTTGGTAATCCTTCAGTGCCTGACTGTCAACTAGAAGTGATAACACAAAGGGAAATGAAATATGAAAGTAAGCCTTCAGAACCATTTTCAGCTGAAGAGGTGAATTTTTAGGTATTATCAAAGAACTTTTGCATAGATTCTTAAGAGAATATTATTAGTGAGAAAGGACTTGAAAAAGTGAACTCCATTTCTTATTTGAAAGGATTTTCCTAAGAAAAATTTGTTCCTTAGCATTTTGATTACTTTAGTATGTCTTCTGTAGACATGCTAAGACCAAAAATTGGTGAATTCACTAACTAGATTAGGAAAAGTAAGAGAAGAGTGATGAAAATAAGTCCGTATGATGAAGAGAAGGCATAGCAGACTGTCATCAATGGCAGTTGGAGCAGAAGGGAATCTCTATGTTTGTGACAGTGCTTTCACACCTACGTCTTTAAAGTGGGAATTAAATGACATGAAGGAATTGTTGCAGTGGCTGAGAAGCTATGCACCTACCCGCTTCTTTACATGCCTTTTAAATGTTACTGCCTTAAAGTCTTTACTCTCTCTTTCAGATTTTGGCTCTTTCACTGCAAGAAGGAACATGCTGTAGATTTGATATTGCATAAAGCAAATACAAAGAGGAAAATCTTTTCTTAATTTGAAAACTGAATGCTGAAATCTATTTTGAGTTTCCTTAAAGGTAGGTTCCTTGCACAACCAGCACAGTACTTTAATCTCCTTGGTTATTAATGCTACTTTAGGGTTTGAAGGAGAAATTACATCTAATACAGCTTTAACTTCTGATGGTGCAAGGAGATCTGGTGTAAGCTAACTATATTGCAGTCTTCCAGATGGTTTCTTCTATACTGCTGTGTAGGTATCATCCTGGAAAAGATATTGAAACAGAGTTTACATTGCTAAGCTAGAAAGGCTTCCCAAAGAGAGCTCGTTATTGTGAATGTTGCCATTTGCTGGCCCCCAGCACAAGAAGGATGTGGAGCTGTTAGAGTGGGTCCAGAGGAGGGCCACGAAGTTGACCAGAGCTGTTCAGCCTGAAGAAGAGAAGGCTCAGGAGTGACCTCATTGCAGCTTTTCAGTTCTTAATGGCGGCTTATAAAAATGATAAGCAGCATTGCCATTTTTCATAGCTGGTTTTGTTGCTTTACCCCAGCCATAGGAATTTATGACAGGAAGAGAGGCAGCTACTTGCTGAGTTATAATCTACACCTAACCACTGCAGGTTGTAAAAAACATGGAACTGCAGTGTGTTTGTGAAAATGCTTGGAGTGTAACAATGTTAATTGTTGATGGTTTTACTCTGACAAACTTTGAATAAACTCAAGTGTCTTTGAAGGTGAAAGGCTGATGACTTTCCTTGAAAGAGTATGTCTACTTGGAGAGTTTAGAAAGCACACATGCAGTGTATGAGGAGTTCTCTAAAAAACAATCTACCTTTTAGAATATGACCCAAATCATCTTTGTGATGTGAGAGGGAATTGGAATATATATGCTGAAAAATTTGTCAGAAAAATCTGTGTGTAGAAATGTAAGTATTAATTATGTAAGACAAGGTAGCTGTACTAATCCTTCTCCTCGTGGAATTCAATTTTGAGCAACCTGTCCTGAATTAGGTCTGTCTCTGGGTTAGATACCAAGAACTGGGGCCAGAAAAACAGCTAGCTGAGCATGGCATTGCCTGAGCTATCCAAGGAGTACTAGGACCAAGGGAGAAACAGGACTGCAAACTTATGGAAAAGCATTTGCCCTTGGGAGCAGACTTTGTACTAACAGATCATCTTCCTTCAGAGCCAAGGGCTTTCATAGATTGTAATGCTCTGGGCTCCCTGACACCCCTGTCAATTAAAATATTGTTTTTAATATCATTTTGCTAGAAGAATATGGAAATTATTTTATATAGTGTACTGGGTCTGGCTGGGGTAACACACAACGTATAGACACATGGAAAATCCACAGCAGCTGGATCAAGAATGTGTTTCTATTTTTTTTTTTTTTTCCAGTCTTATGCCTCAACATTGGATCAGACATCGTGGCTGGCACACATGGGACATGAACCGCAGTGTGTGGTGCTGGTGCTGGCTCTGGTGGTCCAGAGGGTCTGCTGCCAAGTCAAATAAAACAGCTTCAAAAACCCCTCTGGGGATGCTGGCAATCAAGTTAAGGGACTCTGGTGGGTGGACACAATTGCGGATGGGGTTGATAAAATGAGAGTGTTCATATGACTGGTCTGGAGAAATACGTGCTGTCTGTTGTGTCTGTGTCCCCAGCAGCCCCCTGCCCTGACCACACTCCCTCACATGCACGCAGGTGAGACCTCCGAGCCGGGGGCTTGGCTGGCTCTCGGTGACTGCTGCAGAAAGAGGTGGGGCTGTCACAGCCCAAGCAGCTGCTGCCTTCCCGCTGACCTGAGTTCACGCTGCCACTGCTGCTCTGCCAGCATCGCCATTGTCCCCACCGTCAGCACTTGCAGCCCATTCGGGAAGTGCTTGCTTTTTCTCCAAGTGGCTGATCACCGTTATTTCAGGGCTAGCGTTCCTCATCTCACCACAAAAGCACTGTAAGTATGACTTCCACTATGACTCTTTAGTTATTGCCTTTGTGACACTCTTCTGTTTTGCACTGAATAGTAGGAGTAATTCATGGGAACTCTGTGAGGCTTGTTGTGGTCTCTGCTCCTGCTTGAGGTGTTCAGATGTATCCTTATCATTTTAGCTCTTAGCTGGATTAAAGCATCAAATGAGCCCAACATTTTGGTGGCACTCTGGCTACTATTTTCTTACTTTGTAGCTGAATTACTAGTGTGCTTCCTCTGACTGCTGACACCTCCTGAAGTGGAAGTGAGAAGGGAGGCACTTCCATCTCTGCTTACTGACAGCAGCCAGCTTTCTAACATCCCAAGGAAAAGCAAACTTGAGAAACTTTATTGCATGCTCATAAGCTCTCAGGATAACCGTACTGCCTGCTGATGTGTAGCTAGCAAGTGAAGTTTTAGAAAGGATTTAGGCTGGTCAGTATCTGTCCATCTCATTCCCTCAAGCTCTGAAGGTGAGCTAGTTGTCATGGCCAAGAGAACACATGACTTTTGGTACCTCAGGTGGCTGTAATGGTGTGCTCAAACTAAAAATCACATGAACACCATGGTACCATCTGAATCTGTATTCTTTTTGACAGTTCATATATACATTGTGTTATCTGTGGATTATCGTCTCTAAATGCATTACTAGGAGTTGCAGAGAGGATGCCAGGGTGTTATCACTTTGAAAACATCAAAGACTAACTTTTCGTACTGCCAGTGCCCAAATGAATCCTGAGTGGAGGAGTGCTGTTGGAATTCTGACCCAAAATAAAAAGTAAAATTTGCATAGCTGCGTAAAACACTGCCTTGTATATGTGCAAAAACATCACATCACTTTGTAATTTGTGTTTTACATCCTGAGTTGTCAAGGGGATAGCAAATTGTGAGAATGAATGTAGTATTAACTGTTTGACACAGCATTGATTTAGGCCACCAAAGTAAGGAGTACTATCTCACAGTCTTGGCTGTCACCTTTTTCTTCATACTTTTTCCTGTGTGTTTACCTTTTTGTAACTTTTTTTTTTTTTTCCTTTTATAATTTTTTTTTTTTTTTTTTTTTTTTTTCTCTCCTCTTCCACAACACTTTTATTTTGATAGGAAGGACTGAGAAAAAATATCAGGTATTTAGTGATGTTCTGTTTAAACCTGCTGCGAGCTTATGGAATTACATCACAGGAAAACAGCAGTATTCCCAGAGGGAGTGCATGTATAATAATGACTACATATTCTGTAGCATTTGAAGTTCTCATTATGCGTCCTGTGTTATTACTCTTTACATCTCTGATTCTCTGGATAGTTTCAGCATTTTGCATATATGCTATGAATAATTGTGCCAGAAGTTTTCTTTATTTTCTAACACAATCGAGAAAGGAATTTGCCTGTTTCCATACTTGCAACAGTTACTGAGTGAGTTCAGCATATTGTCTGTGCTCACTCCAGCCAGTGTAATGGTCTGGTTTACTATCCCTTCATTATCACCTTTCTGATTTGGGCTATTCCATGGAAGACTGGCTATTTATATCTCTAAAGTTATAAATAACACTCTGGTATCTCTTCCATGGTTTGAAAATAAATATTGTTCTGTAAGAAATAAGTACTATGTAGAAGCACAATGCATAAATAATCCTTTGGTGTATCCTTCTAAGTTATGTGAGAATGAATTACATGATGGCAGAATCACTGTGATTTTATATTTTTTCTTTCAGATATCTTCCTGGAGTATGGAATTTGTGTGGAAAAGAAGGTGGTATCTTCAGCTCAGCTGTGTGTTGATATTGAAATTGGTTTGTGCCAATCTGGACTTTCAGAAAGAAACTCCATCAAGCCTGGGTCAGATTGACCATCAGTGCTGGGAGGTGTCATCCCATGGGCTGGTGGAAATGAAGAAACTCAAGGTAGCAGACACGGTTATTGCTCTCTGGGACTTCATGATGTTCCTGAAGGAATCCCCCAAGCCCAAGCACAATGAACTTTTCAATGATTTAGCCCAGAACTTCTGGGATATGTATGTAGACTGTGTGCTCTCAAGATCCCATGGAATGGGCAGAAGACAGCTAATGTCTCCCAAATATTCTTCTACATACTCACATAGAACTTTAGAAGGTAACTATAGGATAGGATGTTAGTCTGTTATGTACTATTATTAAAGCAGACCGTTGATCGTTCCTTGATTGTTTAGACAATTCAACAAAGCCTTTTCCATTTTTTTGTCTCTGCTTGTCAAATGTATTTGAGTCTTTCAAAAGTAGCTACTATCATGATAAAAAGTTAAAATGAGTTAAAAGTAGTTAGGGTACTATATTTCTGTGTTTAACAAAGTGCAAATAATGACAAGTAGGCATGTGGAAATATTTGTAAATGGATGCTGCATGCTCTGTTTATCACTGTGTGTTTATAAATAGCATTACAATACTGAAAGTTTCCTAGTATTTGGACTTCAGTCTCAACTTCAGGGAATCGTCCCTCTGTGAGAAGAGAAGTGCAAACCTCTGACCACTTGATCCCTGTTCTTCCCATTGAAACTGTTGATGTGAGCTCATGGGCACTGTGAATCACCAAAGTGATAGATTCTGCTCATCCTGTTCTCGGATGAGTCCAAACTGAGATCATATAGGCGATTGGCCTAATGTCTTATTAACTAGCCATAGATCTATTGGTTTTCTTCCTCCTCTGCAATAGATTTTTTTTTTTTTTTTTTTTTTCTGATTACCCAGTCAAATGTTTTAATTTTCCAGACTGAACATGGAGATCATTTAATCTTAGCATTCCTATCGGTATTGCATGGAAAATAACTGCCTTTCTTTCATAATCTTACAGGGTCTACTTTCACCAACCCATTTTAGCTGAAAAGGGGAGAAAAGGAAGATACCTCAGCAAGGCAACATCAAAATCAAGGAGCACAAAAGCACAGCATATATTGTAGATGCTTAGACAAATCCATTGGTGTGGTTCAACTTTTTCTGTATAAAGTGTTTAATCATTGCTAAACTCATATTTGTATCAGTTGCCACAAATTCCCCTTTGCTTTCCTTTCTTCCAGCCTACAAAGCTGCCTTTTCTCCCACCACATGTGAATACTTTTGTGTTTTGAGTCAACACCTTTGTTCCCTCAGGTAAGCTTGTAAGTCTGAAGCAGTGTGGTATTTTTGTAGAGGCACATCTTTTCCAATAATTCCCTTTTTTAATATTTTATTTTGATGGAAACTCGATCTATTTTTATACATTAAGCAATGGAGAAAGTGTCAACATGCATATTTTATAAACTGTCTTGCATAGACAATCCTCTTTACTTTTAAGAATTGCAAAAAAGTGTGACATCAAGCTAAAGGGAAGGTTTATGCTTATTGTATGTCCTGTGAAGTCTAAACTTTGTATTTTATCACTGCTTAGTCTAGTCTATGGATTAATTAAAATATTTTTATATGCAGCAAGGTCTGTAGAATTGTTATTTTCTTATTAACATATTATTTGCAAACACTATTACATTACATTAAGAAGAGTACTTGGCACAAGACTGCTCTTAACATATATGTTCATACAGGTAAGTAAGGGGATACAAACCCATCCCTGTCATGGCAGCGAACATCACAGCTGAGAAGAGAGCCGTGAATGAAATGGTTTGAAAGAGTGAGAGGTTGACCTGAGTACGGCTCACAATCTAAGAAACTCATCCATCATGGCAAAGCTGTAACCACCTAGTTATTCCACTTTTCCTAAGCACTGAGAACAAACGGGAGGACTAAGAGATGCTGACTGTTCTCTACTCTTTGGACAATGCAGCTTGTTCAGTCTCTGTTGTGTTCTAACCTTTTAGGAGTTCCCAACTAGGTTTCAGTATTGCAGGGAACAGTACTTGCATGGTAACAGCACAGAAATGTTCTAAGTAACAAGAAATGCATCACTTACTATGCTTAGTTCCTATATAGTGTGTAAAACATCCAAAAATTCTCATAGGTCTGTAAATGTTCATCTAGGTAAATAAAATATTGAACCGAATCTTGTAAAATTTCTCACACCCTTCCAGAAAGGGTACAAAGTAGTGAGAAATTTCTCTTACCCATGAATATCAGTGTAAGTCCTAATGCCAAAAATATTTAAGGCACACACCTGTCCACTTACAGTCTGCTTCTTGTCCCGGTGTGCTTGGTGCTGGCTTCCTGCCGGTACGTGCACTCTTGGCACTTGGCACAAGAAGAAAACAAAAGTAGGATTTTACCAAGGGTAGTAGAGTGGCAGCAAGGATGGGTTCCATTCTTCCCAATGTAAGAGCATCTCCTGTTTCAGACTGTCTTTTACATATGTGGAGACCTTCATCATATCTTCTCACCTGACTAAAAGCTGTGTTTTTCACTTTTTTCTTAGAGGCTTATTTTTAGATCTATTATCCTCTGGGTACTTTCCCACTGTCTCACGTCTGTCTAGGATATCCCTGTGACTGTGTCAGCTATGCAGGGATGTTAAAGCACTGAAGACAGTCATCCCGCAGGTGACTGCCAAAGGGGCAGGTAAATGTGAACAACAGAAACACAGCACAATAAGCAGCAGCAAAGAAATAATTTGCAGGTGGATATACTTACATTGTCTACAGCCAAGAAAAGTCAGCTGCTACTTCTAGGCTCTATACAAGAGAGATTAATAGAGAATGGGATGATCTTTTCCTTCATCAGCAGTCAGCACTCCCTCTCTTTCCATCCATGGGCTGCGGTAGGAACAGCAAGCCCAACTTTTTTAGGTTACTCCCTAACAGCCAGACCATAGTGCATGAAAAGCTGCTAAAATCAAACATTGTCTATGCTGCTGCAAAGCCTCGTGTTAACTTTCAGTTCTGAGGTATAAATGTAAGCATTTTGGGATATTCTGTCCCCTTTCTTCTCCAGTTTCTCCAATTAACAACAGTGTTTGAAGCTATTTGCCTGCAACATCAGAGTGCCTGTAATGAAAGCACAGTGCACTTGTGGGAGAAATGCTGTGCAGCTCACTTTGTGCCTAATTTAAAGTTTTTGCGTAAGGAAAAAATGTAAACTGATTTCCAGTTAAAAGATCTTTCACATCCATACCTTGGCTATATTGTACTGCTGTAGCTTTTACTCAGAAATGGGAAGGACTTAAATGAATCCTGTGTGGTGGTGGGTTTGTTTTGTTTTGTTTTGGAAAAAATGGGCCAGTGCCTTGCTGCCAGTAGTAAGGAGTCATCCACACATTCACATATATGCAAGGAAATAAATAAATAAAAAATAAATACCACAGAGTCTTGTTCCACTCAAGTATTTATTGCTTGTTTTTATTTTTTAACAGAAAACAGAACATAATTTTTGTGGCTCCAGTGTGTAGAATATCCTCTAAAATACAGCAGCGTAACTGATACAGGGTTGAGGTGCAGAAATATAAATAACTCAGCAAAACTTCACTTGACATATGGACCTATAGTTAGGTAATTTCTATATGCCTCATCTTTCTTGCAGTCAGCACACGGAGAGGCTTGTTTAATACAACATGCTTATGCTTCGTGCAGATGATTTTGGAAAAAAAGTCACAATGAAACTAATTACATTTAAAAATTATCAATTAGCAAAGGGCCAACGTAAAAATTAAATTAAATTAACATAGCTCAATTTAATTTCTCTAGCTTTAAGTAGTAGATGACTGTGTTACTTTACTATGTAATGTTTAACAGATCTGCCCATGAGAAAACAATTCAAATCTTTGGAAACTGAACACGTAGATATATCTTTAAAGTTTGAGCAACATTTCATATGGCTGCTTTGCCATATTTTATTATTTGCTTAGAGTTCTTTTTATATAATTTAAGTAGGAAAATTTAAAACAAGAATCTTCTTACTTCTTATACATTCTTATACACACACAGAGCCAACACATCTTTCAGGAGGTAAAAAAGGGAGTTGGAAACTAAGTTCTACACAAGTAGCTCAAATTTATTTCTACTTTCTAAGTGGGCATTTATCAGAGTGAAAGATTGTACTTTTCTCAGAAGACTGCTTACAGGTACAAGTAACAGACTACAAGCCAATGTGTGTATGTTATAGAAGCTCTTGCAATGTCACAGAAGTTTATGCCATAATGCTGTGAAACTTAATCTAAAATGAATTAACAGCCTCAGGAAATCTTATTCTAATATAACAAACTCTGGCTTTGCCCAAGTTGGGAAAGGAAACAATAGCTTAGGAGTCGAATCATCTACAGAAAAAGTCTGCTGTATAAGGAGTGCTGGTGTTCTAAAGATGCTATGGTGGAACAGACTGAGTTCCTATTGGAGGTAACCCATGAAATAATTAGAATTGTATGATCAGTTGAAATGCTGTGAGAAGTCTACGAAGAGCTTGTCTGCCAAACAGACTCAGAGAATCTGTTGGCACAGACGTGCTTCTTTGTGAGCTGTTAGCTGAAGTCTAAAGGTGTCAATTCAAGGAACAAAATGGACTTGAGCAAACACCATGAGGGTATGTTATCCAGGAAAACGAAGAGCTGAGTGTATTTATGTGGAAGTTCATCACCCTGCTCAAACTGATACTTAAACTACAATGTGTGGAGTGTGTCAACAGAAGATAGAAATCCAAATGCTAGACCTACTGATAGTGCATCATGGTAACCTGACACTAGCACACAAAACTACTAGACTCAGTGTGCCTTTGTAATATATGGACTATTTTTTTTAGTAAATCACCTGCATGTTTATATTAGTTACAAAAAATACAATGTATAATTTCACTGTCAAGATGTTCTATGCAATTCATGAAAACATTACAGATACATTTTATCTTGTATCTACAATATACATGCAATGAACTAAAATATTAAAAGCACTGCTCAGAACATTATTTATTCTACAGGTCCCAAATCTTTCTTGATGGAGTCCAATGTTTTAACTCTTTTGATCTTTTTTAAGGCTCCTTCACAAACAGATGGCTTTCCAAGAGCAAGGTCTGTACCAGACAGTGGTCCTCCAATTAACTGAGAAGGTGTACTTTCCACAGTTACTAAGCGACCAGATCCAATCTGAAAAACAAAATAGATGCATTGTTTGACATCCATGTTAGTATTTAAAAAGAGACAAGACTTAAACCATGAACTGGTCTTTTCAAAATATTATTCAGTTGGTGGAGATGCATGCTAAGGTTCCCTAGGTCCACTCAGACTATCTTTATACTAAAATCACAAATTGTTCCCATCAATACAAAAGAAAAGACAGAGTGTTTTTTGTACCTTTATGTACTCTGCTTTTCTGCTTTCATGTCTGACTTATTAATAGAGGAGAAGAAAATCAAGCCTTTATTACAATAGAAGTTTGTTGTGCAGTGTTATTTGGATTTGTATATAATATCAGACACAGTTTTTGTCCTCAGAATTTTGCTATACGCTAATACTTAAAAAAAAAAAAGAAAAAAAAAGAAAAAAGAGAGAACAGAACCTGTTTCTCTCTGAATGCAATTGCCTGTAACTACTGCTCCATGAAAACTCCAAGATTGAAAGAGACATATATTTTCCAGTTTCATTACTACTCTTTATACTGAATAGGTTCAGGTCTTTGAATAAAAATTCTTGAGTGACAGCTCTATCTTCTAACCATGACCTACTAAAACAAACAATTCCACTCTTTGAGTGCATGGGGCTCACGTTTGATTACTTAACCTTGACCAGTTTTCAACAACTACCTTAGCTTCGTTTTCATCTCCCACTATTTAAGATGTTTGGCAGATAGAAGGAAAGAAGATTGTTCCATGAAAAAACAAACAAACAAACAAACAAAAAAACTAGCAATATCTGGCATTTGCGATATTTCTAAGCAATGCAGTCAAGGAATTTTATCCTATGTGCGTTCATTTTCCTAAAACTCTCCTCCTTCAAAATGAATTCACCTCTTCCTTGTTTTTATCTACAGTTGTTGAAATATTGATTATAGAATTGTGAAGATATTTCCTTGTAAATCCTCTTCCTCCAAAGAAGTGAATAATCCTGTCTTGAGGCTCAAGTCTTTAAAATAAAATCTAACAATTTATTTCTCTCTGCTAAAAATTTTCAGAGTATATATCTAGAATGTTCAGATACTTTCAGCAAAATATTGCTGATTAACAGACTTTTTATTATATGCATATAACTAGAATTTTTTTTCCAGACCACTTCATCTTGCATTTACAGATGTGCCCCTCTGTATCTTTCACAAGTTTAGGAAAGGATAAAATCCTAGTTCTGTACTCTAAAAAGATCACTTGCTTCCTGGTAAACTCATCCTGGCTTCATCACATCAAGCATGAACTGCCTCTTTGCTTTTACAGGATGCAGCCACCTTAGCCATCCTTACTTATCCATGCAATAGAGCCCAGGATAATAGTCTCTTTCCTTTGTTTGAAAACAGCAGCTCATGTTTTTTCCTCCTTGCTTCTTCTTACAAGAATAGCTCCTTGTAAGCAATCAAGAAGCGACCCCTCTCCCTGTAATTCTCCTTAGCTGTGCTACTTACACAGCTAGCTCAAAAGCAGCTCCTGACTAGAATGGACATTCTGCCATGTCTAACCCCAGCTTGTCAAAACTCAACATCCAGATATGTGGATGCACCCTTGTAAGATCTTAACAATGGCTTGTGTCATCTCACATTTCAGTTAACTGATAGGAATGGAAAAAAAAAAATATTTTCTGAAGATAAAATGAGTGAATTATCTGCAGAGCCACACAGACCTTTACTGACATACTAGGGATTGCACAAATTTACCCAAAAAAAAGGAAGGAGATTTTGACCTCAAAGTTTTCATAGAAGGCTGTCCCATAAGAAGTCCACATCAAGTAACATAGGGACCATCTTGCCCATACTTTTCCTGAGACGTTTTCAGATCTGAATCTCATTCTGACCTGTTGTCTGAAGATGTGTCAGACTGGGAGGTGGTGCTTTGCAGGACATGCTTGGAGCTTGTCAACATAAATGTTACTGAAGAAAAAGTTAGCAGCAGCACAAATACAAACAAAATAGACAACAAGAAACTTGCATATTAATGAAAATAAAACAGTGTTATTGGGGATTACTTACTGTTGTGCTGAGGCCTTTAATATCAGTAGAATGAACTGCTCCATTTTGAGCCTTCAGTTTAGATCTGGAAGCCTCTATTGACTTTTCCTGAAGCCTTTTTGCTTTCTAAAGGTAGTTAGAAAAAAAGGCAAAATTGTTTTAACCAGAATGAATAGTATCATTTGCACCTGTTTGAAAACATAAAGTGACAAAATAAATGAGATAAAAATTCTGTTGGCCCTTAACTAGAAGTACTCTCTGGTTTGTGACTCTCTTCTACTGTGGACCTGAAAGCAGAATAAAGGGATGTGGCTTCACAGGTGCCAGAATGGAATAATCACTTCCTAAAACTTGCAGGCTATATTCTTTCAAATGCAGCCCCATATGCTGTTAGCCTTCATCACCACAAGAGCACGCTGTTGCCTCGTGTTCAGTTTGTCATCTCCCAGGATCCCCATAGTCAGTATGTATTTACACAGCTAGTCAGTCCCCAGGCTGTACCCCAGGATCCATGAAAGCCTTAATATGTCCCAGATGCAAAATGTCCCTTTTTGTTTTCCTGAACATCTGGAGGTTTTGATCAGCCCATCCCTAGGACTTGTCGAAGTCTTTCTGAATAGAGACCTTACCTCCCAGTATATGGACTGTTTCCTCCCGCTTGGTGTCATGTATGAACACGATCAGGATGCACACTTAGCTAATATCCAAGTCATTAATGAAAATTTCATAGCTTCACTGCCCTATATACACATACTTACCTCATCACAAATGCGTAAGCCACGCTGAACCCCAATTTGTGACCATAATCAGAAGAGCAGAAGTATCAAAGTTTGCATAGCTTTGCCAATAAGGCTTGTGGTTCTTTCTTCTGTATTTGTGTGAACATAAAATTTACTATAGCTTCTACATGAATAACCTTGTAATTCACTAAAAAATGTGTTTGGAACTTCCCGGTTATAGTAACTATATTGTGAATGAAAATTTTGCTCCTTCACTCAGATTTTTTTTTTTTTTTTACCTTCAACGCCTCATAGTTTGATGTCCGAGTCAAGAAATTTTCCCAAGATTTATTTACCATTTCTTTCTGCTTATGGACAGCTTGGATCTGTAATACAAATGAGATTAACAAAATGTAAGATGGAATTGGTACTGGTGACAGAAGTACATGCACAATAATGCAAGACAATCCCTCCAAAAACACTAGCATGAGCTTTTAGAAAACTAGACCGACTATGTTACTTCTCAGAAGGTAGAAGAGGATGAGACAGAAAAATCTCTAGTGCTTGCCTTATAATCAAAGCTGGACAATGTTTATACCTGTTTGCTTTTAGCATGCTGGGAAGCACAAAGCCCTGCCTTCTGAAGTAATGAAGCTTTGTGAATATTCAGCCAAGGGAGTTTATAACAGAGGCTTACACTTCATTTTAAGAAGTGGATATATTTACAATAGGTACTTCAAATTGTTATCTGCTACAGATTAACACAGGTGCAACTCATAGTAACATAATTATCATTTCTTTTTAGACCATTGCTGCTGCAACTCTGATGACACTGCTTCATTTTTTCATATTACTTTCTAAATAACAACAACATTATACTGAGAGAATTGAGGTTAACCAAATTTAATTTTAAAATATCGTGAACAATGTACCCATTTTGGATTTTGAACATTATACGGTAAGAAAATCTTCATGTAAGTTGACAAAAAAAATTCCATTGACTTCACTTGTACAAACATACCTTTGTATATGTTTTCTCCTCCTCTCGGATTTCTTGGCGATGTTGACTTTCAAGCACTTCAGTCTGGAGAGCAGCAACTGATCTTCCAATATTTTCTGACACCTCTGAAATAACTTTCAAGGCTTCCTCATCTGAAGCAACAGGCCTGAATTCTTCTTTTAGTTCTGTACACACTTCATTCCAGACTTCTCCAACCTGTATATGAAACACAAATACACACCCTTGCTAATACTTATGTCTTCTTTCAGTTCCATTTATTCAAAATGTAATTATCTTTTTCTCATTATTGTTGTTTCAGTTCCTGGAATAGTTATGCAATATTAGACTTCAGTAATGCTATGCCAAATTCATTCATGACAATCTAACCCTAAACTCTTCTCACACCCAAGCTTCTCTCCACAGAGGAGTAACAGGAATGCTGCTAACTACAGAAACTCTGAAGAAATACAAATATAAGACACCATATTACAGGAGTGAAGTGTTGTGCCTTACTGCCTTTTCACTCAAATTGCTTGCATTATCAGAACAAACTATAACATCAGACACAAAACGAACCTGGAATTACCAACTAAAGGTCGACTCTTGCTGGTTCTTGAACACTTCAAGCTTTCACAGACTGCATTCCTAAGCCAAAAAGTGGCATAAACTGAAGCATTTTTGAGCAGGATGTTCACTACAAAACTTTGTATCCTGCTCTTGTTTCCTATAGGCAAACCACTGTAACAATTTAAGTTTTGACAACATGGATGGATACTGAGAGTGGGCACAAGGATGGAAAAGCACAGAAAAAAAAAACCACAACAACAACCTTTATTAGAATGTGTATTTAATGTCATCTTTAATAGCAAAACAAGACAACCAACCCATACATAATCTGACCCTGCTGCACAAAGAGGCAGTCCTGCTCTCCAGCCCTTCCTCAATTCCTTACATCCTGGCCCATTCCTGCTTCTGAAGCTGGCAGTTAAAACTATTTTTTCCTGAGTTAATTCTAACTGGCATTGGTTTCTTGTCTGGTTTACTATGCAGTCACAAATATCTGTAGAAGTACAAAATAAGAGTCTGGGGAGTGCTGGAATAATGCAGGTGGGACAGTTTCCTTTGATGCTAAATACTGGCTTACACTTTCTGTGAAAGTGATAGTGAAGGGTTATTTCTTTGTTGTATCTTGTGAGATAGTTTGCTATTCTTGCAAACACAAATAGAGTAGCAATATTTTCTTCCACAATACTTACTTTAAAGTCAATGTACCGTCGTATGATAGCAAGCGTGACAAAATCCTTAGCAGATAAACCAGGCAAATCTTCCAAACCTAAAGGAGTATTAATTATCTCAGTGTTAACAGCATAATCAATCTTAAAATATCAGTCTAAAAAAAAGACACCATCTTATTTATCACATGAGCATATACAAAATCTGCAACAGTCAGTATATCAGTCAGTCGCTCTTCCAACCCTGAGCAGGCTTTTGGCAATTGAAAAAAAAAAAAAAAATCTCCACAATAAATTCATTTTATACTAACTCTTTTCTTTTAAATGGCTTCAACGATCTTCCAGTTGTTTGTAAAGCCAGGACAGTACTGCATTTGCTGTGGTTTTGTGGTGAGGGTTTGATCTTGCATTAAAGCAGACAGTTGAGTCTACAGGTCACAGTTTCTAAAGAAGCATTTTGTCATAGAGTTTGCTTTAGCTGTGAAGTAGCCAACAGAAGAATTGTATTACAATTTTATTACAACAGAAGAATTGCCTAGGGAAGTGGTTGAGTCACCATCCCTGGAGGTCTTTAAAAGACGTTTAGATGTAGAGCTTAGGGATATGGTTTAGGGGATGATTTGTTAGTGTTAGGTCAGAGGTTGGACTCCGTGGTCTTGGAGGTCTCTTCCAACCTAGACTTTTCTGTGATTCTGTATTACAAGATTGTATACAAGATATCCAATATTTTGTTTCTAAACTGGATAATGAAGATAATCTCCATCTCCTACACTTGAGCCTTGAGCACAATGCCTTGAGCATAATTTAAAATATTTTTACAATACATGTAAAAGAATAAGAAGAGAAGTATGGTTGCTGGGACTATGCCTCATTTTTATTTATTTATTTTATTTTTTTTGCATGCTCAATGTTAGTTATATTCTTTTTTAAAAAAAGCTATTTCTATATAGTCTATCAAATCTATTTCTAAATTTCATGATACCATCTGTGTGGTAACAGGGAATGCAGCACTTATTTATTTGAGTGTAATTACATCATGTTTTGAAGTTAAGAAATGCCATAAATAAAGACCAATTGACACTGGATTTCTGATCACAGCATTACAGGCTGTTGTGAAATATAAATACACCAAGAGGAAGATGGTGGGAAAAGGCCATAAAAATCTTCCCATTTTTATTATTCACTTCCATGTCATTTCCCTACTTCAGAGGAGACATTACAATGTATATAAACGACAAGAAGTATGTATGAATACAGAAGAAAGCTGGAACAAAATCTCATGCCTTTTTGCTTTAATAAACAATTCAGCTGTGACCCAGGATTAACATAAATAATGCTAATAACAATTATTGAGAACCTAAGTTAAAATGGAGAAACAATGGGCTATAGCTTATTAGAGAAACTGAAGATATTTTCAAATTGATTGGTTCTCTACGATAGTCAGGGAACTGGCTAAAGAACTCTCAGAACTATTACCTATTATATTATATCATGTATTACCTACCCATGGAGGACAGGGTTGAAAACAACAAACCTAATACCTATTTTTAAAGAAAATAGGGGAAGCCAGAGAATAGTGGGCAAATTCAGTTCCTGAAAAATGTCTGAAACAAATATTTAAATAGATAATGTTCACGTAGCTAAATGGTACCAGTGAAAACATTACTATACAACATGAAGTAGTAAAAACAAACCATTCAGCACAGTTCTTCTCTACAGCCAAGTGAGAAGTCTAATGGATGTGGAAGAGCATATCTTATCTTAACTTCAGTTTAGGTTTTTAGACAAGGGTGTAATGAATATTCACATTCTGTGTGCAAACAACACACAATTAGGAAGGAGTGCAGCATATCATAAGCAAATATTAGAATGCAAATAAATCTAGCCAATATGAAAAATTATTTGAAAACATAGAATGCAGTTCATTAAGGACAAACACAAATTTCTAAGTGTAGAAAGTCATCTGTACAAATCCAACATGGTAGATGACTGGAGGCTGTGCAAGATCACAAATCAAGTGAACAAATGCCATTGTGACAGGAGCAATTGTTATATTAATGTCTGAATGGTTATTTACATGACAAGTACAGTAATACAGTTCTATTTGGCTGTGAGGCTTCTGCTGAAGTACTGTGTTCAGTTCTGGGACACAACAGACCAAGAAGAATGTGAACCGACTGAAAAAAATCAAGAAAAAAAGCAATGAGAATAATCAGAGACTTTCCTAGAAAATGAGAGCTCTGAGTAAAGGCTGCAGAAAGCAGTATTTATAAAACTAGGGAAATGAAATGAAACATAACATGTTAAAATACCTGAAATATATGTGTTGGAAAAAAAATTACAGAAAGTTTCAACAACATCTTAGTTTCGATTCTAGGAAAACTCTTCCTAGAGGCATTGGTGAGGGCATTGGTGAAGTCTTGAAATCTTCATCAACAGAGGCTTTTAAGAACAGGATGAGCAAGCATCTATTAATAACAGATTATTGATGACGCATCTCAAAGTTCCTTTCATCTTTTATTTTTGTTTGTTTTAGATAGGGACTTGACTGACTGCCAACAAACAGGTTCAGTTTAATGACAAATATGACACTGACAAGGCAATTCATTTGTCTTACCTAGCTTGCACAATAATAAATAAAGTTTTGCTCGTATGTTTTCAGAAATTTCCACAATGGCAAAGGTGGGAGAGTTGGCAGGCATGGGGATGACCTCTTGCTGTTTCTGGAAGCTGCTAACAATAGGTCTCTTCATATCTAATAATTTCAAAACACAAAAGCAGAAGAGTGAAGAGGCAGCATGTTCCCAAAGCTATTAAACTTACAGGAAACGCTATCCTTGTAATGAAGTTGCATCTTTGGCATGCAACTATTGACACATTCTTTTCTGTGATGTCTCCTTCAAGAGAAAGCAGTTCCATCTTACTTTATGGACACTGTGGAAATTATTTCAATAATTTGGCCAGGAGTTTGAACCAGGAGTTTGGGCCAGGAAATATTACTTATAATGACTAAAGACCTGTGATATCATAGCACTCTCCTTGTTTATTTTTACAATACATAACAAAACAATTTCATTTGTGAAAGAAATTTCATAGCTTAATTGTCCACTTGAAAGGCAGTTCAGGTTACCTGTAACAGTTGTTTCCCCAGCTAATAGAGAAAATGCCATCTAGTGGCCAGACTCCAACAAAATACATACAAAGTGTTTTGGCTTTGGTGAGAACTGCAGCATAAACCTATAAATACTGTAATTTACTTTAATTAGAATTCTGGCTGCAAAAATAGATATATTTGACTTACTTTAGTCAGTGGAACTGCTTGTAGTTTCATATGTATCATAAAACTTACCAGCAATCCTTCCGTATCGATCACGTTTGACTCCCAGGTCCAATTCCTCCTGTCTCCATAACTGTATTAGAAGGTTAGCTGCTGTTTGATCTTTCTCCCCTCGCCAGGTACTGATGTGAAAAGTGGTTCTGGGATTGTCACAAAATTCAACTAGGATTCCAAGAATTATATTGCATAGGTTTTTTTGCTTTAACTTGGTGAAGAGAAAAGGAAAGACATTTTAACCTCTTCGCAGCACAGTATTAGTCTACCTTCAAATAAAAAAAAATACAGAGAAATCCTATATGTGATCAAGTAATTAGAAACCTTCCATCACAAATGTTTGGGGAAAAAAAAGATATATACATTTTAAATCTTTCAAGTTTCTGGAATCTTGCCATACAAAGTTCCATAAATCAAAGAACATGAGGGAAATGTGTGTAGGATCATGTAAGATGCATATATCTGTGTGTAGAACTACTTAATAAGAGCCTCCAGGCTCACAGGAAGGAGAATTAATGTTTCTGGAGAATGTACTGCTAACAAGACTTATTTTTATAAGAAACAGATTCAGAAGGCAGTGGCTAAGCACACAGAGCATCTGTTCTAATCTATGGTCAGATCTTTCACCACATGAGAGTAGGAAAGGGTCTGTAGCTTTGAATTGCAAGGGCATCGGAGGCTGGCAGTATGGCTGGCAAGAACAAGGAGGCAATGAAAAAAGCAATGCATGTGCTCATCTCGTGCTTGAGGTGAAATGCTTGGGCCTTATGTGTGCCCAAATCCCATAGAAATAAGCTATACATAACCTGCATGTACAAAGTGACTTTAAACATCAAAACTTTTAAAACCTTTAATTGTATACTAACTCTGTTTAAAGTGTTTACTACCTTCAATATGAAGAACTGAGGTGCTTTTCTAAACAGATATATTCAAAATAATCACAGAATCAGAGAATTTTAGGTGTTGGAAGGGACCTCAAGAGATCATTGGGTCCAACCCCCCTGACAAAGGAAGTTCCATAGAGTAGGTTGCCCAGGTAGACGTCTACATGGGCCTTGAATATGTCCAGAGAAGGAGACTCCACAACCTCCCCGGGCAGCCTGTTCCAGTGCTCCATCACCATTACCATGAAGAAGTTTTTTCGCATGTTGGTGTGGAACTAAATAAAAAAGCAGTTAATAATACAGCAGTTTGACTCTCCTTGTAAAAAAGAGTACATTTAAGACTCTAAATTAAGAGTACATTTAAGAGTAAAATTAAGACTCTCTGCCAACTGCTTATTTTCAAAAAAGATACATGAAGTTCTGTCTGATCATTTTGAAGCAGATAGGCCTGTGTGTGGATTACCTTCCTTTCTCAGGGAATTCCATATACTGGACTTCTTGTTAGTATTATAATCTTTGTACATACCACTAAGGATTCAATTTTCCATGTTATTTTAGTACTCTTTTATTTTGTAACAACAATAAAAATACCTACTGCCAGCAAATCCAGAAGAAGAAAAATGCCCTGTTGTTCAAGAAAATAATCTTCTGCAATGTAACAGCCAACGACACAGGACCTTAAGCAGAAACAATTTCAATGTGTAGAAACACTTTTATGTTTTAGAACATTCTAAAAACATCTCATTTATTTTACTGAATTGCATAAAAATATTTAGTATGCAAAAAGCTTCATGCCTTCAGGGAGCAGAAAAATGATTTTCATATGCCTGCACTCGTGCATTTACAAATCCCATTTTCATTTGCACTGCATAACTAAATGAAACCTATTTGGCCACACTTTCTCCTCTTGTAGTGACACACCTTCTTTGTAGCAACCCAAGAAATTTGGCAGGTTCAGTATGAACTGGATTAGAATACCAATCTGAACTAAAAATCATTCTGTAAAAGATGCTGATATTTAGCTAGATCATATTGCTGTTCTGGCTCGTTGCAGGGCTGTGTGAGTATTTCTGCCAGCAGAATCAAGGGGGTAGGACAAGTAAGACTCTTTTGGCAACTGTGTTTGCTTCTCCCAGCTGAAAATGATCATAAAACCAGCACTAATGATGCCATTGCTTCCTTTTCTTATTTCCTCATTTCATGATCATTAATGCAGAAACTAGAGAGTTTACCTGCACCACTAAGCCCAGTCTTTTCTCCCAGACAACAATTATCATTTAGCTTTCTATATATTTATTAACCTGACTTAAAATGAATTAATTTTTGTTTATCCTTCTATGTATTTGAGTACTAAACTATAATTTCTCTGATAGCAAGCTTTTAAAAAAAATTCTAGTCCAAAGCGTTGCCAGTTGACAAACATTTCTTATGTCTGCACATTTTTAGGATAATATGGGTCTATTCTGATCTTGCTTTTACTCGTCTGAGTTATTTACAGACTCTACCCATACATCTCTCTTTTAGGAAACTGCATTGAGGTGTCAGGAGGTCATCCTGTGCAGGGAGTTAGACTGCTGTGTAGGGAATTAGGTTGTCATACTAAGCCCCTGTATTGGGAATACATGCAAAATATTCAATTTATTCTGTATTATTTTTTTAATGAGTCAAACTATGATTTTTACAGGTTCTAAATAGAAGGCCTATGTGTGCAGAGAAAGGGTGTAGTACTGCAGACCTAAAATATGTGAGCTACCATTTTTAAGAGTTACTGCTGCTAAAATAGTTCACTAACCACAAGCAGTCGAGTGCACTGAAAAGGAGACGATTGTGGCCTAATCCACTATATAACTTCTTTGGATCCATCTGAATGAATGGGATAAGTATATCCACTCCTTCATAGCTGAAGAGCTCCTGGTAAAAATTATTATTATTGTTGTTGAAAATTATTATATTAAAACAGCATTTTTCTTAAATTATATGTATTAAATAGCTACATATAAGAAAATCTAATTTTAAATCTAAATTGATTTATATTGTAATAGATTTGGTCCACTTGTTAGAGCAGGGTATATTCCTTATGATACAGATAACAGAAAGAAATTTGCAGTTCTTCCTAACAGATAATCCCATTCTTCAACACGTTTTCATATTTTCATTTAAAAAATTACATAAATTAGCAATTAAATAGGTGAGGTATTTGCTAATGGATTTCACATTTTAACTGTCACAGAAACCAGTTATCAGCCCTGACTTGCTAGCAAGGAATTACAATTGACATCTGTTCTTGAATTAAAAAACAAACAAACATAAAACCCACACAAACAAAAATATAAACACAGTACCATTTAAACATAAATGTACCACGTTTTGACATTTTTAGTGCCGTATGAGGTAGAAGGATACAAACCTTTCTGTGGGCATCATTTTCACAGAGAGCAGACAAAATAAATAACGTATCAGCTTGGATTTCCAGTAGAATGGCATCATCTCTTTCTTTAGATTTGTTTGCTGCATACTTTAGGATATCTGCAAACGAATACATTTTATACATGTGAATGTTCTATTATGCAAGTCAGAATTCTATTATAGCTGCTGATCTAAAAAAAAATTAAAAATAAAATTTATACCAGGAGACTCTAAGAGAAATCTACTTATGCTGTTAAGTTTTATCTCCTATGTTTTATAATACCTTACAGAAGGTTCAGCACTCTGATGCTATAGTTTCTTGCACTTTTTATGACAGTTAATGACAGCAGCTTACACCGCCTTTTTCCTAGTACTTTGAGCCCCTTGTTCCCGTCTCTATGATGCTCCTTGTATTGTGTGAGTGCAATAGATTCAGAAAACTGTTTTGAATTAAGCAACTCTTAGGAAAATGCAAAGAGCTTCTTGATCTGCTCTGCTGTACAGCCTCACAAACGTTTGTGCTGTCAGCGGAAACATAGAGACATAAGATGCCACCACTGCTGAGAAAATTAGTCCTGGAACCACTCCACGAAGCAGGACATTCAGACATGGACCTCCCTCAAAGTAAGAAAAGTTGCTTGAATCTGTTACATAAGGTATATTGTTAATTTTGCTCTCACTAAAATCTGTAAGTTTTCACAGTTTTCCCAAGAGTTCAACTTTCAGCTGAGGATATAAAATCTATTATTTCTAGGCTTACTATTAGAACATACTCCAAATTCAAAAGATCTTAACTATTTGTTCCTGACAGTATAATTCTTTCAGAGTACTGGAAAATGTGTTATTGTAAGATAAGAACTTAGAACAGTATCAGAACCTAAAAATTATATATAACAGTAGGCATGTATTTCTGCAATTATCTAAATTGCAGGAACAATTGCTATGGAGTTTTATTCTGATTTTAATCTTTATAATGTTACACACATATATATGTATATATATATATAATGCACTGGCTTTTTCTTTTTTCCTAAACAAGAGTTGGGTACAGTGACTTCATAACAGACTTAAGTAAAACAAGACTCATGACCGGATTTCCTATGGGGTACCACAATGAAAATGAGATGTAACAAATGCAGTACAATAAAGGGAGAGATTAGGGGCAGCTTTAATTCAATTAAAAAATCATATTACTTTTTGCATTTTTAAAAATCTTTTCACCGAAGGAGTAACAAACCAAAAACAGTGTAAGAAAAAGCATGAACGTTCTTAGTGTCAACAGCAATATATGATTTTAAGTACAGCAAGAGAAACCATGCTTTACCAAGTAGCTGGCTAATTGCTCCCTGGTCGCACAAATTAAGGTTCACAGCATCATTATAAAGGGACACAACCGATCTCAGCACTCTCAGACTGTAGCGCATTTGTGCAAGTTTGTTGCCACGACCACCTGTTCCATGGAAACTGTTACCTTGACCAAAGAAAGGATCTGTGGAGCAATTACAAGAAGAATTTTCTTTGGCAGACAGGGTATGTTTGTAGCAATAATGCTCTCAGGAAAAAAGTACTGGCTTGCCAGTGCAAGTAAGCTAAAATAAACAAACAAATCTTCATGTTAGAAAGGCTTCTTATTTAAAATAATCTAGTAAGAAGCCATTCTGTGTAGAGCCATACAATATTCATTAAGAAATATCTGATTTTGATTAATGTTAAAAATGATTACACCATTTTTTTTTTCCACTTTACCAGGTCAATAAGCAGTCTCCAAAACTTAAAATATCTTTTCTAGCATTACAAATAACATCAATCTTCTTATCTCCATCACACACCAAATTTCTCAATGGCAAAAGATCACCTACCTGATGATGAAAATTACCCGTCCCCTTAAAACAAACCCGTGAAGACTGAGTGCAGTTAGTTATCCATTTGTTTAGCTCACACTTGCAGCTGATGGCTAAAAGGAAGCTTTAGTGCAGAAGCTGTCTGACTGTGTGCAGCTCTGAGTTTGAGTTAACACATAGTGCCCCGAGGCAGGAATTACTGTTTGGATTTGGTGTGACAATAAGCATACCTGATTAGCTTAATGAGCTTGCTGCAGAGATGTGTGGCTGCCTGCACAACTGCAGGAATAGCAATATAGTGGTACGCAGAAAATACACCAGCTTACACTTCAACAGAAGAAAAATATTACAATAATTTTTTTAAAGGTTAGTTTCCGAAGTGATGTATGTAAAAAGGAATCATTTGAACTTCACAAGTTTTACATTTATTCTTCCTGCCAAAGAAACAAGCCCAGGTGAGCTGTGTTTTGAGGTTACTGTGTATGAAAGCCATAAGCATCTACTGACCTTGACCAATACACCACTCTAGAAACATGAGGAGAAGAGTATTCGCTTGGCAGGACAAATATTTATCAACTAAAAAGGGAGCCACTGAAGCTAGAATAGCAATTGCATGAAGCTGTAATTCTTCATATTGGGAAGCAGACCAGTCATGAAATCCGGGCTTTTGATGTGGTTTTACATAATAAAGCAAAGCTGGCATCACATCATTTTCACTGAGAAGCTGCAGATTCAAAAGACAAGGAGATACAGCTTAAAGGCTTCACGTGTGAGTAAGGAAAATCTAAAGCAATGAGTCTATTTTATCTGTCCTACGCTAAGAAATTATTTTTTATTGGGAAAAGATGTCAGGAACAGTACACGTATGGACAAGCTCTGTTTATATTCTGTAGCGTTTGCAAAGTCTGTGGTTTGTAAAACTGTGTTATGTTCTACACCTGTATTTCAGTAATGCTTTGCAGTCACTCATCAGCTAGCTTTCTTAGCAAGGTTTAGGATTTTAACTTTTCGAAAACAGAAACACAACGCTACTTTCAAAGAGCAAAACTCGGCTTGGTACATGTGGTATATAGTTTTGAATTCTTGATTTAGAGAAGAACTAGTTTCAAATCTTCTGGACTATGTTAGATGGACAGCTAAACAGTGAATCTTTTGACCTTTTGTCTTTTTATGACTTACTGTATCTTCCGCTGTGTTAGAACTCACCTGTACAGCACGCGGGTCTTTAGTTAAGATTCCTAGAATATTAAACAACAACTTCTTCATCTCAAAGTCTTCATAAGAGAAAGTAAGTTTAAGACCTTTTAACAAGGGATTGGGAATTTTAACTGTGAATGAAATTGTACAGATGTTACAACAAAATATCCGCTAGAAGTATTATAATTCATAGAAGTAAATTCCCTAGAAGTATTATAATTTCATAATTATGCATTATGAAATCTCTTACCTTCAATATATGTTGCAAGTGCTATTAACAGTGTTGTGAATCCACTTTCCTAATGGGAATTCAAAATAAATACATTAATTAAAATAAATTATACTGAAATTAAAACTGATAATTTAATTTTAGTTTTACTTTTTTCTTCAGAACAGAGCACAATGTATCCTATGGCAGAATAAACAGAATTTTATCAAAGAAGAGATCAGTGATTTGGACACTGTACAATACTAAGTACAGTGCTAGAGGTACAATTAATTAAATCCATGTCTCATTCAGTACAAGTCTGAACTTGTATGGGGAAGTCCCAAACACGTGCATTCACTATTGTAACCTACCACACAATTCTCAGTACCGTAAGTGGTATTTTTTTTAAATGCATTTGTGTGCATGCGAGTTTGTACATCAGGGTCACCAGTGCACACAATCCGGTGCCTTCAGTTATACATACTATTATATTCAACTTCAGTGCATTACAAGTAAGCATATGAAAACTGCAGGTATGAGCAACGTGCATTACAAATATTATATACTAAAATGCTGCTAAAATGCATTTCAGAAAATAAAATGTTTAATTCACAGCTCCTAGACAGCTAGGAAGACAGTTATGTCTAATAAAATTATGAATAGGACCAAGGACAGGGCTTGTCTACACAGCACACTGGAGGCAAAAGAGCTTTGTTTCTGAGGTGATTAGAAGCCATACAAACATAGTTAACAGGATACTGATCTTCTTGAGCAACAAAATATATTAGCTTGGACTTTGCACTCTGGTAGAGCCACCACAGAGCCTTCCACCAGCTCCCAGCAGGAGGAGAGCTCACAGAACACAGCACAGACATCGAGGCAGAATTAAGCTGTTCTTATTTTGCAGCAGTTTCTTAGATGCATCCCGGACAAGCTGGGCTTGAATATGTTCAACCTAGCTCTAGAAGTTTTTGCTTACATTGAAACAATTTTTCATCCCTCTAGGACAAGGAATTAAAATACCGTGCACTGGTTATTGTAGGAAAAAACACCTTGTTTCTGCAGCCAGACAAACAATTTGATTGTTTAGACATCAGATATGTTGCTGCAATAGTATAACAGACATTCCATAATGGATAAAATGGAAATACTGAGTGAAGAATCCATAACCTTAATTAGAGACTACTAAACCTATTTGGTAATACAGCCAATTGGGAAACTTCTACTGAAGCTTATATACGAGTTCCCTGAAAGTAATCCATTCCTGAACAGCCAACAGATCTACATAAACAGGAATTTGATTACTTCATTATTCAGTACATACATCACAACTTCATTTAAAGTTCTAAACCTCAACTGTAAAACAAGACAGTAAAAGAACATTAACAGTTATAAAAAGTCAACTTTATGCAGATTCCTCATGAAAACTCTGGAATGTAAACACTCTAACAAAAGAATGAGTCATCTAGTTTTTAGGCAAGTCATGATAATGCATTAAGGGCTACATTAGGTGACCTAGTCTTAGAAGGAATTCATGTGCCTCATTAACTGGACCTAATTCATTCTCTTCTCAGCATCTTAGAGATTCTGAGCTCATTTTTGAAGGACCCTTCTTAGGAGGCAAAGGTACTTCGGACTAATTTGTGCTATTTGAATACAGCCTGTACTCCTACATCTTCAAACAATAATAAGGTTTAGTGCAAAACTCACTATAACAGAATGGCATATCTGAGAATCTGTACAGGAATACAAGAGCTAATGTTGTTAACTTTTGCACATGAATGGTGTAAGTTTAATTTCCTAGGTACCAAATAAAGTTTGTTGATGCCTGTATTCCAGCCTAATGACATATGGATTTGAAATCTCTCTGAGGTAGAATTGTAGAAAGCAAAATGGTTTCCTGCTCAGCAGACCTAAGGTTCCATTTCTGCTTAGCTCTTTCTTAACAAGGAAAAATATTAAGCACATAATATCAAAGGAAAACTTATCAGTCTTAAAAATATAACTATGAATACTTACAATCATAGGTGCTGCAGGATTTTCAGCCACTAATGTGGCAATCACCAGGAGGTCATTCCTTAGCTGACGATCATAATGGCGGAAACCATGTAAGAGCAAGTCTACAAATACTTCCTTCAATGCGCTTAAAAGAAAGTGAAAGGTATTATACTCACTTCATATTCTTATTTTAGATAGCTCTAGTGACATGGATCCTCATTCAGCATCTTACTTTTCACAGCCTTAGGTTCAATAGCAAAAAAAGATAATATGACATGGATTCTTATGTGTACTACTAGAAATTCAACTTAAGGATACATGCAAGGTGCATGTATTATAAGCTGCACCTTCTATTGTGTGTGTTATAATGAATTAACTGAAAGTAAATTAATATTTTCTCAAGCAAGGAACTGACTGCTGTTGAATGATTATTGAGAAGAGGTGGCCTAACACCAAGTAGTGAAAACACTGTAACTCACGAAGGGAGAACCCGTTAATGACCCCAGCAGAGGATCGAGCACTAAGCCTCATATTTCCTAACATACACTTTCCTACTAATTTTATACTATATGCATTTCAGTGGTGCAGTAATATTGACCTACTGGGCCTAACACATGAGCTTGAAAATGGTGCCATTAGTTTTTCTATCAAGCAGAAGTTAGGGCTGTATCTCTTGCAGTTATGTACCACACCAAGAGGTCTCTTGACCTCCCTCCTGCCCTGTAACAGAAACAAGTGGTGGCAGATCACTGTGGTTCATGAAATAAAGACAGGTTTGACAATGAAATACTTTTGGTGTTGACTGGATGGGCTTTCAGCAGGACTCTGGCCACAGAGTTTGTAAGCTACCCAGCAGGCACTTCTCACATCATATATAATTTCCTGGCATTTCACAGGCCACCATGTTATCTAACTTAGTGAAACAGAAACAGATGCTTGAGGGGTATAAATCACATGCTGCTTGGCTATAATGTCTGATTCTGTAGGACTTTAATTTTGGAGAAGCAGATGTGCAACACCGAAATCTTAATGAGGACTTAATAGCAGACCTCCACTCCCCTTTTGTATTTTCTCTTAACTTATTTAATTCAAAATACAACACAACAGTAATGCTTTGGTTGTCTCCAAAACCAAAATATTAATTCATAAAATGCTTCAATATACTTACTGTACACATTCCAAGCTACTGAGCTGATTAACAACTTCTTCTTTTGAGGTGTTTTCTAACAGGTTCCATAGGATTTCTGATGAGCGGAACACCAGCTGTCCTGAGGGATCAACATCATTTAGATACAAGCAGAGTCTGCTGGCTGCTTGGGCCTTCAACATGTGTCTGCAATTTACTCCTGAAATCATGAAAATCTGAATCATTAATTCTATGTAGGTATGTTCAGAGAACAAATGATCCAAAATCAGAGCTAGTGAGTGTTGAAAGAACAGTTGATACTAACCAGAACTGGAGAGATGCTGGAGAGCTTTGAGTACCCACAACTTCTCAATAAGTTCATTTTCAACTAATGCTAGAGATAAAACGAAAGTTTCTGCTAATCCTCCTAATTCAGCCATCTGAATCTTATAGTTTGCACTTGTTGGCTGGTAACCTGCACATAGAATAGCTTTAGTTATAATGCAGTAAATTCCAAATTTTGGTTATTTCATGAATTTCTTATAAAAAAAGAGGTGGGAGTATCATATTTCCTTAGATTTAAAACCAATGGAAAAAAAATCTAATAAACAGGAGCTACTTTTCTTATATATGAGTATTAAGAGTGCCTAAGCCATATCCAATAGGCTTATCCTCTGGAAGACTAAAATGCTATATAAACACATAAATTGCTTTCTAGAATTAGCAGAACGAAAGTGAAGCAGGGATACAGAGAGGTGAAATTCCTTCTTCAGGTCATGCAATGTGCAAGACCTAGTTATTTTCCATAGCCTATTCTCTAGAGAATTAATGCTTTCTATTATGATATTAGTTAAAATATGTGAATCCAACCTTTGATTTGCAAGCCTGAATTTCTGATGCATCCCTGTTTTTGAGTTTTGTCCATGCATATGCAAATCCGTATTTCATTACTGAATTATGGAGGAAGACAAAGCATCAAGAAAATAAGTTTATATATTCTAACTTGTGAATGTAAAGTTTATCTTAAATAGCTTATATAAATATCAGATGATATGAAATGTAGAACTGATACATGCAAATAATGCACGTGATGAAAGGCAGTTTTAATTAAGCATAAACTCTCATAGGCTCTACATTGGTATAATTTTACAGGTAATAAAACTTTATGGACTGCTCTAGGAAATCATCATCTCAGTTTCTGGGGGATAGTGAAAAGATCAAAGGAAATATTAAGAATTGTTAAAAAAGTACAGCAGATAGAACAGAGAATAGCACTGAGACAGTGCCTGGCATGCCAGCATTTAGTAGGCTTAGCAATTCCAGCCTTCCACGTCTCAAAAGACAGAGCAGACCTTTAAAAAAATTGTAGGTAGCAAGGGAACAAGTACTATTAGAAGCTTTGAAAATCTTAAACAGTAACAAGTTCAAACTGATCTGACTTCTTGACCTGGAAAAGAGGTGATTAAGAGAGGATAGGACAGATATAAAACAAAAAATGGCACAAAGAAGGTTAATAAAGAATAATTTTTCCTATTGTTTACAAGATAAATAATAGATGATATCATTCAAAATCATTTGGAAACAGGTTTAAAACAAACAGAAAGAAAGACTTTTTGCATGCAATATTGTTAAATTGTGAAACCAACTTCTTTAAAACTATGAATAGTGAAGATGTAAATAGATATAAAAACAGTTAGAAAATCTCACAGAAGAGGTGAGATCAAGGTGTGTTAAGAATAAAACCCATCAAGGTATATTAAGAAAAAAAGAAATAAAACATGGTTTAGGAATTCTCTTAAACACAGACTATTTGAAAATGGGACAATATACTGTGAGAAAATATCATGGTGTGCTTGCTTGCCACCTTCTTTTATTATTATCACCTGCTCTGTCACGACCTTCACATGGTCATTCTTATTATTCTATGCTCATGTTTTGCAACAAAATATCAACTTCATGCTTTATATGATTTATTAGAATTCTTCTCTGGTTACTATTTTTAAAACACCTTACATGACTCCTTTATTCCAATCAATCCTGTGTCCCATGGTGAGCTCTTGTAGTGGTGAGAATGCCTGTAATAACTCAGACCCTGTGAATGACTGCGAAATCAGTCCTCAGAGGTGCAAAATACCAAGGAAAGTAATAACTATTTGAGTCGTAGGCTTCCCAGATGCTTGAAGTTAAGAAGGTGATTTGGATTTGGCTGCATCAGACCTGAATGCTCAGCATCTTGCAGGACCAAACTTTGGCATGATTTACATATATGCTTAGAGATGAAGAATTTGATTAAAAAAAAAAAAAAAGACTGAAATATATATATATATAATTATTACTTTTGAGATAGCACATCCTATTTTCTAAATCTGCAGAATAACATATCTCAGTATTAAACTTTCAATTATGTTGTTGGAATGATTTACAGAGTTATATATAACTAAATGCATAAATAACTGCTTGTAGAACTTAGAGTCCCTCTTTTAAGGGAAAAACAAGTCTGTATGTTTTTGTATTTCCAGAATCTTGTGAGGGCTGTTGCAGCAGCAGCTTCTTTAGGCCTCCAAAAATAAATAAAAACTAGCAAGAGGGCACAGGAGCTCATGCCACACTGTAGGAACACAGCAAGGGAGCATATTAAAGTCCAGCATGCTACCTCAGCTGCTCTCTGGATCCACACTGTGCCAGTGGTCATCTGTAGCTTGGCTGTCTATAAACCTAGCATTGTCTTGCAGCATGTGATTTTGTGCCCCTCTAAGAGGGGATCCATGACTGACTTTGCCTGGTTACAGCCTCTGACTGTTGAAGGAATAAATAACAGTAGATTCTGACTGCAGTTTGCACACCTATCCATAGTATCACAAGATTGTGCTTGAGCTCATCTGCCCATATCACCAGCTTCTTTCTGCAAAGATATGTCCCATAATTTGTTCAGAGCCTATGCTCAAATGTAAACATGAACATGATCAAATTTAGATGGGTGCAGGTTTATCCATCAAAAACAACACAGGTGAAACCAGCTGTTACTCTCCAGGCTACAAACACATGGTTGAAAAATACATTTCTTTTAACTTTGATCCTAATTACTCTTTCTTCCTCCATTACCCATGTTTCAGAGAACCTGTGACTGCTTCACATTTTCTGAATACTATTTAATCCTACTCCCATAAGTACAACAATTAATTCATTGCACATTGATAAGTAATTTCAGATTTTGAGTGCTTATGTGTACAAAAAATATATGAATTGAACACCTACCAATATATTTAATATTTGAGATACAGTAACTATAGTTATACAGACAAAATCATCCAATTTAAAAAGCCATTTCAAACTAGCCGGGACTATTAAACAGATTTCTTCTGACACTTATAAATATTGTGCTTTACCTGAGAGTAGTTTTCTTGGTAGCTCCGTGTTATAAAAGCTAATTATACACTTACAGAGTTGTATTCTAACTTGAGAGCTTGGCACCCTCATCAAATAACCTATCAGAAACAAAAAAATTAATTTACAAAGTTTACAATTGTTTTAGAAATTCACCTTAACACTTGTATTACAGTACTTAGTGTCTCCTTTGGTCATACCCCCTTACAAATCTTTCTACATCATGAGAAGTTTGATTATAAAATACTCAAGGGACAAGGGCTCTAACAATGAATAGGACAAGGTGGTCTTGGAGGAGTAGCATATGGTTTATCAACAAGTGACATCCTCTGCTTTATGTCTACATACTCCTATAAGAAACTAGATGTTATTCTAGAAGGTACTCTCAACAGAAAGCTACTACATGAGTCCAGAGAAGGGCTACGAAGCTGGGGAAGGGTCTGGAGAACAAGTCTTACGAGGAGCAGCTGAGGGAGCTGGGACTATTTAGCCTGGAGAAGAGGAGGCTCAGGGGCGACCTTATCGCACTCTACAGGTACCTGAAAGGAGGCTGTAGCGAGGTGGCGGTTGGTCTGTTCTCCTATGTGCCTGGTGACAGGATGAGGGGGAATGGGCTAAAGTTGCGCCAGGGAAGGTTTAGGTTGGATATTAGGAAAAACTTCTTTACTGAACGAGTTGTTGGTCGCTGGAATAGGCTACCCAGGGAAGTGGTTGAGTCCCCATCCCTGGAGGTCTTTAAAAGACATTTAGATGTAGAGCTTAGGGATATGGTTTCGGGGAGGACTTGTTAGCCTTAGGTCAGAGGTTGGACTCGGTGATCTTGTAGGTCTCTTCCAACCTAGACTATTCTGTGATTCTGTGATACGCTGGACTGCTGTCATCATAACCATGTCGGCCACTCTTCTTCTAGCAGACATGATATGACAAAATGGGAGCACAGAAAGAATTCCTTTCCACAAGATAAGAAGAGAGCTTTTGAGATCTACCAGGGCCTAGCATGGATAATATAAATGATCTTTCAAATTGTGATGTCTTTTTGGACAGGCTACAGAGAATCTGGAACTAGCTGAAACCAAGAGGCCATTCTGCTGTCTGTGCCTGTGAAAATGAAGACTTTTAAGAATTACTTTTTTCTCACACATTTCAAGGATAATATTTTTTCACTTGTGACAGGCTGATTGTGTTATGCCTCTATTTAAATCTTTCCAGCAAGTGAGCTGGCAGATCACTGGTACTCCATTCTCTATCCTTTTTGAGCTATCACACTTGCAGCATTTTCTTTGAAAATTACAAATATCACATGCAAGGTCACAACAAGGTATTTTGGTACTACAACATCCAGTGACATGGAGACACCTTTTGCTCAAAAGTTCTCTTAAAATGGATTCTTAAGAAACAGAAGCTGATGGCTCAGATGCAAGATGCTCCTAGTGAGGCATGGTACTATACTGACTTGCTGTATTTTGCCTTTGTAAGTGATAAATCTCAGGCTTTCAGGTTTTGAAGCTTGAAGCTAGGAGTCAAGAGTTACCAGTTTCTCACTTGTTTCTTCCATTTGGCTTCAAAGAAGCACAAAGGAAGTATGTTCCCCTTATCCCAGTGTTTATAGCAATTCAAAAATTTCTCAGAGTGAAATGAAATCAAACAGGCTACGCACAGGTTTAGTTCTTCAGCTGTACATTTAAAACTATTTCACATAGCTTATGACAGTGGCAAACAGGTAACTTTACTAGCTAATCTCTGGGTTAGCTGCACAGCAAAATAAGAACAGCTTCTAAATACTAAAAAGCACCAAGCACTGAGTAATTGAAATAAATTACTTGCACTTACTAAGGAAATAACAAACAATTAAAATTGTGATAATGATACAATTAATTTTATTATATTGATGGCATTGTGTACACTCACCAAGTTGTGCAATGGATTTTGAAACTGTCACAGAATAGCTTACTTCATCTGATAATTTATTTTTTTGAAATGGTAACCTACAAAATGAAATTAAAAAACATTAAAATAATATTTGAAACACTGTAGAAGCATACTGTCTCTAATAATGCACCAGAAAAGCTCAACAGATTTTCTCTTCTGCCTTTATATATGTATTTTTTGCAAGTAAAGACTTTTCCTAGGGAAAATACGTCTTTGCAATGTTGATTCTACACTGAAAGTTCAGTTCCATAATCTGGCAGTTACATTTTGGCAAATAGTACATATTCACATTTCTATAGCTCATATTCAATACAATAAGAAAAACTCTGAACAAGCAAATGTCATTTCAGTGTGGAAGACAGACTCCTAGAACCGAGGCACTATCATGTTTTTCCAGAGTCTCACTATGAATAGACATGTGCAGAGATGGAAAAAAAGATCAAATCCCTGAACAAGACCTCTAGAAATGGATGAAAATAAAACCAATAACTCCAAATAGTCCAATTACACATGCATTTTTAAAAACAGGATATTAAGAAATATCCAATAACATTTGCAAAACATTCAGATACGGCGTAAACATGTAAGTACTAAAAATTCTCTAGCAGTAAACATTGCCATGTTATGCTAAGGTCTCTGCTGCTCACAGTGCAGAAACAGCTTTCCGGTTGGTTTACCTCTGTAAACACAGCCAGAGAAAAAGAAAGGAGAGATCAAATAATGGAATAAAAAGGGGAAACAAAAAGAAACAGACGTTGAAAAAAGTGGGAAGAAGACAGCAAACAGCAGTAGTTATGAAAGAGTGGAAAATTCTATTATGTGAGTTCTAGTATCTGAAAGGAATTTTTAAATAACAACCCCTCCCTCTCGTTACAGGCTTCTCTTTGTCATACGAAATAGTAGTGAATGGTGGGAGAATTTCCATAATATAAAAATTAAAGCAAAACCCAAGGGTGCAAACTTCCAAAACATATTATTGCATAAACCAAAATTGCTGAACTGCTATAAGAAATAAAAGTACTACTTTTCTTGACTTTATATCCCCATTCTCAGTTTTGTCACGTTTCTGCCACACAGAAGAAAATCAAACTTCATGAGGTACCTTCCCATTCTCCACTGTGTGGCAGCAAAGGAAAGCAGTACAACTGCTCTAGAAAGTAAAAGATTCAGCTCAAAAGTTTTATGTTTATTAAAACCAACTGCTGAAATGAAGCAATGTAAAATCCTATTTGAATACTCGGCTTACAAATTGACTACCTGGAATAATTTTTCTCTTCCTTGTTCTCACCAATTATAATCCGCACCTCGAGTACTGTGTTCAGTTTTGGGCCCCTCACTACAAGAAGGACATGGAGGTGCTTGAGCGAGTCCAGAGAAGGGCTACAAAGCTGGGGAAGGGTCTGGAGAACAAGTCTTACGAGGAGCGGCCGAGGGAGCTGGGACTATTTAGCCTGGAGAAGAGGAGGCTCAGGGGCGACCTTATCGCTCTCTATAGATACCTGAAAGGAGGCTGTAGCGAGGCGGCGGTTGGTCTGTTCTCCACGTGCCTGGTGACAGGACGAGGGGGAATGGGCTAAAGTTGTGCCAGGGGAGGTTTAGGTTGGATATTAGGGAGAACTTCTTGACAAAAAAGGTTGTTAGGCTCTGGAATGGGCTGCCCAGGGAAGTGGTTGAGTCACCATCCCTGGAGGTCTTTAAAAGACATTTAGATGTAGAGCTTAGGGATATGGTTTAGTGGAAGATTTGTTAGTGTTAGGTCAGAGGTTGGACTCGGCGATCTTGTAGGTCTCTTCCAACCTAGACTTTTCTGTCATTCTGTGATAATTAAATACACAAGTAACTGTAGTTACAAAATCCCATAAGCAACTTTATTAAGTTCTTCAGAAGAAAATCATGAGCAAGTATGGGTAACAACTGAATTCTATTCTACAAATAATTTAAAGTACAGTATGTCAATGAAGATGCAAAAAAAAAAATGCAATACATTTGTAAAGCAATTATAAATCCCAAATCCTCCAACTGTTGTGATTCTTTCTCTTCTGCAATATGGCTTGTCATTTCATAAATTTTACCTTCAGGTAAAGTGTCAATATTTTAAACTCACTTAGAGAGCTTGTTTGAAACAGCAAAACACACCTCAGCAAGACTTAACAGCTGAATCTCTTGGGGCCAGCACTCCCTGAACAAGCTACTCTAGGCAATGAGATACCCTGGGGAACCTCGCTTCCAGCACACTAGAGCCAATTATAATACAGTTTCGCATGATGTAATACGTGGCTATACGGATACTCGATTCCTAAATTGGGTCCTTCATGCCAACAGAAACTGGACTCAAGGTAACTTCATAATAAGGAAGGATGATACAACTGATGCCTTGCAGATAAAGATGCCTTCTATATAGGTGCCCTACAGGTATGTGAGTTGCCTTAGAAAAGGTACAAACATGTTAATTAACAGTGTTTGAAATCTCTAAAAGAAGGGCTTAAATACTTACCCACATAGTTTAATAAGTTCACACACAGGCTCAATGAAAGCTTCTCGTTCATCCACTTTTTCTGCACACAGGTTAAGAATGTCAATTATTTGTGCTAAATCCTTAAGGGGCTTTTTATTTAAAGTTAAGGAAATCAGATTGCACTGCTATGAATTAGAAGAAAACCTTGAAAACTGCAGTTATCATTCTCCAAAGATACAACCAAGAATACAACCAAGGCCAATGCTGTCAAAGTCAGATGACTAAAAGGAAGCGTATGAATCTATACTTAGGCCTTCAGAAGCAGCTTTACTTTTAAGGAAGCAGAACTCTTGCAACTCTCATTTAGCTTTCTTATCAGCTGAAATCACTGGTGGTTCAGCACCGATTACCAAAAATATAGGATGGAAAGCTTTTATATCACAGTGATAGATTTACCTTTCTAAGCTCTATCTGAAACAGCCCTGAGGCATTTAAATCCTAAGTGGCTAAATTGGGGTACTACAGTTTGAAAGTTTGGATCTAAACATATATTATTAAATTTAGAGGCACGAGATTGAAACAGAACTGGTCACTGAAACTTAGAAGTTACTACCAATCCACTTATTCATGGAAACTGTCTGTAAGAGCTTAGCCACAGCTCAACTGTGAATAAATGTGATAGCTTAAATCACTATGACAATTAATTGAAATGTATTAAATTAATCACATTTTTCCACATGCCTACATTTTCCCTAGTACTTCTCATTACTTCTTTCAATTTTACTGTAAATACAAAAAGGTTTCAGGTAAAATACCCTTTGTTTTTCTTTAGAACGTCTACTCACTGGAAGTCAATGCTATTTTATCTTCTACTTCATAAGTAATGAAAATTATTATTCATGTCTATTCTGAGTTGAAAGTACACTAATTACATTTTGAACACTTTCAACCACAGTGCAGGTGAGATCCCTCTGTTTAAATTTGTAACAAATGAATCTGGCATCCAAGAATCTTGCTAACCTACCAACCTCAGCTATGTGTGCATAAGAAGGTCAATAATGAGAACACGTGGACTATCACTGCTCTCCATGTGGAAGCATAGCAAACCTAAAAGTGGTTTGCTGAAAAGTCAAAATATTATCATTCATAACAGTAACACACCACAACTTTAGAATTCTACCGTTTCAAAAAGGATACAAGCCCATTTTCAAAACGCTTGACTACCTTCTTGAGAACTTTCAATTGTTCTTCTTCCAAATTGCTCTTAAATACAAAAACAGAAAGCAGATTTTAACTGCAGTTTGCTTTAGAACACTAAATGATTATATTTGTTCCCTTTTAAGTTTTAATGGCAGTAGAAATCAGATTAAAAAGTCACAAGACACAAAGGAAATTCTGAAAGTGTTTTGCAGGAGGATTAGCCCCTTGGTCAAGCCACAAGAGTGCAGTACTTAGAAATGTAACTAAAGAGACTTTTTAAAACTGCATCTTTTGTTCAAATGTGTGAGCTCTTTCTACTAAATTCCTTGAGATCCTGTGAGAGCCTACTAAGAAAATCAAACCCATGTCACACATGACATAAATGTGTAAAAATGTAGATCTGAGGTGCTTAGAGTGAAGCTCTATGACCACTAGGAAACAGTCTGCAAATTCAAATTTGAAAATAACTGACATAAGGATCTGTCAGGGTGTGCCAAGGGTATGCTGCATTCATTCCAGCTCTCCTGAGCACCTCCACACTGGGCAAGAGCACTGCAAATTGAGGCAGGCCAGAAAGTTGTTTCAGGAATCTACAAGCCCAGAATCCTGAGGGCATTTCATCAGGTATTCTATGCTGTCTAGAGAAGCAATAAACAATATTATGCAGAGTATTTTTTTTCAGTCTGTAAACTTATTCTGAATATTCCTCATTCAGATGGAAAAAAAATAGCCACGAGCCAGTTCTCTAATTCTCTGAAGGACAAAATATTAGAAGGCGGTATGTTTAAACAAGTCTTAAGAATATAAATTATTAAGTTTCTAGATCAAAAGTGACTAATGGCTTAGTGAATTTAGTCTGCCAAACCTCCTTGTGGAGACAAAAGACAGTCTGTGGAAGTCCATGAGATACTGCTCTCCTGTGTGGCTATGGAGTCATATTTGTTCTTGAATACTGGACATTGTATAGTTATCCTTCCTTTAAAATCACCTCCCTGGAGAAAAGTTAGCAGTTAACTTGGAGAATTTGATAAATTCCTGTCATACTTTTGATAAGTCTGTATGCATTTCCATTTTTCAGCTGTGGGTTTCAGCACTATAAAACTCCCAGATGAGCTGCATCGCACATCTAGCTTCTACCTGCACACACTTTTGTCTTGTCTTGGAAAAGTGCCCATGTGAGGACATACGGGGATATTTAACAAAACAAACAGAAACACACACAAAACTCAATTCATAGATGTCATTTTCTATTAAAGAGAACATCTTTTAAAAAAGCGTTCAAATACTAGTACAAATACTTCAGCTTTGTGCTTTGGAGCCGCAGCCACCAGTGCCAGCTGGTTTTATTTGGAATAGATACAACTGTAATTGTATAATTTTTATTTTTTGAGCCCCATGACAGCTGGTGAAACTGAAAAAACGTGGTCTCACTTACAGACTCCGAACCTTTGAGTACTCTGATGGCACGATTCAGATCCGCTGACCGCGTCTCCTAGAAAACAGCCACACTTTTTAACATCGTCAGACTGTGCTTAAAAAGAACTTAAACCTTAAAACCTGCGAGTGCCACGCTGATGCAACAGGGAACGCCCCCAAGGCCGGGTAGAGCCCGTCCGCCTGCAGCGCCCAGCCCCGGCCCCGCTCCCAGCCCGGGCCGCCATGAGGGCAGCGAGCCCGGGGGCTCACCTGGCTGCCTCCGCCGTCCGGGGCTCCCTTGCGCCGCTCCCCGCCGCAGCGAGAGGGGCCGAGGGCCGGCGACAGCGCGGGGGAGCGGGCCGGGGAGCGGGACAGCGGCCGTGAGGCGGGGGGCTCGGCCAGGGAGGACATGGAGGACGGGGAGCCCTGCTGCCGCCGCCCGCACGCGGCACCACCGCGGCCTCGGCGCTGTTGCCATGGGAGCGGGACGGCACCGCCTGCCCAGGCCCTGGCCCCTGTGGGCCCGGCCGGTGTCCGACCCCCGCCGGGCTGGAGCGGGTGGGAGCACCTCGGGCCTCCGAGAGCCGGCAGCGGGAAGCGGGGACCCGCTGTGGGGACAGCCCGGCCGCTCCTCGGCTTGGGTGCGGGGAGCCGGGCTGCTGAGTGCCCTGCGCTGCACCCGCCGGTGCTGCCACGCCTCCGGTGCTACCACCAGTGGTGCTACTACCCCAATAAAGCCATTCCAGAACCTGTTACGGACCGCTTTCTCAGTGATAAAACCATTTCCCCGTCCATACACAATGCAGAGACTCTTGCTGGGCAGCTGGAGGGAAGCAGCTGGCAGATCCCCAATTTTTGGTCACGACACATTTCATGATGAGACACCTCTGTAGTTAAGCTGTGGCTTTGGGGTAGCCTCGCTGTAGGGAGAAGGGGGAAAAGACGCCTTTCTCTGCACAGACCAGTACAAAACATGGGTCACTAATGCCTGGAAAGTAATAAAAGAAGGGACAGCAGCATAAGTGGGCATTGCAATACCTTCAACTTGCTCATAGTTTCCATGGGATATGTGTACTCCATGAAGCAGGTGTGTGGTAGTGCTCTGAAATGCTCTTTCCCAGACGGGAGTGTGGCAGAGCCCAACTCCAACCTGTCTGGGAATGCCAGGTCCTTCACACTGGCTGACATGTCTGGAGGAAGAGAGCTGCGTGTCCCCAGGTGATAACAGCGAAAGGCAAAAGCCTTGTACGGGGTGTCCTCACAGACATTCTGCTGGATTCTCAGTTCAGCTGCTTTAGGTAGGATTTGGATATTTCTTTGGAGAATTTCATATTGATTAATATGAATTAGTATTAATTAATTAATATAAGAAGGACATGGACCTGTTGGAGCAAGTACAGAGGAGGGCCATGAAGGTGATCAGAGCATTGTAGAACCTCTCCTATGAAGACAGGCTGAGGGCGCTGGGGCTGTCCAGCCTGGAAAAAAGAAGGATCTGGGGAGACCTCCTTGCGGCCTTCCAGTACCTAAAGGGGGCTACAGGAAAGCTGGGGAGGGACTCTTTGTCAGGGAGCGTGGTAACAGGACAAGGGGTTATGGCTTTAAAGTAAAAGATGTTAGATTTAGATTAGGTATTAGGAAGAAATTCTTCACTCAGAGGGGTGGTGAGGCACTGGCACAGGCTGCCCAGAGAAGCTGTGGATGCCCTATCCCTGGAGGTGTTCAAGGCCAGGCTGGATGGGGCTTTGAGCAACCTGGTCTGGTGGGAGGTGTCCCTGCCTATGACAGGGGGTTGGAACTGGGTGATCTTCTGGGTAATAGCATGGTACTTGAATTTGAAAAATGCTCTGACCACTTTGGCATTGGCATCCTTAACCTTTTGAGCTGCATTCATAGCAATACAGGTGATACAAGGGCAGGACCTGTAGGACACTATAGTGCATTCACCTAATGTGACAGACAGTCCCGGAGCTACTGGCTGATGTTTTTCATCCATCCATGTACATGTATCTCTATTCCTTTATCCATTTTACTATCTGCCTTCCATATTATTTTTAAATACTTGTTGAGTATGTTCTCAGATGCAGTCTATACTAGAGGTTTGTTTATTATTTGAGAATAATCATAATGATAATGCTTACAGGTTTGCAAGCTGTTAGTGCTGAACAAACTGAATTATATATATTTTTTGCTTCATGCCCAGATACTGATGTTGTATACATTAAACCAGTTTTTAAGCTAATGAAATTTAAGCTCATAAAAATTACATTTATTGTGGCTCAAGTCATTTTAAGCTGTTGCTTGTGTTTTGATTGACAAACGTCATTCAAAACTTGTATAGAGAATGTATCAGAAACTTGTATAGAGAATGTATCAGAACATCTAAATTGGGCAAAATAGTCTGTAAATTATAAGCTTAGGTCACATCCCATTTGTTGCCTGAGTGTTCCAAAGATCATACTGCAAAGGTCCATTTGCTCACTGTGCACCTTCTTCATAAATGAAGCTTTTAGAAGTTTGTGTGGCAGCTACACTGTGCAAGTTTGACTACAGGGATTCTGCTGCCCTTCGCAAACTGGCAAATGTCCATCCTCAAAAACCTGCCGTCAACTGTGAAAATATTTACTTAAGTCTTCTGCCCCAAACAACTGGCTTATATTGTTTTTTATCACACCTACTTCTTCCACCGGGAGCGAATAGTATTTAAGACATGAAAGCTGTAGTACCTTACCTCTGAGAGCATTAATTCACAAGTATTAGCTGCTAAGCCCTACAAATGCTAACAAATATAAATATAAAAATTAAAAGTAGACGATGTAGAGATTTCTGTTTTAACTGAAAACAGATTCTTTTGTTGTGAAGACACATTTCAGTAATTTTTAATTCTTGAGGTAAAGTTGAAGGACATAAAATTACAGGACTGTGTAGTCAAATATGTAGGGCACAGCCATGCGTTAGAAGATCAAGGTTCCATATCTAGGTCTGCCATTAATCTCCTGCTGACTTTGCTGAGTGTTCCTCTCCCACTCTTCATTTGCTGTTTTACAAATTAGGTTGTAAGCTTTTGAAGGACTATAATAAGAATAGTTATACACCTTTCACTGTGCCGCTGTGTGGATCTTCTGCCCTAGCCAAGCCTTTGCTTGGCTGTACTGAATGTGTAGTAGCTTTTTCAAAGCCATGTATATTGTGTATCAAGTATGACACTAAGCTCCTTATAGTACAGAAATCAGAGTCTAAGAATCAGTCTGCGGACCCTTTGTCTCCTTTTTCGTTCTGATTTCTTGTTTTGGTCAGTAGGATGGGGAAAAAGAGGTGGTAGATAGGAACAGGAAAGTATGGTACTGTACTTCGTGATCTCCTGTGTTTGATAATCACCAAAAAGAAGAAAAGAGCTGAAAATCAATCGGCAGTGCTCAACCTTAAACCTGTGAAATCAAAAGAACTTTCAACAACTGGATTTACCTGCTTATACCATGACAATGCAGGGCTTAGGTCACTGGGTGCTAAGGATTTGCCAGGGACTTTCATGCTGATTTTTGTTATTAAAAGGAAGCATAGTAAGTCACAGCAGACAGAACTTAAATTTCTCTGCAGTACCAGTTGGACAAAAGTAAGCTGGAGTTCCCAGCTGCTAGTATAGTATCAACACTCAGAAAAAAAAAAAAAAAAAAAAAAAAAAGCACTATGATGCCTAGAAACAAGGCAAGGTTTTAAAGAATCTATGAAAAGACAGATTTCAAGGACCAAAAAGTTATTTTTATGACAGGCATAGCACAGATATAAAATATTTTTAATTTAAAACATATCTAAATTCCATTGCTCCTAGGGAGTGTCTTTGTCCAGGAATCTGGGGAAGCTATGTAACTTAATACGAAAGAAATGTGAATTCTGCTGGCTTCACTGACTCGTGCATCTTGACTTCTCTAAATGCAGAATGCTTGATGTTGCTGTTTGTGTTAAGCAGAGTTTCACCTTGTATGTGTCCTTTTCCTCATTCCTCTTGTGTTGGCATAAGCCTCTTTGGAAAAAAAAAAGGCATATGCTTTCAAAGTGAAGGACTGCAACATGGTTCACCCGTTTTTCTCATTTTAGCAGTAATGCTTTCACAAACAGTAAGGCATAACCAAACAGGAAGAATGTCTCCACCTTACTTGTGCCCAGCACTCTCACTTTTGCCACAGATGTTTGTTGAGTGACTAGTGGATTGAATATTTACTGGTAGTACTGCACTGTCTACTTTGTGTTCTGAAAACACTGAGAGTACATTACAGTGAAACAAGGGAAACAGTTCTCCAGTTTATTTCTGTGAATCTGTTCTTCAGACTTTTTTTATGAACTCGCATTCAAGTTCTACATCTCAGGGAAAATGTTAATCAGAGTACATGTGTTATAAAGAGAAGCAAAGTAAAATCCATTATGCATAAGCACAGAAGAAAAAGCCACATACCTGACATTGACTTTTTATTGATTTTTTGTGAAAAACAGTCTATGGAAAAATAGGTAAAAGCATTACAAATAATTTATAATAGCCCTGTTCAGAGAGACAGCACAAACAAATTGACAAATGACTACAAAGAGAATACCAGGAAAAGACTGCATATGGAAGACAAACTAAGTTCACTGCAAGACACTGCCAGCAAGGCATGAAAAACAATATACAACGATAGAGACCATTGTTCAAGTCAGTTCAGTGTGTTACTTGTTTTAAAGACTGCAATCTAGTTAAGTCGAGCAGTATCATATGATGATACAGTATCAGTACTGCAACTTTACTTATTACATTGACAGGAAATACTACAGGATGAACATCCAAGAAATGAAAAACGTGTGCATTAGGAGACGTAGTATCTGAAAGGAACCAGGCGTATGTAACTACTACCACTGCATATTACTACCATTGAAAATATTATGCTTAAAAATCTATCTAATCTTTATGCATTTATATATAACTTTGATTTTGTCACATTCAGAGAAAAGCTGTTTCCTAGCTATAGTCATACCTGTGAAATTTATATCCACTTGGGAACTCATTGCCTTATACTAAATAGTCATTTTTCTTAGTGCAAGTTGGGCAGCATGTATAGCTAATTGCATATATAGACACACAATATTTGATAGCCAATTAATGCTAAGTAAAAATGCAAATGTCCCTTCTCGTGTTGGCACATCATATTACGCACAATGTTAGAACAAAAGGTTAAACATGGCACCAATTCACAATAACCATTACCGCAAGCTAGATAAGCAAAGAACTTGCAAAATGGAATTTCAAAATAATTAATCTCTAAATAATTCAAGAACATGAGGACCTAATTAACTTGTACACAGTTGCTACCATTAATAGAATTGTAAAATAAAAGACAAATATGAAATCTGGAATGGAACTGTATTTCAAACAGTGTTAAGAATACCTTCACATCCACAGAAAACAAATAACTTGTTGCTAAATACATAGAGGTTTCTAATTTCTAACATGTGTAAAGTTCTGCACTATATATTAAGCACTATTTTGATTTTATCTAACAGTAATAGAGAGAAGTGAAGGTTTTTTTCATATTAGGCAGGACATCCCCACAATCAGTAAACACTTTATATAATTTTACCAAAAAAATATACATAGCAAGCTATTTCTCAAAATACATATTTATTTTCCTAAATAACTAAAAAGTCTAAATGAATTTATTTTTATATATTTAGGCAATCGAAACCAAACTTTTAGCCTCAGGTCTCTCTCCAGTGAGAAGTCCTTACTCAAGTTCTCCTATAGAAACCAATGGGTTTGATCACATGAATAAAGATTCCTTATGTGACTAAACATACACATGGTATGTTACAGGATGTGTAATAAATGCAAGAGTGTTATTTTATTTTCAGACTTACAGTGTCTTGTTAGAGTGAATTGGTCCTTAAAATAAGGAACACTACATGAGATTAAATAACAAGTCATCTTGTCATTCCAGTTAGAAAAAAATACATGGCCTAACTGGAAACCATACATTATTTAATAGCACAAATATTTCACAAAATGTATTCATATATTTGATCTAAAAATATCATCTATTTATTAATACTTCAGTATTTCAACCTTTCAAGTAACTTACAAAATTAAACCACATTTTTAATTTTCAATACACACAGTTTGAAGAGAGATACAACACATCACTATTCCTTCCAGACACCTTTGGCAGTTCAAAATTTAACAGTTTAACATTCTTGAAGAAGTTTAATGATGAAATAACTTTGCATAGGAAGAGGGCAAATACATTTCTGTATACACCACGAGTGGCTGCATGATACATTACAATGCATGGACTTAGACAGTAGTGCTCAATTAGTACAGCATCTTTCTTCTGCAACACTATCGCTACTGCATCAAACAAGAATCTGATAATTATAGGCAAGATGAATGTTAATTACTCCACATAAGTAGAATTAATATAAAAATAATAGCAGCACACATAATGATGAAATATAATCAGCTTGTCAACAGGGACGGTTTCCACCCTAAATTTGTTCAGAGGTATGAAATTCTGCTTTCAGTTACACTGTCCAATTCCAGTAGTTTTAATGAGGTTTCACGTACAGGCACCCTTCTGGGGCAGAAGGTAGCACGGAATTTATCTCATTAAAATACTCCAAGACTGTGTATTTTAATATTATTCACACATGCTGTTTTCTCTAGCATGAAATTAATATCAAAGAGTTGAAATAGTTTTACACAAACAACACCAGGGGTGTGAAGATTAAATCCTTTCCAGACAACTCACAAGCAAATATTCCTGCAGACACCTATGTGTGTGACTTATTATAACCAAGAGAATCGTTGTATCAGTTGAACTATTTATGCTAATTCTTTAATTAATTTTATTTAAAGAATTGGAGCACAAATGCCTAAGCTTTGTGGAGTTTCTGTCAGAAATAATGAAATAAGAAGCTAGGAAATTCAGTTACAAGTACTGCTGCAAGCCTTTGAAAATATGCAGCTTTCTGTATTGGAATGTATTTACACACAAGCAAAGTAAATTAGCAGTTGTAACCGTCACTTATGCTTCATTTTATTGGATGTCCACTAGTTTAGGCTCCTGTCTATATGCAACAACAACAGATATTTTGCTTAGTATCTAGACTGTTTGATAAAATAGCATTGGGCTTGTGCATCACCATATTTATCACTGAAATTATATTAATAATTTGGTAAAGGGAAAATAAGGTTACTGCTTTGAAATTATCTGATTTTTTTTTTAAGAAAAGAGAAAAATGCAAAATTTTTTAAAATGAATTTGATAGGTTTATTGATAGGGTTATAAAACTTTTATTTGATAGGTTTTAAAAACTTTTAAATGTATTTCTTTTTCCTCTTCCATCTTTTCCTTCCAGAAAAAAAAAGGAAAGTTTCAAAGTTTATAATTTTTAACTTTTGAAGGAAGTACAGTAGTTCAGAGGCAGTATCTCTCCCAAAGAAGTCCTAAATTATCAATTTCCAAGAGGCTGAGGGGTTATGTTAGAGGATGAATCACTGGACAGATGCTCTTTTTGGAAGAATCTGCCACTAGTCTGCTACTGGAGACAAGTCTCAAGGGACCCTTGTCTAACCAATAGCTTACTTTTCAAAACTAGGTGAAAAAAATAATAATTCTCTTTCTGTTCCCGACCCCCTGCAGCTCTCATGTTTCTGCTGACAAATGTGAAAATCACTGCAATCACTAGGGGCCCCACAAGGGCCCCTGAAAATCACTAGAGGCCTTGCAAGGAAGCAGGAGATGGACTCTATCAGGGAGTGCAGTGATTACAAGGAGTAACGGTTTTAAACTAAAACAGGGAAGATTTGGATTAGGTATTAGGAAAAAAAAAAAATTTAGTCTGAGGGTGGTGAGGTCCTGGCACAGGCTGCCCAGAGAAGCTGTGGATACCCCATCTCTGGAGGTGCTCAAGGCCAGGCTGGATGGGGTTTTGAGCAACCTGGTGTGGTGGGAGGTGTCCCTTCCCACAGCAGGGCGGATGGAAAGGGGTGATCTTTAAGATCCCTTCCAATCGAAAACATTCTATGATTCTGTTATTCTATGAAATATAGTTGAATTCTATTTTTTCCAAAACATGTTTTCAGTAACCTCCATTTTCAAAGAGAAAAAAAGATTTACTGACCGCATGTTACATACAAAGGATATTTAAATGCATCCAAATATTATATTTGGTGTGAAAATTTCATTTCAATGTTGGAATTGAATGTGCTTGAAATTGGAAAAAAAAAAAAAAAAAGATCTAGATGTTTTTTGATTTGCAACAAACCCAAAATATAACATGGGCTTGATGTTTGGAGAATACAAATACTACAATTAAAACAAAATTGTAGTAGATTTTTGAGTTTGAATTGAAATTAGAACAACTAACACAAACTCTTCAGATTTAGGCTGGTGTAACTTGGAGCAGAATTTGATTCTAGATTCTATTTGTTCTGTGGAGCTGTTGGTTTCGTTACAGAGGTACTCAAGACTTACAGGACTAATAAAGTTTAAGGACATATTCAACTTAAGTACTGTGTATTTCTGACAGGCATCATATATTGATGACAATGTCTTGCAAAGAAATAGTAAGTGAAGTTTCAGCTAAGAAAGTCAGAGATCCTAAATAGTGCAAAAATAGATATGAAAAATATAATTCCATATATCTAAGGATAATTTGGACCTATTCTCATTCATTAAAATAAAGATTTTACTAATTAAGTAGGAGTAGCCTGAAGGTACATGAGTTGTGTTGGCTATGTTGTTAAGAGTAAAACCAGAAAAGCAGTGGTAATAAACAATTCTGAATGTTCTTTTGAATCTCACAGGAAATGGAAACGCCAAGTTTCAGAGGTAAAATTTCATTTTTAGGTCTAAGAATAATTTTGTTTCTTAAAAATTGAGACATATCCCAGAAACATCTGGAGTAAAAGTATGACTTTATTATAAAAATAGAAGATTGTATTTGCACAAAAAGACAGTAAGATTTTAAGACAGATTCTGGGAAATTCATGTGTAACTACTGAAATTCCAGTGTAGAAACACAGAGCATGAGTAATGTGATGCTTCCATGTTGTAGCAACATATTGGAAGCCTCAAAGTGAAAACAGACTTTTATTGTTGCAGACTTCTCAGTTTAATTTCTGATATTTCAAAATCATTCTTAAATCAAAAACTAGCTGCTTGCACATGTACTTGCAAGTTTTTTTACACAAGAATGTTTTGAATTTTCATTGTATGACAAATAGAAATAAAGAGATGCTAAAGTGTAAAATTCTATGTAATTCGTTGAAAAAAAAGCCCACGTTAGTACAATACCATTTGCTTACAAGATGTATAATTAAACCATAATTGAAATTGGTTTTGCATATTCAAATCATGGAATGTTGTAAAACCACACACAGATACGTGCAATATATCATTACAAATTAATTTCAGTTGCTTCAAAACCTGATTATTTGCTAAATTACTAACTCTGTTAGCCCATATGTTGAACTCACTAACACAGAAGTGTGGTTTAAATTAAAGAAACACTGCCCAGAAAATGTGGTATTAATAAATAGCACTCTGACACATGCTCTGAGTCAAAGAAATATCTCAAAAGTATGGTTATAATGAAAAACTGTCATGATACAACTGTGCAAAGACGCATTAAAATTTTCTGATTTCATAATTATCTTCCCTCTGTAATTCAAAATAAAGTATTTGTAGTTATCTGAAGGAGCAGTTTCCTAGTTATAAATGTCTTAGTTTCTTTGAGAGCTTGTACTGTATGCCAAGCAAGTCCACAGTGACTTTACTCAGACATTACACAAACTCCTGAAAATACAAGTTTATGACAAAAGAACAATAAACAAAAAACCAAACATCTGCAACAGTAGTAACAAATAATAGTCTACCGTCACATCACAGTTATCCTTTCTGGGGAGAGATGTGGGGCAGACCCACTTGCTTCTTCTATAACATGGCTTTTCTCCCATCCTCTTCTAATTCTCCTTAGTTTCCGACTTACACACGGCAAAAGTAAAATGATCTTACCTAGAATTACAATGGAGGGCAGAACAAGGGCAAGAACAAAATTTGGTGGTGTATAAAATCTGTAATACTCTTCTTCAAAAGCTCTCTTCCATCCATAAATCAGTACGTGGAAAGTACTTATGATCAGAGCAACATATCCGAGTGTAGACTTTGAAAAAAAGAGAAGATGGGGAAAAAAGATGAGTAATACCACTTGGTCCTTCATCAGATACTTCTAGCCCAAGATTTTAATATTTCTATTAGATGTTGTGTTAATGCACTATGCACTATTTTAAATTAGCAATATGTGGTTTTAAGTTCACATGTCCAATTAAGAACTGAATTAAACACTGATTTAAAACACTAGAATCTATAGGCTGTAGTCAAAACTGAAATGAAAACAATCCTTGCCCAAACTGTAATTATAGGAAGTCAATTACAAGACATGTAGATAAATAAGGAATAATCTCAGCAAAATTACCAGAACAACCTCAGCTGGATTTGCAATTAATTTTCCCGTTTCTCACCTATGAGGTTAGATGGCAACAAGATTCATGCTTACTATGGAACAGCGCAATTCTGTTGAAGAGATCTGCGTTTATTGAGCCAAAGTTTTATTGCTTCAAGAGGTGCTGCTTGCTTCTTCCTCGCAATGACTTATAGGCACTAGTTTGAACTTCGCATAAACTATCCCTTACCTTTCGCCACCCACTAGTTAATGGGAATATTGGGACTACGGGATTTGGGCAGAACGGCACAAGGGAACAGTGCAGTTCCTAAACAGGTAGTGCTGGATTAAATGGCAAGTAGAAGCACTGCAACCTGCAGAGGACCTCTTCTCACTTAACCCAAGTCATTCTTCTGTGGGGGTCATGCACAATTTCTGTGAATCTGCCCTTTTAAATGCCACTGATCTGCAGAGTTGAGTTAAAATATATTAAGTTTGACTTTTCCAAACCATGGCAAAAGGACTACTAGGGTCTACAATAGCAAAAGAATTTTTTTCTGCCTCAAGATTAACCAGTTTCTAGGGACAGGAGAATGTCTGAGCTAATACTATTTGCAAGGATAAACTGGTATAAAAGGAGAAATACTTTCATTAATTCTGCAGATTGCTGCCATGCTTTTTAACTTGCCAATATTTATCCATTATTTTTGCCAATTTGGAGACATATCAGAGCCACCTAGGTTTTAGATATGCTGCAGCATTTACTTTTCTTTAAGAATGAGTTTACAAGAAATGAAACAGTCCAAGATGATCATTCATGGATGCTAAAATGGCATATGCAGCATCTGAACAGAAATCTGCTAAGAAATTCGGGCACTAAACAAAGTATCAACGCTGCCGTCTGATAAGTTATTGCAGATTTTTGCTGGTGTGGCTGTCCTGAAGTCATTGCTTTTATATCGCTGCCAGCAGGGAAGGAGGCATGAGTGAATCATATCCCCTATTTCTTCATCAGGTTTTCTGATGAGAACTGTAACAATTCTTCAAAAAGAATCAGGAGGGAGATGCTGTACAGGCTCTTCCCAGAATTTTCAAAATCATTTTAACGCTTTTTTAAACTCCATCCACAAACTAGTTTTGACATGTCTATGTATGTCTTTGTATCTAACGGTCAAAATGGAAGCTAGCAAATACTGATACGAACATGAAGAACTAACAGTATAAGGATGAGGAAAAAATGTGATGCATAGAGACTACTCAGTTCTTCTTTTACCCCGTGCAAAGTTGCTGTATGCTTCTCTGAAGTGCTGGCAGGGCACTTGCTAGTAGTATGTACTTGTCTATTTCAACGAGTTTGTCAGCTACTGACAGTGTTTTCTTCCCCGTGGCTCTTAATTGCCTCTGTCGTTGTATTTCAGTGCTGTACTTTTGACAGTAACAAAACTGCTTAGCTAGAAAGAGGACGTTCTCCACACTACTTAGTGTTTCGCAGGGTTTTTGTTCGTTTGTTTGTTTATTTAGGGCGGATCTGCACTAGAAATTCCCATTAAGAAATGTCACCTTTCCCAGCTTGCAGTTACTGACAATGACTTTTCCAGAAGAACAGGCAAGACTGGCTGCCTTGGCTGCTTAAGTAAAAACTCACTGCGAGAGGCTGTGTCAGTACAACACTTGTGTTTGTTATAAAGACTACGCACTTGATCTTGCCTGTATCTGCAGATGCTCAAAGACTACAGCAGTGCCTGCAATTGCAGCATTACAGCAATGCGCAGTAATGAAATGAGGAAACTCGAAAGAACCGACTGAAGCAGGCTTGGACAAAAAGACAGCAACCAGTGCAGGAAAAAGCACTGATGGGCAGCAGAACGGTAAAATAAAACTGGTTGGCAGCACTGGATCATACTAAAAATATTGATCAGCCGTAGCCTCAGAAAGCCGAAGCTGCCCATCCGTATAGATGCTAAAAGAAAAGATGTTTGAACTGAGCAATAAATGACTGCGCTGTGGAAGCTATTACTTGCTAGAAAACAATCCATTTAATACTCGGAAGGTGAAAGGGAGAGCAGCTGTCACTCAGGTCTACAGGGTTACTTCCTTTTGCAGAGGTTTATGACTGGACAACACGGAGGAGGGAATGCAGGGATTAAAGACAATGGATCTCCTCAAATGTTGTTGTGCCTTAGATGGAATTTACAAACTGGAATTCTGTAATCTTATCCTTACTTCTTAAGGCATAAAAAAAAGGGGTGAACATGGCTACAAGAGCTCAAAGATCAATTACACTGATGTTACCAAAGGGAGACCAGGAGATGCACAGCATGCTGACGTTGTAAGAGCAGAGGACTGCTTGAAAGCAGCAAGAAGGGATATTATTTCTTGACTGGTAACTTCATACTGGTGGGTGAGTGTGTAGCAACAGTAGTTGTAAATGCTGAGAACCCCTCTAGCAAGGCTCTAGAAAGGCTGCTGAGAAGAAGGGAAAAACATCTTTGGTTGCTTTGCTTCCTAATCTTCCACTAAATTGTGTTTCCTGGAAGCTGAGTAATAGATTAGCATGTTTCCAATGCACTTGCCAATTCTTTTGTCTTTTCTGTAAGTCGTCTCTATTTTGTTTCTTTTCCTTCCTGATCAAAGTTATTTTTTTAGCCTATGTACGGGATTCCCAGCCAAGGCTACTGATAAATTGGACAAACTGGCATTATTGGGGGGAAAAAACAACACACAAACAAAGTGCTAAAGGAGTAAAAAAGATACAGGAGAAAAATCCATAACATATTACCAAGAAGACTTACATATATAGACAGAAGTGTGCTGTGAAAAAAAGCTGCTTCAGGGATTTTTACCTTCACAATGGTTGAGGAACTCCTACCAATGCATACATACAATAGGCATTTTCCAAAGCCTATGTTTATATGAGGTATACCTCAGATTCCTCCCAGAATAGGATAGGGCTAAACTTATCAACTGGCTGTAGCAATTCTGACTGGAATCTTACTCACGAACTTGCTAAATACTTACGCCTCATACTTCTTTATTCTGGGGGAAAAGTATTCTGTTCTAGTGGGAGAAATAAGGTAGAGCAGCTCTTCCTTGAAGTGTTTGGGCAAGAAAGGTTTTAGTAATAATGTCCCCAGAAAACTTTAGAGTTGTGCTAGCAAACAAAAGGAACGTCTACAAAAAGATCAGCTTCCTACTTCCAACCATCCTAAATGGTTGATTTGTGCTCGTTTTTACTAAGAAAGGTAAGCCTTCAAAGCCAATCTGTTCTGTCCTCTGCCATTTTGAGTGGTGCAGTTTGGGTGTGAACACTTGGACTGGGAAACAAAAGCAGTGGTTATTTATGCCTACGTTGCATAATGCTAATTTAACTGATAAACTCCCTGAAGACTGAAGGACCAGGTGCAGCACTGCTTGCTGACAACATTTTCCATTTCCATGTATTTTATGTGAACCCGTCAGGACTGGTTTCAAAAAATGTCCTTTTCTTTTTGCAATGTATTGATTTAGCCAAGCTATTCTGCCTGCTCTGACAAAATATGAATTCTCTTTTATTTCTTACCCATGTCTATCTTTGTTCATTATCCAAATATATTTAGGGAAAAAGATGAGTGCTGAAGAGGAGTTAAGGAAACAAATGCATTAGTTTACTAGCCACAGCTTTCTTCAGTTAGCACCTACTCTGGGTCATGCTAAGATATCTGCAGGATTTCATACTAAATTTCCATCAGCTAGGATCTCCTACTGAGCACACTCTTTATCACTGTCTGGTTCTGTGGCTCTTCTATCCGAATGTTATGAGTGCTTTCTCTCTGAATCATGAAGAGGTAATTGGTTATTTGTTTTGTTTAGCAGTCAGCTCTGTATGGCATCAACTCCAAGTATTCTGCTAGACTCTTAGATCCTGGTAGGGCAGATACAGTTCCTTCCTTCTGCATCACAGCTCAACCTTCATATACCCCACTTCTTCAAAATTCATACTCTGAAGGAATTCATACTCTGAGCCTGCACTAATTCTCCTCTTGAAGTCTTTTCCCCTTTATCAAGAAGGCTGGAATTTTTGGAGCCGCTGCCACCTGCATTGTGAAATCAGGCTAGATAAGATGGAGGCATCTCCAAAACAATTTGGGATATCAGAAACAGACATGATTTCTGGGCAAAAACATTCACAACTGATGATTCCCTACAGTATTAGAAACGCTGTGCAATGCTACTCAAGAGTTTGTTCTACTGGAACAAGGCTAGAAAATAGCCTATGTAGTGTCCGTTAATAATTTGCTAAGTCTAAACTCAGCTTTTATATTGTTTTTTATTAACTTAGCAGATAGGAAAAACAACACACTATCATGCTGCAAAGTGCTTTTCATAATAATAATAATCATTAAAAGGAGTTAGTAACAACAACTAACAAGAACAAAAAAACCCTCTTATTTAAAAAGTAACACACCTGAATAAAACTGAACTCCCTCCAGTTTAAGGCACTGTTTACTGAAGGGATGGAAGTTACTGCCAGCAAAGAAAGCAATCCGAGACTCATTATTCCAAAGGAAATATACATTTCAATTCGCCACACTTCTTCCTCATTCCAAGAATTTTCAACATTTGCATGAACCTGATGAAGAAGTAGAAAGGAAGCACTTTATTCTCCAGAACAGTATAAGTATCAACAGAAGTCTCTACAAAATGGGGTCAAATATTTCAGAGGTTTTCTCCTGTGCTGGAGGAAGAACAAACAAACAAACAAACAATTTCCTTACTGCTGGTATTGGCTTCTGTTAGATTAAAAATATGTTAAGCAGGAAAACTTATATGAGTTAGTAAAAGAAAATGTAACATTATATACTATTAATAACAATTATCATAAAAAGAGATAAATCTGTACATTCTACTAAAGTGTAGAAAAGTAATTATGTTCTTCAGATGTTGGAAATCTGCATTCTATAACATTAACTGCGTGAATCCACAGCTATTTCTAAATGATGTAACAAACTGTGGATTCTAAAGGATGATAGATTTGTTAAAGATTATTTCAGGATTATGCAAGACCAATTGCTCCTGGGAACATTCAGTCAATCTCTATTGCCCGTAATAGATGCTGTTCACAGAATTTCTAAGGAATAAAATATTTGTACCATTGGTCCAAAAAGTTACAAAGTAACAGAATTTTCATCTTATGAACATAAATGTATCTGTGAATATTATCGCAGAATCTACCCTTAGTACTTCACACTTGTAAATGCTCTTATGACATACATACATCCCCGTGTCTTAATACACAGAGAGGAACTTACCTTAGAAACTCACAAGATTCCTGTGGTGTTGCTCTCATCCTGTCTAATCTACATTCTCCTTGTGTATGTTACTGCCAGGGATGTAAGCAGAACACATCCTTGATTCCAGCTCCTACACAAACTTGAATGCAGCCTGACTGAGACGAGAACCATGCACAGATATTTCTCTTACTCTCCCTTTTTACTAAGCACTACCTCTGCATACCATAACCCTAAAGATTTTCCACTGAAAACAGCGGAACGTATTCAGAAAACATGAATTTTTATGTTCACGGTCACACGTACAACCAAACTATTTTTGGCATACTTAGCTAAACATTGCCTTACCTGCTGATATGCCATATTGAGGAACAAATATCGCTCTGATCTCCTCATGGGTAAGCAGAGGCTGTATGCCACATGCACTGTGGCAAAGAAAAAACTGAGTAGCCCAAGCTGCTTTCGGCACTGCAGCCAGTTGTCCAGCCAAGGTGGAAACCGCCTGTACTTGGTACCGTAGTAAAGCTGATAAGCAGCTGCAATAAGTCCTGACAAATACACTAGGGAGAGCAGAGTGATGGCAACAATTGGCAGAGTCTTGTTCACAATCTCAATGGGGATCTTGTAAAAGTCACTCTGTTGATTTCTGACGTATGGATGGATCACATCTCTGATGAAGGAATAGATGAAGAAAAACGTTGCCAGGCTAATGGCCAACACCACAGGCCCCTTCCACAGTGTGAACAGTCGCAGAGGTAAGTTTTCAATCTCCCTTGAAGATGACAACGCCCCCAGATCAATAGGAATAAAACCGAGCTGACGGGCAAGCTCAGTAACTTGATGGCGAGCCTGAACATTGTTACTGCATATATAGACCTGTTGGTAAAGTCAGGTAAATTGCAGTCACAGAAAAAGACTTGAAGGTTAAACAAAAAGCAAACAAACAAAACAGAAGCAAAACAGACAAACAAACAAAAAATAACTCCCCAACAGCCTCCAGGACAAAACCACAGCACTGCTGCTAGAATTGTACATTGCTATCCCAGATTATAGCACCAAGATAAAAAATAGAAATAAAAAATGAAACGATACACAAATCCAGCCAAGACGAAAATATGTACACTGATTTAGGAACAAAGTAATGAAAACAAAATTGGCATTTTCTTGAAGTTAACAACAAGATGATTGTGGGATGTCAGGGTAATCCACACATTGAAATGTCTCATTCCCCATATTGAAATGTCTATAGGACTGGATTGAACCTGAAACAACGATTAAAGTAATTTCAGAAATTCTTGTCTCTCAAATATACAGGCATCTTAAATGATGACCCCAAAACAGCTGCAGCACCACCAGAGTGCAAGGCAGAAAACAGTCGAATCCATATCTAATAATTTAAGCTTCACTTCATGATCCAGATTTCCACAAAAAAATGAATGTTTAACAGAAAAAGAAATAGCAGCCAAATAACTCCTCCTAAAGACCATTTTTATTTATTTCCTCCATAGCGAAAGAAATGCACTGCTAGAAAGTACTTTAAAGTCCCTTTAAAATCTACAGTGGAGTAGTTTGCTCACAACTGGTTTCTGATCGTCTGCCTTACAGCAAACATGATCAGTGTTGACAGAAGTCAAATACTTATAGTGGAGTGCTACTCTAAAAGGGGATAAAAATAGTACAGTGAGGTTATTTTTTTTAATTATGCTAATTCTGGATAGATTGCATTCCATTAAAATCTGTCCGAAGTGCCAGAAAACGCAGTAGTCTCCAGGAGTTATGCTACACCAGTCAGCTCTGGAGTATCTCGGAGCCCACAAAGCTGTGAAGGCCAGGGATCTTGCACGTCCATGTAACGCTTCAGTGAAGCAAGAAAAACATAAACCTGCCTTTTCTATATGCAGGATGGATTTGTGGAATATACTGGGAAGGAATTGGAACATGGTGTTCCCAAGCTGTCCTGGATCAAACGAATGATCACTTAGAAACATATGTGCCTCCTTCTGTTTCCTCAGATTTATGATCTTGGGATATTCTGAAAGCTCAATACTGAGCTGTATTCATTTTGCCACTACACTGAATGCAAGCATTTTAGAAGAACTGATTCCTGACCAAGACCTCGGATTTCTGTGCATCTTTTTCAACAGTTCACCCCATGAAAACCAATATTTAAACTAAAATATACTGGGAAAAGCTGCCTCCCTCCTTGCATAGAGCACAGGAATACAAATAAATGTATTTCCTCCAGAAGACCTTAGAACCCTATTCTTCTTACTGTAGTCATCTAAAGGTCAGCTGTTCAGTCTAAGCTAGTACCTACATTTCCTCTGCAATCTTTAAAGATACACAGGCATCCCTGAGGACAATTTGGACCATTTATTCTATACATAAACAGGGCATAAACTGGACTTCATAAGTTTTATTGGCTACTACAACTCAAATTAAAGACCCAACACGTTAGACACATTAAGTCAGGCAAGGTGAATCCTGTGAGTTTTTCCTGTCTTTTTCATCTTACAAACAAATCAAATGAATACAAACACAAAACTTACCTGTCTGCTGGCATCCTTTGGTCCTAACTGTAGAGACCAAGCTGAAACAACATTGAATCCTTTGACAACCAGGGAATCTGGGAAAAGTGATGCCAAATACTCTGCATTGGAGTCTGGATATTGGTCTACTCTTGTGTTGTTGCTGACATCAACCAGAATTTTACCGACGAGTAGATGCTTGAGGTCCCACAAAGAGGCATAATGTTCTCTGTGAATGGCTACAAAAATGATGTTTGCTTTGGCTACTGCATCTTCATGGTGAGTGACATCAACCACATGGGGAAAGAACTCTGCAGCGAATTTAGGGTTTCTGCTTCCTACAACCACGTGGTACCCACACCTGATAAGCCTAATGGTCAGTGACTTCGCGAAGTCTCCGCTTCCAATGATGCCTATTGTGATCTTACTGGCATCCTTGATGCCATTGGCAACATTTGGCAGAAAAGTTTCATTGAGGTTCTTAGGACTTCCCATCATAGAGATTGATTCCATACTTCCAAGCCACTGAACCTACAATGATTTTTTCTGGAAAAACAAGAGAAAACAACAGAAGGAAAAAAAGCGGCATCATACATTTTAATGGGCTATCAAAATCCATGCACACCTCTGGACGCGAATTCTGTGGTTCTAAATTTTCATGTTCTATTTTCTCCTTTATAAAGTAGCAAGACAACATTGATTAGTGCATATGTGTCACTAGTACAAGGAGAAACACAAAAAATCCAAGCACTTCAATAATACAGAATTAAATAAGAATGTAGTGAAAAACTGAAAAGGAAATAAAAAAGTATAGGAAAGAGAGTACATATATTTTTAAAACCCCTTTAATTAAAATCAGCAAATCAATGAGGCATAAAGATGCATGACTGCTGATCCTGGTTAAAAAAAAAAGCATAATGCAGAAGGGTTTAAAGAATTCAAAGGTTTATAGGGAGATGGCAGCGAGGTCAGTGATTAATGAACAAAGATGAAAAGGAGGGCAAGAAGTTATATTTCTTCAGTATAAAGTGTGATCAGTAAGTAACTCTTGACTAATTCTAAGTAACACATTCATTACATGCAGGTACCAAATTCCATCCAGTGATAACTATCTGATTTAGAGGGACTTAGGTGTGGAAATCCTGATCTTAGCTACACTGCTCAGGTATCCTGTCTATGAAATTGAGATAGCTCATTTACAGTTTTAAAAGAGGACTATAATGAGAGCCATGTATTCTGATCACCTGCATTACAGCAAACACGATCAGTTTGGGCAGAAATCAGTTGCTTAGAGCGCAGCACTATTCTCAACCTAGTGCAGTGCTACTCGGAAAGGGGATAAAAATAGGGCGGTGAGGTTCATTTACAGTTTTATGAGGACTGTGACAACAGCTACACATATAAAACCTGCATACATATAATTGTATGTATTATTACTGTGATTGTTTGTTTGTCATGATGAATCTCACAACGTTTTCCAAAAAAAAAAGTATCAACTTTTTTCAGGGAATTCAAGGCTGTGAGAAAGACAAAAGGGTGAAATAATTGCATCTCATTGAAAGAACAATAATTCTGTCAGCACACCGAAACTCTTTATATTTTAAACAGATCTTTGTACGACAGCATGTATATATTCATAAAGGAAATTAAGACTCACTAATCTAAAAGCTAGAGTTTAATCTAGACAAGTTTTAGTACTTAAATTTAAAATCTTTGAAGTCTGAAGTAGCTACATATTCATTCTCCATTCGCTCGTGGTGGATTTCAGGGTAAGCATGGAGTGACCTTGGGAGATGTGTTCCAACTGTAAGTACTGTTGTGGCATACGAGTACTGGTCCAGGTATAATACCACATCATTTATGACCTTCAGCTTCACTCTAAGGGAGTGGAAAGTTGCATTTTTCACGGCTGACAACTGGATGTCTCTGAGCTACATCACACCACCATTCAGCAGACAATCTCTATTATTTCAGTGGCACATTACAGACTGATTGGTTAGTTTTGAGCATTATATGACCACAAGACAGACGAATACAACAAAAATACACCCTTCACTTTCCTCTGACGTTGATCCAATAACTTAGAAGTAACAATGAAAACAAAATGTTTCTCATTAAGATTCCCCTTCTATTCAAAAACAAAGCTTGTTTCTCCTTTGCCCATTCAATACAGTAATTAGGTCTAGGGACCTTTCAAAGCTTATTTATTCCTGGCTGCTACAGTTTTAAGGAGACAATACATGTATATCCTTCTCATAAGAATAGTATGTGCTGCGTATGTCTGGTTCAAACATCGGAACTTATCCAAAAGTTACTTTCATGGGGAACAAGGAAAAGTTTTTCCTGTACTATCAAGCACAGCACTCTGACTTATTGGCAGATATTGTAAGACAGATTTCACACAATAAAACAAAAAAAGGATTAGAGAGTTTTAAGACTCAAATTCACCATTGCAGTAAGGGAGGCCATGAGCAATCAAAGACTCTCAGTAAATTAAAAGAAATACTGCTATAGTTTGGAAAGAAGAGGTCACAAAACTGCAGTAAAGCTGTAACAAACACAAAAAGATGGACATAAAAAGCAAAAACAAAAACAATCCCCAGGAAGGAAGCCTTTCCATGAAACCACAGTTCTGACACAGGTGGTTCTGCACCATAGAATAGGAATGAGCTCTGAAAAATCAATGAAGCAATAAGGAAAGGCATTTTAAGGAGGAGTAAAGGGAAAGCGCCAGGTTGCTGCTGTCTTGGGAGCTATCAAGAACAAACCACACAGAAAGGAGAATGAAGCTCTTTCTGAGCAATCATCTAAGGGCTGACATAAGAGTAACCAGTGGGGAACCTTACCCAGTCATTAGCTGGGAACACACTATGTGCGTTGAAGAAGCTCCTACAATCAAGAGTAGCTTTGTGCTCCAGAAGCTTGGAGGAAGCTATTAGAAAAATGTACTTCAGTGGGTACTTTCCATTGCAGTTTTTGACGAAAGTGAGGAAATCACAGAAACTGGACTGAGATTTCAAAGATGGAAAATAGTATGTGACAGTGACCACAGAATCAGTATTCTAATAAAAGAGTCCAACTATGACGCATCCTGGTAGAGGTAGAGCACACAGATTTTTATGCATGCACTGAAACAAACACTGACTTCTTTCTTGCCGCATGACCCAAAATGTAGCTAACACATGACCAAAATGCCAGCATTTCCCGTACCATGATGGGTTCACATCCAGGAACATAATGAGAATAGTTGTATTCTGATCAGATGAGAGTTGTACATCAAGTAGACGTGACAGAATATGCATGCATTCACCACGTGATTAGAGAGCCTCGTTTCAGTTCATGCCATGGGATATGAAGGTACTGCAAAACTTACAGGAACAGAAATGGAACTGCCAAGAGAAAGTGGGCTACTGGTACTGTTTAGCCATACTGCAGCCTACTTCCAGTTTTTGTCCAAAGAATCCTTGAGAGGGGACGTCATGGAATAGGACATGACAAATTGCTCTCCTGAGCTGAAATCGGTCCACTGTCCACAGATTCTCACTGTTCTAAGGAAAGCAGAATGTGAGGAATGGAATAAAACTAAAAGACTTCATAAAAACAACCTCAGGGAATGGACAAGCATGAGTCTTGGGCAAATAATCTAAGAGATGGAAGAAAGCAGAGAGCTGGCAGTTACTGAAAGGGACTCAGTGCACAAAAGGGACTCAGTGCACAAAAGGAGTTCAAAGACAAAAGTGTGTAAGACTGTCTGAACTGCATCAGGAGTACTTTAATGATCTGAAAAAAATCACACAAAAGGTAAAAAAAGAAAAAAAAAAAAGTAGCGGTATATAGCTAAGGGTCATTATTAAGAGCCAGCGCTACCATGTAGCAATAAAATCAGAACAGCCATGGTACAGAGTTACTACTAGTAAAGCACACAAAGGGTAGCAAGCAAAGGTTCTCTGAAGACAATAAAAGAAAAAGAAAGAAGCTAAGGTTCATTACTTAAGAGCAAAAGGAACAAATCATAGGTGATTCAAAACAGGATGAAAGTGTGAAATGTCTTATGTCAGACACCAGAAGAAAGGTTAATTGTGACTAAATATTTAATGAAACTAATCTTGCAGGGAGACAAAAGGTGAGGTCAAAGTGGAAGGAGGTAAGTTAAAAGACCAAGATAAGATAAAGATTTTCAAGTCAGCGGACACTTATGAAATCCCCCCTTGATGCTTGAAGAGCTGACCCAAGCAATGCCTTTAGAAGTCAGAGAGGACACGAGAAGGAGACTAGGACATATCTCCAAGAGACAGGAGGAGGAGGACCAAAGGAGGTAAAGACTTGTTAGGCTAACTTGAGTCTTTGGAAAGATTTTACTGCAAGTTACTGAGCAATCAACTTGTAAACAGTCAGATGGAAAGCTGATAAGTAGCTAACATGGGTTGTTCAGGAGCACACTGCAAGAAAAAAAAAAACAAAAAACACCTTTTACAAAATAGCTGGCTTTGCAGATACAAAAAATAAGAGGGATGAGATAAATTTGACAACAGGAATGATATAAATTTGACAACTGCCCTTAGATAAACCTAGGAAAACACAACAGAGATACATCAACTAGAAGGGGATCAGTCTGTGAGGAACTGTTCCAGGCAGCACAGTCCCTGAAGGAGAAAGGCGAGCAGGCAAAGCCTGGCCGTGGCTCAGTGAGGTGCTGGCGTGAGGAACGGGCTCGGTGCTGCCCGCGGGGCCCCGCTCCGGCGACAACTTACGGTGTGGGAGCTCCGGAGCGGCGGCTGCTGCTGCTGCTGGTGGCGGTGGAGGACACCGAGGGACTGCCGGAGCCGGGGCGGCGGGTACCTACCTGGGACGAGCTCATAGCAGCGCGGGGCGCCCGTCTGCGGCTGGAAAGACATCACGACAGCGCTGCCCGTGAGGGGAGCGGCCGCCCCGATCCCTCCCCCAAGCCCCTCCAGCCACAAAACGCCCGCCCCGGCCCCCTCCGCCGCCCGGCAGCCCCGGGGCAGAGCGGCCGGGCCCGGCTCCGCGCCACCGCCAGGCCCGCCGCAGCCCTGCCAGGGGCGAGCGGGGACCCCCGCGGGGAAACGCCGCTCACGGGCGGCCCGAGGGCGCCGCAGCCTCCCGGGAGCCCCCCTCCAGCCCCGCTCACCTCCTCCCGCCCGCCCGCACGGCCAGCGCCGCCGCTCCGGCTCCTCAGCCTCGGCCCCGCAGCGCCGGGCGGGAGGGAAGGCGGCGCCACCCCGCCGCTGCTGCCCGCCCCCTGCGGCCGCTCCCTCAGCGCCGCGGCCCGCCGGGCACCGCCGGCCTCAGTCGGGGATGGCGGCGGGGTGCGGGGACACGTCCCGGCCCGGCTGTGGGGAGGGCGAGGGGCGGCGGGGAGATGGGTGAGGGAGGCTGGAGAGCGGCTCTGCCCCGCCGCCCGGCCCGGGTGGGGTTGGTGGTGGGTGTCCGCGCTGCCCGTGTGGGGCTGGTGGTGGGGATGGCGATGGGGTTGGTGTTGGGGTTGGTGATGGGTTTAGCACCAACGTGAGGGGACCTAACGCCGTGTAAAAGCCGAGCTAAACCACAGGGCCCGACTCCTCTGTGGCCCGGCCGAGGAAATTTCCAGCTGAACACAAACGCGGCTTTATTCTGGAGAAGTGCAGCTCCTGATTTTGACGTTTTCCGACTCGCCTAACATATTATGCCTCCCGTTAAGCTGTGCTGTGTGTATAGCGACGTGTAACCCTTAACCCTTTAGCACATTTAAAATAAACAGCTATAATGAACGTCACTTGTGTTTAAGCAGAAAGCTAACGTGTACAGATGAAATCATGAATGAAACACTGAACATACCTGCTGTCGTCCTCCTAATTTGTTTTTCTAGCACATAATAATGAACCATGTAACCCATTCAAACTGTTGTTTCAATAAATAATTGCAAATATGCTGCAGAATTTGAAAAGAGCTGAGAAACTTTTAAATTGTAATTCAGAAGCCATTTCTTCCCCAAATATAAAATAAGCTATTTTCCTGACACTGAATATCTATATTCATTATTTATTTATTTTGATATATTTACATGTTTATTAACTTATTTTTGTAAATAGATTCCCCAAAAATCTATTCTTATGATTTTCCAAACTGCATTTTGGGGTCCCAGGCTGCTGCGAGGACTGTTTCCATACTCCAGTAATCACAGGAAAGGTGGACCCACTGACAGACTATTCAGAAATGAACTGGTCCTTTCCACAGCAAGAGCTGGCATTTCAGCCCTTCCCTTTCTTGTTCTAATATTCTCCTGTTCTTTGTTATTGATTCAGAAGTTGTCATCCTAGACTTGTTCTTCTTGTTACTGTAGCCAATAACAACTTCAGGAGTCTAGGTTTAAAAGTTTTAGACTAAACATCAAATGTATCAGAGAAAAAACAACAACAACAACAAAATGGAATATCGCTTTCTGCATTACTTGTGGTTGCTTATATGCTACACAGTCAAAAATGTGTACATTAAAATAGGTGTATTTAGTCATGAGATGAATTCATGCACCTTGAAATGATTCCTGAATTCTGTTACCTGTTTCTCATGCAGTTGTTTGGCTTGTGGTTGCTCACTAGGTATGTTTTCCATGTGGTTCTCTTGACCCGCCTGTGCTGTACACAGTGTGCCAGCTCAGACTCTGATCCTTCATGCCTAACACACTGCTGTTCTCAGCAATGTCATGCCGTGACATTTCTTACCAACACTGTTAATTTCGCCTGCAGTTGTTTCTACACATTACTAGAATGAGTGAATTATATCAAAAATCAGTGTTAGATACAAAATTGTGAATTACATTGTTTTGTTTGTTAATATTGATAGGCATATCCACTTTCTGGTAATGAATAAGGGTTCTTTACAGAATCATGTAAGATGAAAAGGAATGACTTGAAGCTGCATCAGTGGAGGTTCAGATTGACTATTAGGAAAAAGATCTTCTCTGAGAGAGAGGAACAGGCTTCCCAGAGAAGTGCCCATGGTCCCAAATCTGTTGGTGTTCAAGCAGCATTTGGACAACACTCGTAGATGTATGAACAATGCTCTTAGATACATGGTTTAACTCATAGGTTGACTTCTGTGGAGTCAGGAGTTGGACTGGGTGATCCTCATGGATCTCTTCCAACTCAGAAGATATGATTCTATGATAAGGAAAACTAAGACTGGGCCTAATGTCCTTGGGCCACTGTACCTTTCTCTTTTGCATAGTTAATCCACAAATCTCTCTCTCTCTCTTTTTTTTTTTTTTTTTCTTCTTTTTTCTTTTATATGATCTTTCCACTGTCTTTGTGCCAACCTGTCTAGCTTTAGCTTTTGTGCGTAGTGGTAAAGGAGGAAACTTTAGAGTTATGTTCATTTACCAACCAACTAAAGAACTAAAGACACCACTAACTTGATACCTATTGCATTAAAAATTAAGTCAGTTTGGATGGCTTCACTTGATCCTATGTTTTCTTTGCATGTTTTTGAGGTTTTACAGTTTGAATATCCTTGTTTAAATTGATAGCAAAACAACAACCGTCTCCCTTCCGTCGCTGTGTAACTGATCCATTCAAACAGGAGAAGCAAAAAGAAGTCCCCATTTTGTTTAGCATGAGGGCAAGATATATACAGGCCTTTTATATGCATAAAACCCACTGCAAGGATGGAATGTGTATCTTCAGTGACATTATGAAATTAAATTGGGTGACTTTCTCTCAAATTATATACAAAGAGACAATGTAATTCTTAGATGACTTGTTGGAGGCCTGTCTTAAACAATCAATTGGAAAAAAAAAAAAAAAAAAAAAAGAGAATATTTTCTTTTAGCAGGTGTTTTACTTTCTTTTGGAAAGTCCAGGGGAGCATTATTATTTCTTCCTTTAAGGGATGGAACATAAATAACAAAGGAGTTTCCAGTTTGCAAATGGAAACAGATATTCTGGTTCTTCCTCTTGGCAAAGGGAAAGCAAAGCCCCAGGGATTTTCCTGTGGAAAATGAGTGAAAACAAACACACAGAAATTTGCTTCCTATCGGGGCAACAAACCCAAATACAATAATTTCTGGCATACTACCCTTAACACAGCTAATTTTGTACCTGAGCAGAAAAATACAGTATTTCCCAGCCAGGAACATTCAGGCCAACTATTTTTTTTTCTTATGGCAGCCTACAATTATTTTAAAAATAAAACTTGTACCTATTAACCATTCTTTATAAATGCAACATGGATCTGAGAAATTTAGAAAATTGTAGCTTATTATTATTACTATTGTAGAAATATTGTTTTGTTCTTTGCATTTTTCTGATTTTTGAATTAGTCTGACATGTACTTGGAATGTTGTTTTCTAATATATAAAGATACTCTTTTTAAAAAAATTAACCACTACCTAGACAAATAACAAAAAAATAATGGTGAGTAATGGTCAGTTAGAGGTACTGAAATCTCTTGTCTTCACTCTTCGGCTTTCACTTGTGATGTCCCCTTTTCACTACCTCTGCAGGTATCACTGCTTCCTTCAGACCATAGAGCTGAACTTCAGTAGTCAAAGGCAAGGAAAGAAAGACAAACTGAAATAAATGAATAAATAAAAACATTTAGATATTCTTTTGGAGAAGAGAGAGAGAAAGATGGAAAGAAAGAAGAGAAAGAAACCCCTTATAAAGCACATTTAATAAACCAAAATTGAGAAAACACATTTAATAAGCCAAAATTGAGAATCTTTAGCAGGTCATGTGAATCAAGACAGAGTGTCTCCTTCTTTCCAATAGGAAGCACAAGTTAAATGTGATTCGTTCAAAACAGAGGAGAGGTACTCAACACTCCCCTCCCACCCCAAAACAGAGAAGATTCAGACCTACAGTTTCATTTCAGTGGCAATCCAAGTAACAGAGAGTATTGTTTCTGCTTTTATAACCTGGCAGATAAATTGTATGCACCAGAAAGAAGTTGAAGGAAGGAAACCTCTCCTAGCTTTTTCTGACTATGGTTTTCCATAGCCATTGTTGAGGCACAGCTAAGGGGTTTCAGGACCTTTGGCTTCTTTGGCTTTAGCTTTGTTCTTTGGCTTTATATAGAGCGCAAGGTCTTGTATGACCTTTCCACATCTCCCTATAACTTTTGAAATACTATTGCTTTGTGGTGCAAGTTATAGAAGATCAAAATTTATTTTCCTGGTTCATGGCTGTTCATCTTGAAAAGCTACTTCAAAGTGGGACAGTAGGTTCTAAAAACATGATCTTCTGTCTGCAATTAATTGTTGGACCCAAAGCCAGGGGTAAAAGAGATTATTTTTAGAAAGTAAACAAATCCAGAGCAACTTTCTGTAAGTTGACTAGATAACCAAGAAAAGAGGTGTCCTTCTTAATGAAGTATAGATATTGAAAAAAAAAATAAAAAAAATTGAAAAACTCATTTAAAAAACATTAATTGCCTGAATACCAAACCAGCTGAGGGAAGCACAAGTTACATTGTGGCTTGACCACTGTCTGACAGCTTAAGACTAGTGTTTGTGTTACAAAGAGTTCAGGATTGCAGCTATTTGAGGTCAAATTTCCTTCACAAAGCTGCAGACCACAGGTTTTGCATGAGAGCAGAAGCAAAATTAAGATCACTGCATAGTATGTAGCATAATAGAAGTGAAAAAAGTAGAAATATAAAATTTAACATGTTAAATGTTTATGGTTATTAACGTCCTTATTACTTTATTGCCTTTCATTATGTACATTGTCCTAGGTTAGGTGTTTGGCTAGTTTATTCTGAATATGTTTTTCCCTGAATGGGACTGTGCCATTGGTGTAAAATATTCCTTGGCATATAAAAATCAAACCATGATAATTCAACTGCAGCTTAGCACTGTGAGGAGAAAACCTGTACCTTTACAGAACAATGAAATACTAATTCTGTTCCCAGTCCTGTAAATATTTGTGTAGTTAATGCCACAGAGATGAACTGAGATCAGCGAGTTGCCGCAGAGCCTGAGAGTTGAGCAGTTCTTTGCAAGATCAAAGCAACAGCTTTTCAGTCAAGACTTAAGTTCTCATTCCCAACATATTTGTTTTCCAATCATACAAAGTTAGAGGAGTGTATCAGTCTGAGAGATCTCCTCTTGAAATAGAGGAACGTAAGACACACACTACTTGGTTAGAACAATGGCCTATCTAACTCACAAGTACCTGTTTCTTTGAATCGTACCTAGTACTGGTAACGTGGGGTTTGGTGAAAAACAGTTCTCTGTTTATCTTGTCCACTCTCTTCATTATTTTGCAAACCTTGATCTTCTGCAATATCCCATCCCATTTGAAGTGCCTCTGCATTTTCAGTCTCGTGCTGTAAAGCAGCTGCTCCACAACTTGATCACCTGAGATGCAAAGGGAAAATAATTGTATGAAACTTGTTATGGGCTGTTTTAACGGGATTGTGAGAACGTGCAAGACCTCTTATGGGATGCTTAAGAAAAGGAAAAAAAAAGTGGAGTAAGGGAGGGATCAAGGTGGATCAGGGAGAAAGAAGAATAAGAGAACAGAGTAAAAAGTGGGTTAAGAGGTATTGTTAAGTGTTATACTACATACCACATATTCCACTCTCCAGTTTCATGTGGGTAAACCTCTCATCCCCCTGTTTCATGAATTCACTTCAGGCTCTTCAAATGCTGTGATATCTGTCTTTGTCTTGTCCCTCATTTTACCCATCTCCTGTACTAGGTATTTCTATTCCCTACTATATTGATGCTGTTGTGTTCATTGAATTCCCTCATCTACCTATTTTTCCCCTTTAACATCCATTGAGCTCCTTTACTCTTTCCTTTCATAAGAAAATCTTTGAGCCTGCAATGTCTCTTTTCCTTTACGCCCTTTTCATTTCATAATGGGATCTCCAGTTGTCCTGTCCCTTCCCATTCCATGTTAACACCTAGCATAGTTTCATAGTCCCGTCTTTCCTCTGCCCCACAATACCCTTTTCATTATTTGGGAATAAATAATTTAGGATGTTTATATTGTGAATGTACTAACTCTATTGGAAATTAGCAGGTACAAGAGAAAGCTGTTGCTGTTTTAATTATGGGTCCTGTCAAAGAATTGCCAGACTGTTGCAGGGATGCCTGAGGTGCCCTGCAAGGGGCTCATTTTCTTTCCACTCAGGTTTCTTTTTTTTCTCCCTCCCTTGCCCCCCACGTGTATAGATTTCCTGTTAGAACACCTAGAGTACTTTTGAATGAACGAGATACGGTGTTCAAAAGTTATCCTGACACATGCACAAGCACAGGTGGACAGAGAAGAGAGAAATGCTATCCAGTATATGAGTGACAGGACTGGACAAAAAGGCAGAGGACAAATTGGAGAAACATTATGTGGCCATTCTTCAAGTTCAGAAATCAGCTTTTTTGCAGCTTTTCAGATAATGAGGTATTCAGATGGAAAATTCTTTTTCAGTAGAGTACATCCAAAGAAACAGTGTATGCATGTATAGAAAAGCTATATGACTAGGATTGACTGTCCAGTTCAAAAGACCCCGCAATTGCCACACTCCTTTTTTTTAACAGTGAGCCCCAAAGATGAAATTTAAGGACCAAATATCTCCATCAGTAGTAGTAGTAGTATTCTACCAGCCATAGAGGGACCACACATCTTTAACCAAGTCAAGGACATAGCATATTTATCTTACTAATATACTTTCTAGCTACAAAGATGAAAACATAAAAAGAAAGAAAGAAACAAAAAATGACAAAACAACTCTATCTTCTGTTGCATCGTCTTTTTTGGAAGTAGCTGTAGTCTGCTTTGTAAATTGATGATTTGGTTCACTGACTGGTTTTATATTTTCATTTGAGAATCTCTGAAAACTTACGATGTATACTTAGTAAATTATCTCCACCACACCCAGTTAAATATTATATTCAATCTATTGCAAATTTCAAGAAATGATGCAAAATTTGACCTCAATTCAATGAGAGTTTAAGGAGGTTCTCACCAAAATAAATTATTTTACCATCGGCAAGAGAAGGTGCTGATAGGATCAGGAAATCCTGGTATTACTGAAAAAAAATCAGTGGCAATGATCAGTCACTGTCAGACAAAGTGATTACAGCAGTCTGCATTCTCCAAGGGTGGAGTCAGCAGTTTTCAATAATCTGTCTTTATTTTTTCTTGTGTTCTTTTAGCCAATTCTTTTAATGTCATTTTAAGAAAATCAGCTTAAAAGTAGTTAGTCTGTATTTCAGAAATGGTTAACAAAAAATGTCATGTAATCAGGGGACAACAGTAGAAATTGTGGATGTAGCAGAAAAGAGAGGAAGACATGAGATCATCATTTCACAGATGAAGCCACACAGTTGACAGTCATGTAGAGGTCAGTCAGTTTGGGGTTTTGGTGATAATTTCTAGAACACGTTTTTGCCTACTGATTCCTGGAAAACTAAGAACCTGACAAATACGTGAAGTGATGAAACATTCTTGCTAGCAGAATAGGATGGAATAATTTAAGCTTTGAATTTTAGGAGCACTTACTACTGTGCAGTTTAAATGACTTTGAACTAAAATCTCTGCCCAGAGGGTGGTCGGGCACTGGGACAGGCTCCCCAGGGCAGTGGTCATGGCACCGTGCCTGCCAGAGTTCAGGAAGTGTTTGGACAATGCTCTCAGAGTTATGGTCTGGGTTTTGGATGGTCCTGTGTGGAGGCAGAACTTAGATTCCATGGGTCCCTTCCAATCCAGGATATTCTGTGATTCTATGATTTCTTTTCCTGTCCTTCATGCTGGCATATGCACACGCCTGTCAGGTCCATCAGATCAGTACATGGCTCTGGATGAATCCATACTTTTTAACTGGATCAAACTCCCTGGACTGATTTAGCATACAGTTTTACATACTTTTGTTAGAAGAACCTAGATAATTGAAAGGTATGGCCAAAGGGAGGGACAGCTTGCAGTAAAGGCTGCTGTCAACAGGAATTGACATTAAACCATAGCCAGCAAAGCCTGGTTCTGGCTTCCTGGGCACTCGTCACTGGTACCACTTCTTGCTAATAGTATTCTGGGATATTGCTCTCCTAGGTAAACTGGTCATGAAATTCCTCAAGTTCCTTCAACAATTCAAGAGTTTTCTCTCCAGTTTCAATTCTATATCTCTGACTTAATTAAGGAAGTACTTTGCAGCACTTGTAAAGGCATTGCAAAATCCCTTGCACTAGAGTGATGAATTCTCACCAAATAATATGACTATTACTTTCCCCTCCTCCATGTCTTCACCATTCTTGAGCTTTTCCTGGTCTGTGATCAGCGTTTTCAGGGATCACAGGTCTCTTTCCAAAACACTCCACAACTAGCTCAGCTTTCTGTTCCTTCTCAAAAAATCTCCTCCAAATGCTAGAATACATGGCCTGTCAGTTAAAGGATCTATCAGAATTTCTTTTCATTATATCTCTCTATGAAAATGTCGATCTTGTTTTTCACATCTATGTCTTCTCTCCTTTTGAGAATACAGGATCTTCAGCTAACATGGGGAGAAAGGTCCCCCTTGACGAAAGCTCTTTTAATGTTCATGTCAGCAGCTCTTCTAGGTTTTGTCATGCCTTTTTACCCTTATACAGGTCTGGATGGAAATTACACAATGGCAGACACAGTATATGTACAATTAAGCATTTAATGATACATAATTTTATAAAAATAATCAGTGTTATACAAATAAGTGCCTAAAATGGGCAGACGCGTTGTTTTTCTATATCATAGTAGTATACAGACATATTAATACACTGAATTTTGAAATAGCTTTGTAAACATAAATTAAAAGGTACATATGCACTCATTGTAATTAGTGTTGAACTAAATCATATCTATCACAAAGGGAGAAATAACATACTGTTAATAGCATTTTCTTCTGCAGCTCTTTACACCCCTTACCTGGCCCTCCTCCCTCACTATTGCACCTGAATGCCTTAGAAGCTTGAACATGCTGTTGCAATGTCTTGCAGAGGAATACTACTCCAGTACTACAGACTGGGAAGTGAGTTACTTAAAGGTGAAGTAGTTTACTAAAGACTTACAGAGCAGGGAACAATTCTGGCTGTAAGCATTCAACTTTTCTTTACAAAGAAAAGGCTGGCTGTTGCACAGAAAGCCTTGCTCCTACTTGAGATTTTGTTTTCCACATGCCATAGGACTAGCTTTAAATGGCTTTTTCCAAGGAGTGTCTTCGCCTCTTTACAGTTTTCAGTTATCAAGGGTCCTGTTCTCTGTGTCATAAACCTTGTTAACCCTGAAGCTGTTTATATTTCCCTGTGGCAAAGGGCTGGCTTCTATGACCAGCTGTAAATGATGAATCCAACTATGGGACCAGAGTTTAGCAAAACCAGAGATTGAATCAAATTCTCCAGATTTTCTTAGTAAGGGAGCAGCAGAGCTGATTCTAGAGAGCACGATTTAACACGTTTTGATAAAACCAAATATTAGTCTCTTCAATGGATGCATGCTGGGCTTGCTTGGAGTATTTTAAATCTCATCTTTGTACTAAGTTGTAAATTTGAGCACACCTTTTGAGTAGCTAGTGGACAATTTGATTTCTCTATCATTACACTTGTCTCAACCTGTTCCACTGGAAAAAAAAAAATTAAGGTTTTTATGACACCTGACAACGAAGTGCAGTTAATATTCTGGGTAAGCCTTTGGTAAGTTCTATCTGTTCTGGTTTCAGCTGGGACAGAGTTAAAACCAGGACAATCCCTAATATGACTTCTAATTAATTTTATTTATTTCCTGTACAGAAATATAAATGCTCATGTATTGACAACCACACTTTTTCTGTTCTTTTAGAAACTTCTTAAATTCACTTTCCAGACTGGCTTTCTGTGTTTTAGTGCTTACCTCTGTCATGCATTACTTTTTGATACTCAATGTCACTCGAGTCTCTTCAGTCTATATTACACAGGCCACCATGTCTCCACTTATTTTCGCAGTACTACATCAAGTGCAAAACACGAAGACAAGTTTTAAGTTGCAATAACTGGAGTTATAACCAGGAAAATACAAAATGTAGTATCTCTGTAGCTATTTAATGTGTTAATTATGCTCAGTGTACCAAGTCCACAAATGTACAACAGGATTATTAGCTGCAGAATCATTAGTACCATGTGTTATATATATTTTTATGTAACTATTGTTTTCCTGTTTGTTTAATACTAGAGCCATTCCCAATTACAATTCTCATTTGGGTGATCCCAGCAATAGCTGGCACCATCAGTCCATGTCCTAGTCAGCTCACACAGGGAAACTGGCAGCAATGTTTCTGCTGCTGGGTGAAAATATTAACTACTGCATAACATATTTAAAAATAGATGCTAATAAGTGAATTATTCATTTAAAACATTCAGACAGACCTATGTAACACAAAGAAAGTGAAGCTTCATCTGCTTATACTAAAATTTTAGTAAAAGCAAATGTATTCAGAAGTGATTTTACATGAAAATCTCACCCAATCAATGCCAAGGTTCAAATGCCTATTTTTAATGTTTTTCTTCCAGTCACACAATTGTGCTGGCCCTAGAGTAAACAGTAAAACACGTTTACCTGACGTGTGAGCTATCCCACTGGAATAATTTGTGTTAATAAAGATTAGCACATGTCAGCGGCAGCAGGCTTGGGTCAAAAGCATGGAAAATTTCCAGCATCAGAAACAAAAGAATGTGTTCATGGAAAAAAAAAAAAAAGGAAAATGTTTTTTGGTTCTAAATAAACAGACACACCTAGTCTTGTATAAGATGTAGATCTGAGTCTAAAACATCTTATTTTAGACTGTGCCTAAGCCTCAGGAGAGATTTGCCTTGAAAGTTCCCTGGAATTCTGCTTGCCTGATTGTCTAAATTCAATATGTGGTGGGAATGCAACACACTTTTTGTGTGGCTTCTGTGTTAAGGTCTCCATTCTGCAGAGTGAAATGTAGGATGCAGGGGATAAGGGGGGACAGGATAATAAATATTCAAGTCGTTTTCCCTTTATAACACTGAGATTTAACCAGGGAACAAACATGTCTGTGGGATGCAGGAAGCATTCCTGGATTCTGTGGTGTAATGATTTATTTTCTTTCTGTGGTCATCTGGACCGATGATTTATGATTGCTTTTGCCAAAGAAAGAATTACGATAGAGGTGATGAAGTACTGGCGTTTTAAGAGCAATGAGTCAGAAGAAAGAAATGATCAAATACCAGAACACTACATAGATTAAAGTGTAAAATGAATGTTTTCAATTTCTGTCTCAGCAAAGGTCCCAGTTGCATCAAGTATCCCATACCTTTGCAGCTGAAATTAAAAGTAAACAAGTAACATCTAAGAAAAATATGAAAGCAGAGCTCACAAGTGAATGTTTTGTGGACTTGAGCACATTTACATACAGCAGACAGGAAATGTCCATATGTGATCTACAGCCTGGAAGTCATGCTGGTTTGATTGGTTTGTGTGTTGGCTTCCCAACCACATCTGATCTTTTTTATCCTCTTCCTGAAACACGGGAGGAGCAGTATGCATTTACAGAGCAGAACTACAATAGGAAGAAAAACTGCTACCATAAATGAAGGTGGTGTGTACCAGATAAATTGGTTAACATCAACCCACTTATTCCAAGCAAACACCAGTGCGTGAACTGTGCATAGCAGCAGAGCTACATATCCCATCTTGCTCTGAAAAGAGAAGGATAATTGTAAGTTATTTATTTTTTCAACCTTGGTAAAAAGATTACTCTTTTAAGTAAAGATGGAAATCAGAAAGGGCCTCAAACAATGCATGTAAGTGAAAGAAAAGTTAACATTAGCTTTGAATTAAAATAAAAAACTTGTAATTCAAGAATCCAACTGTACCTTTCTATGTCACCAGAAAATATGAGGCACCTTTTTCTCCTATTGATATGACAGTGGGCTAACAAGCAGAAGAGATCACAGATTCCCCAAACTGTGTCAGTTCTCAATATCTCAGTTTGTAGATGTCATCTGTATCGTAAATTACCACATCTTCTGTGATAAATTATTATGAATTCAAAAGCAGACTTATAAATGGTTTAATCAACTTTTTGCAAAGGGAATTTTTAAGGTCAGTTAAATTCAGCAACTCTAGTAAATTTAGTACTGTGATAAATTTGGCTTAGGATTTGAAATTAAGGAGAAAAGGAAAAGTTACGCAAGAGTTACTAGTAATTTATTTTCCTGTGTACATAAAAATCTTGCTTTTATTACAAAAATGGAATTACTCATCAGTGTAAAGTGCTTTTAAAGTGGTAAATCTACAGGATACAATTAGTATAAAAGTTATTTTTTTATAAAACTAATCCAGTATGTTAGCATTACTCTTCTGGATTTGTTCACCATGATAGCTTAATATGGAAAGTAGCCTAATATATTAATAGCTTAATATGCACTAGGAGACCCTTCCTACATCCATCCATGTAGTCTCTGTAGAGCTGATAAACTTCTTACAAATGATGTACTTCATAGTGTGAACAGAATCGCAAATCACTAATTGTCAAAAAATACGTTTTATACCTACTTTTCAAATTCATAACAAGTTCTCAAATGACAGGTGCGCAGTAGGTCATTGAATTTTCAGCTTTTGGTGTTCAGGGACCCAACTCAACACTTGCTTAACGCAGTGTGATCATACTGATGCCAGCAGAACCACCCCCGATTATTATTGTGTATGATATGGGAAACTAAGAGCAAAACAGGTATTAGGGGAACAAAACAACGACATCTGTAGCAAAACTTATGACTGTCTGGATTTGATTATGTGTCTGTTCTAAGACGTCTCCTTCTCAGAATACAACTTTTTGGAGTGGGTTGTGAGGCTAAATGACACTGCATATGGAAAACCTCTGCATTCCAGAAGGCAGGAGGCTTCTGGACTTTCCAGCCACTATTGCTCAGGCAGTACAGAATAGCCAAAATGGCTCCAAGGAAGGAACAGGCAGTGTTCCTTTAGTAATGGAAACCCATGTTGTATGCCAACACTCTCATCTGGTTCAGTATCACCTACTCCCAGTTCAGTGGGACACAAGGTTTTCCTGAAACATAAAATGCCCAGAAGATAACTGAAATGCTTTCAGAGCCAGAGAGGTCTTTGACCTAAGAATAGTTTCTGAAGGAACAACTGCTGCTGGTCTACTTGGAGCTATCTTTCTTTCCACTTTACACCCTGAACATGACAGCCTTTTCTTCTCCCAAAATAACAAATGAAATGAATATATATGTATATATATATTTTTTTTGCAAAACAGTTAACAAAGGGTGCTGAATAAACTTTTACATTGGTTTCATTAACGACTCTGCATTTGGTATTTTTAACTAGGAATAATCTTAGCTGATAACATACAGTCCTAAAAATGAGTAGTGACATGCAATGATGACGTTTATGTGTACCTGAATGTAGTGGAACTCTCTCCAGGTCAAAGAGTGATTGACAGATGGGATTGAGGTTATTGCCAATAAAGCCAGCAAAGCAAGTCCCAGGATTCCTAGGGACACATAAATCTCCATTCTCCAAACATCATGTTCAATCCAGGCATTTTCTTTTTTCTGTTTGACCTGCCAGAAGAAATCAAAGTGTTGGAAGGGACCTTTAAAGACCAGCTAATGCACCCCCCCGGCCATGGGCAGTGATGTCTTTCACTAGATCAGGTTGCTGAAACAAATCGGGTTTTTGCCCCATCCAACCTGGCCTTGAACACTTCCAATGAAGAGGCATCCATGACTTCTCTGGACAACTTGTTCTAGTGTTTCACCAACCCCGCTGCAAAAAAATATTTTCCTTATATCCAGTCAAAATCTACCTGCTTTCAGTTTAAAACCATTGCCCTTGTCCTGTCAGTACAGGCTTTGGTAAAAGTCTTCCTCTGTCTTTCCTGTAAGCCCCCTTTATATACGGTAAGGCCACAATAAAGTTTGCCTGGAGCCTTCTCTTCTCCAGGCTGAACAACCCCATCTTTCTCAACCTTTCTGTACAGAAGGGCTCTAGTCCTCTGATTATTTTCTGCTCTAGGAAGTTCACATCTTTGTTGTACTGGGGACCCCAAAACTGGATGCAGTACTCCAGGTGGGTCTCAAGAGAGCAGAGTAGAGAGGGAGAAGCACCTCCCTTGCCCTGCAAGTCATGCTTCTTTCCATGCAGCCCAGGATACAGCTGGCTTTCTGGCACACTTAGCCATTTCTGTGAAATAGTTATTTTCATAATCATAATTAAGAAATAAGATGAGAAACATAGTATTTTTGTTTGTTTGTTTGAATGTCTCTAAATGTAACCACTGTTTAATTGTGATGAAAAAGCCTCTACTAGTATCTGTAGAGCAAAGGTAGGCTTTACATGAGAAGAATTTACAGATTACATCAGTGTCTTGGCCCAGAACTGACTAGTTCTGAGGTCCACCAACTGGCCTTCACAGCAGGAGAAACCTTACTCTGACAAATACAAACAATAAAACAATTCTCCATTCATGGCAAAATACCATACATGTGAGATTATAACACAAGGAAATATATTTACAGCACTATTTTAGGGATCCAGTTTAGCAGGCATTCTTAACCATGTTATCTTGCCAGAATAGCCCTTTTTTTTTTTTTTTTTTAATTGACTTTATGCATTCACCTGCACTGAATACAATAGTTGATACGGATGAAAATAAAAAAAAGTGTTGTCAAAGTTTGTCCTGTGTATGACTGCTTGCAACAGTTCCTTGATGCTGTTAGGGATCACCATAGTGTAATATGCTCGAGACATGATCATTTCTTCACCTGCACTTAAGAACTGGAATCTCACAGAAATTTCAGGTAAAGCACTCAAGTCAGATTACCAGTAAGGCTGATCTTCAAAGTTTTCATCAGGCAGTTAGACTGATGACAGAATTCTTAAGAAGCCAGTAACACCCTCCTCTGCCTTCAAGAAAACCTTATATTAAACTTTGAGGATATTAAAACTGTACCTTTGCACTTTACACCTGCTATTGGAATATTCCTAATGCTGGAATAATCACGGCACCCAAGGAGTTACACATGTGCTAGAAACTCTCTAGTCCCAGAAGACCTTAGATAGCTTTGCAAGCCAGTTATTGCTAGTGACTTGGAAGCATGACTGAAATCAATTGAACTGTTTTAACAAGTTAGTGTGCACCAGCCAAATTGTGTAGTCATCAATGTTCACAAGTTTAGTCTGTGGCAAATACAAATTATTGTATTTAGCTCAGACCTTTTTCGTTGCTGGTAATTCACTTTACACAGATGATGTCTAAAAAAGGTGTGTGCAGCAGTTTCTGTAGACAGTTAGATTCCACTGATGCAGAGAAATTAATCCACAATAAACTAAATGTTCCAAAGACTTAAATGTACCTGTGAAACAATTATAATTATGGGTATTTTACACAGAGCTAAGAATTCCCAGATGAAGAAAGTGACTTACTGAATACACACTGGCCCAGCTGTGTTGACTCTTGACTCCCTATAAAATGCTTTAACAAGTAGGACCTGCGCTATTGCTTAGCAGTGCTTTGTGAGGAGCTGCTTCAAAATCAAAGGCAATGAAAACAGCTTTCTCCCCATCCAGATTTGTTTGGATGTACAACACAAGGATTCTCTCACCACTGAAATGTTGGTATTTGTGAGCCCATCATACCTGCTGGAATGCCCAGTTGAGCAGCTTGTATCTGTACGATCTTCTCATTGGATAGCACAGGCTATAGCAGGCGTGCATTGTAGCAAAGAAGAAACTGAGAAGTCCAAATTGCTTTCTTGACAGCATCCATCTATCCAGCCACTGGGGAAACCTTTTATACTTGGTGCCAAAGTACAGCTGGAAACCAGCCGCTAATATTCCTGGTAAATATACCAGTGCTAAGAGGGTAATTGAAACCACTGGTAAAACTTTGTTTATGACAAGGATTGGAATTTTATAGAAAACATTTTCATTTCTTGTTACAAAAGGATATATGACATCTCTTAGAGAAGTGTAAATAAATGTTAATAATGAGATCGCAGATGCTATCTTCATTGGTAAGTGCCACTTGGGAAACAGATCCTGCTTGCAGTGCTCTTCTGAAGAGTGTTCAAACTCACCAAAATGGTGTGCTTGTTGCAAATTAAAAAGTGCAGCTACTTCTGGTGGATTGGTAGCTTGCATATCCACATTCTGAAAAGGAGAGAAAGGAAATACAAAGGGAGATCAAACTCCAGTAATCACAATATCTGCCATCATGACATTTATGCTGTGCAGCACTGAAACCATATACAAAAAAACCCTATGCATACTATTAAAGACAAGGTAGCTTGAAAATACAATGTTTCAAACAGCATACTAGTTCAGCAAGGCCGTTTTACTGTAGATTTCTTGTTATTCATTCATCATCCACTGTGATTTCAAAATAGATTTTCATTCCAGGAAGTTAACTGCACCACAAGGGAAGATTACATTTTGCAAAGCATCGTTACAGCTTCTTATGAGAGGCACTCCAGATTTCAAGATTTCCAATTTCATCAAGAGTCTTAACAATGTAACCCAAATAATATGCACAACAACAGTATCCAGAGACATGACACTACGGTATTTCATTCAGTCACTGCTATTTTAATGACTCTTAACTGGGGGAATAAGGATGTAAATAGAAATATTTGGGATCCAGCATATTAGACCATCTGTGCATCTGTCAACTCTATCTTAAATTTCCATGCTTTTATTCCCATTCTCACTAAATGTAGTAGCATCCTCTTAACTTTTATAAAAACTTGTGAAATTGAGGCACTTCAGTTCAAAAAGCTGAATTTTTACTGCCAAGTAGTCATGGTTTGATTCTAGTCTCACAGAAGATTTTGGCAGAATTATCACAGGCTTAAGAAGAAGGTAAGCTAGGGCAAAATTTTAGTATAATATTATAAACTGTTTTACATTGAGATAATGTATTAAAAGATTGTCTCAAGCTTACAGTTTGGGGAAGAGGTACATGGTCATCATATGTACAAAATGAAAATACATGTACCAACAGCAGGACATGGCAGTTGATGCATCAGAGAGCTGTCTAGGGGTGGAGAGCTGAGAAGTTATAACGTTAAGAAATAGACATGCAACCCTTTTGATAATCCAGTGAAATGCAAAGTAAAACTGAACTAATGTAGCAATAGCTCAGCTTTAGAATGGCTAAAGTTGCTGGTGTCCAGATCTCCAGAAAGTGACATGGCACCGCGAGGTTTGAGGAAGAAAACTACTAGTAGAAAGTTGTAAGATGGCAGTCAAAGAATCATACAATCACCAAGGTTGGAAAAGACCTTCAAGACCATAAAATCTAAATAATTCTGCTAGGATACAGGAGATCTGCTTATTTCAGCAACATGATCTGTCTTTATTCTTCAGAATCAAATATTATATTGAAGCTGGTTAAGGGGTCAATTCTTGCAAATACTTGTAAATAATGCAAGGGTAAGCAGGTGTAAGCCTTGTGTTTGTCTTCACTAATACATAGGTGTTTTGCATACTTTGCTTTCTTTTAACAGAGAAGCACCAAACATACACTGCTATCTTGCCATAAAATCCTACATGGAGACAAGGTAGCCTGTTTCCACGTCTGACCAACTTGCTTGCAGTGCCTCACAGTAAAATTAAAGGGCATGGTCTTTATTAGGATTTTATAGCTGAATAGCTAATACATGCTGATGTGATAATAAAAAATGTATCTTTGTAATGTAACAGTGAAGGTATAGCCTAGGTAACTTCTGTTCTCTAGTCTGTGAAGAACTGTGAAGAGTGTAGTTTTTATGCATTGTAGAATCAGGTATGAGTATAAATTACATAAACCGAAATTCACCTCTGAACCCAGTTTCACCTAAAGATTCCTATTTCTTGAGGAGACAGTCTGTAAAGCCTAGTGCAATATTCCTCAGACTGAGTTCACAACAGAACAGCAAGTTGTGGCTTGAATTTCTGTGCATCAGCCGTGGCAGAGGCAAACCCGGTTAAAGTGGATTTTTTTTCCCGGGCTTTTTTGTGTGCTGTGGAAAACTTCCTAAATGCAATGTGGCAATGATAAAGACTCTACCCAAGATAAATTTTACATTCCTGTTCAAAAATCACAGATTATTTCTGTAGAGCTTTGTTCAGCTTGTAGAATGCAACTAACAATTAACATCATATAACTATTAGTGTGTTTTTTTCACACCAAACCCTGTGTATTTCTTTTTAGCATGGAATGTGATTAAATTGAATGAGTTGCTCTTTATCTTTTTATCTCTTCATGTCAATATTGAGAGAAGACTTCAGAAGCATTGATGATATGCCAGTGTTATGGAAACACAGTGCGTTTGGACAAAATCAAATAAAGTCTGCAATATTCTGCATGACATACGAACTGCTTTTTTACAGAAACATTACCAAGTTGCTAAGGTTTCCTCTATTTCTCCTCGGCACGATGCTCGGACCTGCATTCTGATCAATGGTATGACTATCGCCTTCCCTCTTCTCCATTGCAGAAACTCCCTGCAAAACAAACACAGGAGGTAAAACAGGTTTTGAAATGCCCTACTGGAACTTTGAGGCCTATTTTCCCTCAAAATGTTTTCTTCCCCCTCCTCCACCCATTTGCTAGAGAAGTTGTGATAATCTAGGGAAAAGAAAGTCTGTCCTCTGAGAACAAAAGAGAGCAGCTTTTTTTTTAAAAAAAATGATTTAAAGTGGAGACTAAGCATATGAATCAACAGAACAAAATCGCTGATGAAAAGTAATATTTAAGCTAAATGTCCATGTTGCTAGTGGAATGAATGACTGAAATCAGGCTGAAAGTTTTAAAAATAGAATAATAGAGTTTGAAACTGTTTTTGAATAGGAATAGCAGGTAAAATGTTATGAAGATGGATTTTTGTTAAGTTTACAAAAAGCTTTAATGTGTCTATCCTAGCAAGAGACTGGACTTACTGATATAAGAAACCCATGCAAATTTGCAGTTCCTAATAGTTTTTAAGTTTTACAATTCAGATTTTCAGGCTTGGTCTACCTGACAGTCATCCTGTGGCTTTAGAGGTGTATTCTCCCCTCAAGATTGTCAGGAAACTACAGCTGGAACTTTGTTCATTCTGTTCCAAGGTACATTGTCAATACTTATCAATACAAGAGACAGCAGAAATGGTTCTTGACTGTTAATGACCAAAAGAAATCAGAAGCCAGAAAACAAAGAGGAAGAGAAGGGTTATTTCTTTCTCAGGATCCTAGGATAGCAGTAGAGACAGTACGCTGAAGTCTTGAGAGGGCTTTAAAACAACTGCAGGGGGTTACCCTGCAAGGTGGACTTCTGATAGGTATGGCACCCCTTGGCACACTGCTGGAGGTGATGTACTAGCGCCGCGCCACTGGAAGCTCAGGCTGCCCTGTCACAGCGTAGCTCTGTGACTGCCTGTACGGTTGTGACTAGTTAGCTCCTCCAGGAACCTACTGAGCAGCTGGATTACTAGACATAAAACTACTTTGCTAAATACAGATTCTTTTACATTCATACAACATTCAGGAATTTGTATCAGTTGTATTTTTGCTGTGCTTCAGTGTATGAATCCACACTGTCTTGTGCTATCTGGTACAAACATTTGCTTTTTGCCAAGCCACCAGCCTTCTGAAGTCTAAGTATTCTTTTCCTAAGTATTTCTCTTTTGACTTTTTTCCCCTCCTGCTAACAAGCTCTCCCTTTGGGCATAACCTTTCGGCCAAGTGTTGCAGAGTAGGGTCAATAAGAGCTTCCCTCTGAAGGTCAGGCTATTAACCCTTTCCTATGCCAGCTAATGCATCCATTAGCTGCTTGTATATCCTACTGCTGAAGACACATTTCTTTCTTTCTTTCCTTTTTTTTTTTTTTTTTTTTTTTTTTTTTTTTTTTTTTGTTATTCCTAGGGCTAGACCCAGTGTTTCATGTTATCTTCACAAAACTTCAGCTCCTCCAGTCCCAGAATTAGTTTAAAATTCTATGATTTCTAGATGTTACAATGACAAAGAATAGTTTACAAACAGACTGTGGTATAATGTACTTACACGGAAAAAAAGGAACAAAGTGATTTTCAGATCTGTTTTTAAAAGAACTCAGAATATCAAGAACAATCACACAGTTTTTGAGTCCTACCCTCTGATTTTTAAAGTTTGAAGTGTGTGTGGGGAAACATTAAAAAAAGGATGTGAAGAAGTCTTAGACTGATGTTTAACATTTTGGATAATGAGATAAACTTTTAAAAATTGTTAAAACAGATGATGTTTTGATATAGTCACATGTATTTTCTCCTTTTTTATTTTTTCTGTACTAACTTCATTTGAGCTTTCAACTGTTAACATCACCAGGCTACAGGAGCTTACACAGTGATCCCTGCCTCTTCTGAACTGTCCTCTTCTGGCTGCCACACTACCTTGGAGGTCTGAAAGGATATTTTTGATTGAGGAGCTCTGTGTGGAAACGCTTAACTCACCTGACTCTTATGCTAATATCAGTCGTAATTTAGAAGTGAAGAATCCAGTAATAGCTTGTAGTTAGAGGCTTGTGTTGATGATGATGTAGTAAATGGTATAGTGATGTGAAAAAAATCATGAGCTGGAATGTCACTTGCTGATCCTAAAAGCTTATTTGAGGAAACAATACAATCTTAAATAGTGTCTTAAATAACCTGTTAATACTTTATGTGGCAGAAAAAAAAAGGAAAGATAAAAGAAATTGTGTGTGAATGAATGCATATGCTCTAACAGGGAAATATGGGTTACAGCCATGCGACTGCATGCAAGGAAGCATAGGTGCCAAACCAGATAACTGATATCAGAGATAACAGAGTTATTTCTTTGCTACAGCCGATAACAGAGCACAGCAATAGCCTGAATACAAGGCACTTGTAATTCTGTTATACAGTGCCTCATGAACTATCATAACAGAGTCCTTTACAGCATGCCGCTGAGTGGAATATGTTTGGAGAAAGTCCCGTGAGAGACAGAACCCAGTCACGTCCATCCTCCGCGCCCATGCCTCCCTTTCCAGAAGGCAGCAGTGCAGCTGGCTGCGAGTGAGGATGGAGGATCTCCAGCTGCAGAAGGCCAAGTTTCCAGCGCTGGGTGTAGTGCAGTTTGGGAGAAGCAAGCAGGCTCATTACAGCGCTGAGCCGACAGCGATGCAAACCGGGCAGACCTGACTCTGCCAAAACATCTTCCGAAGTCAATGGGAGGTTTGCCTGAGTAAGGGTTTTCAGAGCTGCCTCACTGAATAGAGAAAAATGGCTAAAATAAACAGGCTAAGATCACAACGCTGAGGTGATGGAGGAGGCGCGGGACGGTGACAGCATCCCAGTCCTCTGGCACCGTCGGAGAACGACCGGGGGAAAGCGTTTGGGGCGATCGCCTCGCTTTTAAGGTGCCGTGGAGGCACCCGAGAAAGCCGTTACCCAGCCACCCCTCACCCCTGCTGTCCCGGCTCGTCGGGAACCCGGCCGAGCTCTGTGGAGACCCCTGCAGGGACCGGCACAGGCGAGCCCCGCTCCGTGCCCTCCTCGGCCAAGGTGCGCGGGGGGCGGACGAGCCCGGCTCCGGGCCCCGCCATCAGCGCTGCCGGGGCCGGCCCAGGTGAGCTCGTCCCGCCGGGCTCTCCCGTCCCGTCCCGGGGCAGAGCGGAGCAGGGCGCCGGAACCCGACCGCTGCCCGCCCGCCGCCCCGGGGCTCACCCACCTCAGCCCGCCGGCAGCGACGCCTTCTTGTGCCCGGGCGGCGGCGCGGGGCTTCCCCGGGAGCCCCGGCTCGGCTCGGTCAGGACGGGGCGAACCCTGCGCGGCCGCGTCGGGGCAGGCGGCCTCAGGTCAGCCTCGCAGCGGCCGACAGGCGCTGAGGGGAGCGGCGGGGAAAAGGGGGCCCGGCCGCAGGCTCCATCTCCCCTCCCCTCCCCGCCCGGCCCCGCCTTCCGCGCCCATCGCGCTCCCCCCGGCCCGGCGGGCACCTGAGCGTCGCGGCTCGCCTCAGGGCCGGAGCTCGCCTCGGGGCTGCCCGCCCGGCCCGGCCCGCGGAGAGCCTGGGCGGTCGCTGGGGCCTCGTCTGGACAAAGGGCGCCTTCACCTGTGCCCTCCCCGCCCGGGAGGAGGAAGGAGAGGGAAGGGAGCAAAGGCACCGCTCGCCGCCCCTCACACCCCTGCCGGGGAAGCGTCTCCTCACCCCTTCTCCCCGTCCTGCTGCTCCGTGCGGGCTTGTCGCTCCCTCAGGCAGACAAAGGGCTGTATTGAACCCTGCTGCTAACGCGCGCAAGCCTCACTTTAAAAAAAAATAAAATATTTTTCTTCAGGTATCACCATCTCGTACCTTTTTTCCTGTGCTGACGGTTCTGACCAGGCGGTTTTGTGACACGGCAGCGTGAGCTCATTACCTCGCGAAAGCTCCGTGTTCGAGGATATTTCAACACTTGGTGCCTTTCTGACGTTGCACAAAACGTGGCCAGTCTGCCCCAGAAATGTTTTCATTTCTTCACGTAGAGCTCATCGCGTCTTGCTCAGGATCGCTTCACAGAAGCGATGCCAAATTCCAACTTTTTTATTATTATTATTATTATTATTATTTATTTTGGGAATGTATTTTTGTTTCTCCTGCTCCTGTGTTAAATGGGCACAGCCTCCAGCTGCCTGCTGCATCTGGCAGGAAAGAGGAGACGGAATAATCGCCTCTCCTGTGCTGGAGCAAAACCTTAACTTCTGATTTGTCTTTGTAGTTGCCTTCACTGGAGTATTTGTGCTTTTTATGATGGTTATTTTCCACGTGTTTTTTTTTTTTTTTTTTTTTTTTTTTTTTTTTCACAGAAGATCAATTTCATGTACCCCCACTTTCTAAAAGTTTGATTTTTATTTTATTTTTATTTTATTTTTATTTTTTTTAAGGCCGGTTTTTGGGTGATTTTGGCTCCCAGTGAACAGCAAAAGCAGGGTGACACCTAGCGGTGGGAGCGCGGGGGAGGCGCGGGCAGCAGCCGGGTGTAGCAGCGCTGTCACCGCCGGCTGACAGGAGAAAGTGGGGCTGGTGGGCTGAAAGCACGGCCTTGGTCCGAGCGAATTCAGCAAGTGACTCTGGCTTCTCGTGAGAAGTCAGTGGTGTAAGTTTTATGGGGATTACACTTATGAACCAAAAGGTAGCTCAAGAGATATTTCAGCATCTGGATGTCCTATCTTAAGTGTTTTCATAAAATGAGCAAAAGGTAAGCTCCCCAGCGTTCTCAGAAGATGAGACAAAATGAACCATGCCATTAACTAAGTGCCTAGTAAGCTGCTCTGCCCAGACACTCCCAGTATCGCTGGCCAGGCAGCCACTCTAGTCTCTGCATCCTGAACTTGGTAAGATGCCTATCTGTGAGTAAAAATGGAAAGCTCATTTCACGTGGGTGCTGACAAAGTGCAAGTAGATTAAAATGCCAGGGAAAACTGCTTTCATGCCTGCTTTAAGGCATTACTTTCAGGTATGCAAAGTACCACCTGTATTAGAGAGGTTACTAGAAAGCAATCTGCATGGCAGCCCTCCCGCAGATGTTACATCCAAACAATACCCCTGCACAGCTTTGGGCAGATAGTATGCAAGAGCTGTGTAAAAGTTGTGAGGCTGGAAACCCCACAGGAAATGGGAGTTGATTCAAAATGGTTTATTATTTCTTGGCACATGCAGAACAGGAGATTTTACTCACAGAAAGGCAATTAGACCTGTGCAGGTTTGGCTAGCTCCAAACATTTAGGAGTGGCAGTATTCCTTAACTATTGCATGAGCTGGGTGAGAAACAGTGATGTTTCTGTGATTGCTGGAGTGTGATGGGGTATTTCTGGAGGTGGAAAACACTCCGGTGGCTCTGTATTAGCCAGTCTGTTTTTTAGTGTTTGGTTTTAGTTTTCTTCATTGCAGACAGGGTCTGTGGGTGATGTTGACATGAGGGAATGGTAGATTGTGTTTCCTGGAGGAAAAACAATGCTTGCATCATTGGCAAGATGATCTGACAGTGGTTAATATGGAGAACATTTTATATGTTTATACACGGTTTATAAAGGGAGAAGTCTGTGGTCAGGGCAAATCCTCTGCATATGCAACTGCTCTTTAGACTAGGAGCTCTCAGAACAACTTGCCAAATGGTTGGAAAAGTGGTGCCAGCTTCCAGTAACACACTGGCCTACGTATAATCATACTAACGCTTAGTCTTGCTCTGAACTTGTTGACTAAGCTAAGTATAACTATTGCTGTCAGCACGATGACTCTAGCGTGCCCTTGGGTGACTCAGAAATGATGCCGCATAGGGGGAAGTGGTGTGGAAGGGTGAAAACCTTTCCCTGTAATTTAACAAGGTGCAAGTGGTTAAATTGTTGAAATAATGGCTGGGTTTCCAGGATAGCACCGAGGTGGGTTACTAAAGTGGTGAGGGGCTTACAGCACATTATCTCTGAGGAGAGAACTTGGGGGAGCTAGATGTGTTTAGTTGGGTAAAGGGTGGAGTAAGGGGAGGTGTAGTAGGAGCCCTCAAACACTTAGTAGGAGGAGTGTAAGGGTGATGAAGCCCATCTCTTGTTGGTAGTGCCAAGGAGTATAACAACCACCATGGACCACACATTGTAGTTTGAAGGTTCACATTGGATATTAGGAAAAAATTATTCACCATAAGAATAGTGAAAATCCAGAAGGATTGTGGAATTGTGGAAATTTTCAAAATCTTGCTATGCAGAGTGATAGCTGGCTTCACAGAGTCACTGAATCATTACGGCATAAATGACCTCAGCGATCATCTCGTCCACCGCCTTCACTCTCCAGCCCAAAGCAGCATTAACCTGAGCATCTCACTCAGGGCCTTGTTGGTTGTTTTTTGAATATCTCCAAAGACTGAGACTCCACAACCTCTCTGGGCAACTTACTCAAGTATTTGAGCACTCTCAGAGTAAACAAGCTTTTTCTTATGTTTAAATGGAACTTCCTGTATTTCAGTTTGTGCCCATTGCCTCTAGTCCTTTGCTTGGGCAACTGAGAAAAGTCTGGCTCTATCGTCTTCAGTCCCCTCCCTCCTCAGGTATTTACATGTATTGTTAAAAGTGCACTAGAGCCTTCTCTTCTCCTGGCTGAACAGTTCCAGCTCCCTAAGCCTTTCATTGTATGCCAGATGCTCCAGTCCCTTAATTGTCTTCATGGCCCTGTGCTGAAATCACCCCAATATGCCCATGTCTCACTTCTAGTGGGGAGCCCAGAACTGGACTGCAGGTGAATCTCAAAGGTGCTGAGGAAAGAGGAAGGGTTGCCTTTCTTGTCCAGATGGCAGTGATCTTCCTAGTGCAACCTTCCTAGTGCAACGTGATCTGGTGTTGGAAGGGATCTTACTTTGAGTGGGACAGGGGACTAGAGACCTCCAGAAGTCCTTTACAACCACCATTCCTAAGTTTTTCTGAAGACTGTATCCCAGTACTTCATGAGTAGGTGCTGCCAAGGAATAGATTCAGTCTATTTTTTTCTGCTTCTCACGCTGAAAAAAAAAATGAATTGGAAATTAAAGCCGAGGTACTGTGAAACACACAGGAAGAAACACTCAGTATTTATTCATTTATTTATTTAATTTATTTTTCTGATTAGATACACTGAAAAATGAGTTGCCTATTGCACAGGCTTGATAAGCAATATCCCACCAAAGAGATTACAAAACCAGTAATTCCTTGGAGAATCACTGGAAAGTGCACTCTTAGGTGATCTGACAGAAACTGAGATGAAACAGAAAAGTTACAGTGTGGTTTGGAGATTTGGAAACTGTTTTGTTTCACTAAGGTGGAGAAAACTCCATTTAAATATTTAATTTGTTTTATTAATACTTTTTTTTATTTATTTTTTTTTATTTTTTTTCCTCCAGCTCTCAGGATTACACCACTTCTGGACTGTCAAGATGATGGATAGAAGTGGTATTGTGCTATTGCCTGGACAATCTGATAACATCACCGAAGCTGTCTTTTCATCTTCAGTTGTCCAGGAAACACAAGTCTCTCTTGCCATGCTGACAACTGAAATAGGTCAAAACTGTGTGAGTGAAGAGTCCTAAACAAGGACTATCATATATACCATATAGTTCTGGTTTCATTCCAGCTAGCACAGGGTCAAGAAAGTTACAAGAGTAGCAGGTAAAACACCAAGGATCCAGGTAGGCAGCAAAGAAGCCAAGAGAGCTGCAGTCAGTAGTTGCAGGTAGATCCTCTAGGTGTGGCAGGAAATGTTCCTTTTCTCAGCTGGCTGCCTCACTCTTCTGTGCAAGGCACCACCTTCAGATTGTGCTGAGTGGGACATAAATCTCCCCTGTTGCTGCCACAAATTGTAGCTGAGCACTGTAAACACCTCTGATTTCCGTGTACTTTAATGAGCCAGGCTGCCAAGGTGAGGATGCATGTTCTGTTTAGCTTTGTCTGTCACAGGCACTGCCAATAGAAGCGGTGGGCAGCTCAGAGCAGTTCAATTGTGAGTCCAGATTTAAAGCCGTACTTGTAGCATGGTCCAAAGGAGAAGCTAAGATCAATTCTTCGGGGCAGAGACCTGTCTGGAGAAAAGCTAGTATTGGAGAGCAAATTATTTGCTTAATTTCTGTTGTCTCCAGGGCGGTTAACTTCTTGTTAAATAAGCACAACAAAGAAATACATAAATATTACTGTTTCTCCTAATTGGAATCAATTTCTGTGGCTCCGATCACTGGGTAAGTGCTCAGGTCAAAAGGAACAGCATTACTGATAGCAATGAAAGACACATATTTGCTTGAGTGTGAGTTATTCAAAAATTTACACATCTTCTGTTTTTGTACATTTGTGTCTACACATTTTAATATTCCACAAATCTGCTCTTGTTGTCAAGTACATCTTGACAAGTCCAAGAGTTGCTACGATCTAACAGAGAATGGGTGAAGTGAGAAGTTATGAGTCTGAAAAGATGCATTGGATTGCAAGTAAGTGAATGAGGGATGAGAAGGCAGTGATGAGTACTTATGCTGTCTGGGTCTGTTCTTTGAGGAAAAGTGAAGTATGCCACTTTTTTCCTTTCTTTTATATATGTATTATATAACATATGGAAATTCTGGGGCCTAGAGAGTTCTGGAATTACCTGATATAAAGAGATATAAAGCCAAAACAAAACAAAACTTCTGGGGTGTGGTCTGTACATAACAGGGAAAAAAAGACTCCATCTAGAAGCAGTGAGAAAAATAATACTCATGTGAGTGCCTCTTTCCATAGATTTTTGCAGTTCCAGAGAACTTCAGATTTGTAAAAGTCAGGAAGGATTTGCCCAAGCCAAAAGAAATTAAGTGGGATTCACACAAAATTTAACTACATTAGTTTTTTTGGCAAGGAGGATGTGTGAAATGCCAACAAGAAGACTCTTGTTCAGAATTCCAAAACCCACCAATCTGTGAAAGAGAAATTAACAAAATATGCAGTATGAAGAACCATGTGTGAACTTCAACAATTTTGAAATACTTCGAAAATTAATTTTGAAATGCAATCTTATCTAATCTGATTTTGAAAATTCTAGTATGAGAAATGGCAGTGTTGAATCCCGAATAGGATAGAGCTGAGTTGGGAATGGAAGTGGTAAGTGCCCTCTGTTTGTATTCTGACTGTCAGTTGCAGATGCACGTGGCAGTGTTCATCTGCACCAGAGTGTTTGTTCCTTGTAGGATAAGGCCATCTGAGAATAGGAACATCAGACAACAGATTTGGTTTATTGTTATTTAATAAGTTCCTTTATCCAAGGGAATATGGTAAAAGAGATCAGATAAGCAGGCAACTGCTATATCCCCTGGTGAATGAATGTGAAGCAAAGGACCAGCTGTTCTTAGTGAGTAACATTGTTAAAGTCAAACAAATGTCTTACTTGGCCTGGATTTATTACACAAATTCCGATTCAAAGAAGTGGCTCTCAAACTACTTGAAATACTTGAATTCCCTTAGAGTATTTAAGTCATCAATGCCAAGTTACAGAAAGCTAAATAAAAGAAATACAGTGAAAAATCCTAGAGGCTCAAGATTGCTTGAGAGGGTTGTTCAATCCAGTCCAACATGTGGAATAAACAAAAGCATGTACTACTTGTCTTAAATTATGAGAAATCAATAGAACCACATGCACCAAATAATTTTTAACAGTGATACTTTTAGACACCGTTGAAAGTACAAGTAAAGACCACATGACTTTTGCAGTTAAAGTTCAATTAAATGAGTTGAAAAACAACTCAAGGTAGAGGACAATAACAGTATTTTTTTTTTTCCCGTTCCTTGTAAAAGAGAGTCCATTCTTGTTTTCAAGTATATAAATTGCAGACAAGTATGAAAGGTACTTCCACTCCTACTTTGCCAAAGCAACACCTCTGTCAGAATTTCTTTCTGATAATATATATCATTTATTGGAAGCAATGCAGGAGAATTTGTTTGGTATTTTAAAATAAAATTTGATTGAATCAGGCATAGTGCCATCCTTTGTGTTTAGATGTATACTCAAAGTAATGCTTGCCTTTCTCACTGTTAGTTACTTTTACTTATATAACATGTAGAATTGTACTGTTATCCCTTGAAGCAGTTACGATTCTCCTCTGACTGTGGTTTGATGATTTCATGATTTCACTGCACACATGCCTCTGGAGTATAGAGCTGACTGCCTTAAAATGCTCACAAGAATGAAACTTGTGATAATAAAAATAGCGGTCATTTATACATAGTTTATCAAAAAAGTTGCAGCACTTCAAGCCTGTAAAATGTAAAGGATACAGGAAAAGGAGTGGGCCCCACGAGGGAAGGATTACTGAGCAAAGGGAATACTGGGAACGTATGTGGGCATCTGACTTGTCCCAGTTCAGGAGTTCTTTTACATTTCTGTTACTAGTTTGTTCTATAGGAAACCATATTTTTTAAGCCTGATTATGTAATAGCTGTGGTAGATTTTTTGCTGTGCTATATATGGGTATTTAATACCTCTAATTGTTAAAAAGGAATATATATACACATACATATATATATATTTACAATATTTGTACACGAGTCATTTGAAATTAAGACGCTTTGGAATATACCTCATGGAAAATATTTAGTGTGGTTTATTGCCCTCAGCGAAGGCTTGCCGATAAATCCTGTGGTTTATAAAAGGCATTTTAATGTCATTGTATTTTCTATTGAGGACTTCTGAAGGCATTTGGTGAGACCACGAAATAGTCAAAACACTGGAGGATCCTTCCCACAGCTGTGTCCTTTCCCAGGCCTTCTGCCTCAGGAATTTCTCAGAAGACCTTTCTGCTTCCCATTTCATTTAAAATCCTTAAAATGCATAAGGTATTTTTTGACATTATATCTTGCATTTATTCATTATTATTATATATATATATATATTTTGCCTATTACCACAGTGCCTACAAACCCTAGCATGGTCTGGAGTGTTAGATGCTATGCAAGCACAAACCACAAATACTGACACATCCTCTGCAGTGTACAGTTTAGGTTTTACATCTGAAAAAAACAGGAGAGGAATGATGCAAGCATATATGAAAGAAGCAGAGCTGAAGTCAGTTTTAGGAAGTTAATGAGACAATGATGATTTGGATGTCAGGCTGTGGAGATAACTCTCCATTTTGCTGATAACAGTTCAGCTGCTGGATGTCATCATAATAACAACAGTTTACTAATTTTAAAGATGGATTTGAGGGATGAGAATTAATTTTGTCAGTACTTATAAGGCATTTCTTGGTTGTTGAGATGTCTTTGAGAAGAGAGCAGATGTTAGAAATTCTTCAAGCACTAAGCTAAGACTACTGAGGTACTTTAAAAAACACACCGAAGACAGTTATAAATTTGATACAATCTAAGTAAATTGGTAATGGAATCTGCCAACACATTTGGAATTATTTAAATAATTTAATCAATTATTATCATTTTAAATAAGAAAATAATTAATATAAATAACGCTATAAATGCTTCAAAGCTATCTGCCTTTGGATTTTGAGCTTTTTTTGTGTGTGTGTGTGTGACTATTACATTAACACAGTTATTATGGTTGACTGCTAAGGGGATTGTTGCTTGCATACAAAGACTGACAACACAATTAGACATATGACTTCAATATGGAAATAATTTTGTTAATTAGAGCTTGTTTAGTTGAACATTTTGCCAGAGATGGAATTATTTTTCAAAATATAAGTGCTAATATTGATATTTTATACCAATTATAAGGTCTTAGAACAAACATATTTTTAAATCCAGACAGTTTTATTACTTATGAAGAAAAAGAAATTTTGTTCAAAACTGGAATCTGAGTTTAAGATTATGACTGTTCAAAAGTGATATAAAAGGTAAAAATTAAAATATTCCCATTGTCCAGAAGCACTGCTTATATGTTGTGGCTAACTGCACACTACAAATAACAGTGGATAGCTGAAGTTAATTGTAAGAAATAATCCAAGAGCTTAGATCCTTGTTCAGACTTTTTGCTGCTGCTTGGGCCACTGATCATCTCTGGAAATAGAAACAGGCCCAGAGCAGGGATTCAAGGAAGAAATGGAACAGGAAACCAGGCAGGACTAGAACAGAGATAGGGAGTTCAGACAGGGCAAGAACAACAAGATCTAACTTGCCAAAGGCTCAAGAAAAAATCTATAAACTTTGGTCCAGCAGCCATCCAGTGAGAAGTGAGTTTTGCAGGTAGCATGAAAAAGGGCGAGTTGTTGATGTGGCAGATGGTTGTGCTGCCACAGCAGGCTGGAGAAATGGGCCAACCTCATGAAGTTCAGCAGAAGAAGATGAGGGAAGACAGGTGAGGGGCCAACCAGCTGGTAAGCAGCTTGGCAGAAAAAGGTCCTAGGGTCATGGTGGACACCAAAGGAACACTGAGCCAACAAACACCCTGGCAACAAAGAATGCCTATGGTCATCTGGGCTTCAGCAAGAAGAGCTTTGCAGGCCGGTTGAGGGAGGTGACCCTTCTCCTTTCCTTGGCACTCCACACCTCTTCTGTGTGCTGTTCTGGGCTCCCCAGTACAAGAGAGACATGGTCATAATTGAATGAGTCCAGCAAAGGGTGACAAAGATGATTAAAGGATAGGAGGGAGTGTCTGACATAAGAAGAGATGGAGTGCTTAGTGTGGAGAAGAGAAGGTGTAAGGATATCTCATCTTTATGTATAAAACCTGGTGGGAGTAAAGAAAGAGGAACCAGACCTTTCTCAGTGACAGGGAGAGGCAACAGGCACAAACTGGAGTACAGGAAATTCCAGGCAAACATTAGAAAAATCATTCTGCCTTGTTTTTAGTCACCCCAAAGTGATTGAGAATGTGCATCAATTGTAAAAAGACTGAAATAAAACCCCACAGTGATTTGTGACCATGATGACTGTGGGTGGTTTCAGGAATTGGACTCGAGAGTGCTCTAGCTTGAATATGGAGGTTGAATGAGGGGCACAAGAGTTTGATAAGAACTCTAAATCCATATCGTAGTAATTGTACTCAGAAATCTAATTTTAGGTAATTTTTTGTTTGTTTATTGCCCTTACTTGAAGTTGAGAGTAGAGGTCTGTTTTCCTGCTGTTTTGTTACTTTCTTTAGCACGCTTGTTTTACTAGGGCTGTTGACCTAAGGTGGCTAACCATTAATGGCCCTGTGAGAACTCAGCCTCTGTCAATTCTACTTGAGATATCAGTGAAATTGGAAGCAGGAAGAGTGCAGTGAAAACAAAGACAGACATTGACACAGACTAAATTGTTGCAGCCTACAAAATGAAAGCTTGGAAATATATCCACAAAGCGAAGACAGTCAAGCCACAAGATGCTTAAACTACTTAGATAGTAGTGAGATTGCTTTTGTCTCTTCTCCTATCTCTTTTCAGAACAGTATCTGAAGATGAAGTATTGTAGAGAAACTTGTTCTGAACATCCTTAAAGAGCAGCAAAGCTAAGGAAACAAGCTTTTCTTAAAGTGATTTATTATCACAGTTCCCTGATTGTCAGTATGGATCTGTAGCAGTCCTGGCTTTGGCATAAAACATGATGTGTGATATTTTTTTTTTTACTCCTAATCATCTTACAATATTGCCCTGACTTCCTTAGTCAACAGTTCATGAAAAAAGAGACTTCAAAGAATGAATCTGTGCTCCTAAATGTTGTTAGGTGATCTACAAAGGGCTGTTATTATTAATCTTTCAGTCTCACTTAAGAAATCACATATGCTTGCAAGTGCTTCTTCTTATTGCTTAAAACAACTGCCTGGAGCTTTGTGGATCCCATTCTGCAGGGCATATGTCTATTTAGATGCTGTAGTGCTTTGTATACCTAAGAAATTTAACTATGCTGGTACGCTTAAGAATCCCTTTGCATCTTTGATGACTTTGCCTAAAACACTGCTATAGAAGTATTTAATGAATGTAATTTAATAAAGTAGTCTGGAAAACCAGAAACCTCTTATCTTTATAAGAAGCCACTTTTCTTGGTTGACTTATGACTAAACGGTTCCCAGTTCTACCAACTGCCACCTGTTGTATAGTTAGAGCTTTCAACAAAACATAAATCCTGACAACCTATGCTTATCTGCACTCCCAAAACACAACTTAAAAGGGAAAGTTAGAACAAAGTACTTTCAAAAGCTGCAATTTAATATTCTTTGTATTTTATGGCCTAGAGTGTTACTTAAATTTTTGGATTCACAAAGACTATTTTATGGTGTCAGAAACTGGAAATCTTGATTTTCTTCATTTCTCCTGTCTATTTGATTTAAAAAATAACTCAGTATATGTGTTTCTATATTATCCAAAAGTCTTTGATATAAAAATAGTTGAATGGATTGCTTACATTTCAGTAAAAGTGCTGGCAAAATCATAAAAATAATGAACATACTTTTTTTTTTTTTTTTTTTTTTTTTTTTTTTCCCAGTTTTAGTTTTATTCATAGCTTTGCCCTACTGTTAGTGTTTGGTACTAAGAAAAAAACAAACACAAAAATGGTGTCTTTATATGTTTGTGCAGAGTTAATTTGTATAGAACATACATAGCTATTCTTAATTCTAGGAAAAATGTCAGGTCAGTCTTTTTTATAATGCCTTTCAGAGGAAGAGAAGTGCAATACATTTCACAGATCAGTAGAGCAAAGTAAAATGGTGATGAAACAAATTATCTTGGTAATACATTAATTTCAAATACAAGTTTACACAGAATATCAGGATATTGCAAGAATTTTCATAACCGAGTCAAATGCTGTTGTAGTACTAAATATACATACAATTCTAAGGAAAATGGATAGAAATTATATAAGAGAAAAATAGGTAGCATGTCCTGATACAAGTCTTCCTTCCTGCTCTAAAATGGAGTTGTATTATAGAATCAGAAATATTAAATGAAATTCTGAAGCTGTTTGGTATACAGTAGTGCATGCAATTTAGAATAAATGAGACTGCATTGGGACAGAGATATAAGTTGTCTTCTGTTTAAATTTAAATTAATAATTTGAAAATGATTTGTAGGAATGGCTAATTCTACTTTTGTGGACTTGATTCAGCATCATATCTGCTTGACACTGTTTTACGTTATTTTTGCTGAATTTGTTCCTTATATAGCATCACAGCAGAACATCACTCTGTAGATTATCCTTGATGGAAATTCTTCAGAGAATTTCATTCATGTATAAGATACTGGAATATTCCATGCTGAACGAGCTCACTGCTGTGTTCCTTTAAATTTTGTATAAAAATATTCTTAGTCTTACTTTCACCCTTGAATAGCAGCACTTTATAGTTTAATCCACAGGAGGAATATTAATCTGCATGCTACCAGGCCTTTTTTCTGCTAGAAAAGCTTTCAAGATTTGATAGTATGGGCAAATGGCAAAACTCTCCCGAGAAATGCAATCTCCCCTTAATGTCATGCTGGCCACCTCTGTTTTCATTCTCAGATCCTGAACGTTTTTGTGGCTGTCACTGCCCTTGGGTAGCTGAAACTGTGTGTATGCTTGTAGGTGTGTTTACGTGTGCAGCCACACACAGCACTTCTCCTCTAGTCTATCTTTCTGTCTAAAGCTCAAAAGGCTATATTTTGATTCGATGAAAAAACAACTGCTTCCTGTATATTTTTTCTTTTTCCTTTCTTTTCCCATATGTTGCCTCTTCTACATGTGGCCAGCTGTTTCCCTGTGACAACCTTCCCTCTCCCAAAGAGCATACTCTGGAAACCATAAATTACTCTATTTCTGGATAACATCTTTTATTATTTTATTTTTTTTTTATTTTTATTTCCCTATTCTTGGCTATCTTATGTGGCCTGAAGACCAGAAATTTATTAGAAGATGGATTATTTTTTAAGACAAAAATCAGCTGAAGAAACGTTTTTCATTGTTCTAATTCGTCTGCTTTGTTTTTTTCTGAGAGAAACTGAAACTTAGATGTGGGTTCCATCATTCTGAAAAAAAAAAAGAAGAAAAAAAACAACAACAATGCATGAAGTCCAACTCTAATTAGAAAAAGGAAAGCTATGGATGAGAAAAAACAAATATCCAGTGTTCTGTGTACTTAGTTTTGGTTCCCTGGCAAGTTGTTTTTTCTCCACCCCAGTACCATTAGTAAATTAGCTACAATGCCAGTGGTGTGCCCACATTCCAACACAGAGCTAAGACCCCGAAGCATACAGCAGCCAGGCTTTCATTAAGAAAATGATTTAAGAAGTCAGCTGTCCCTGCTTCACACAGGCGGACTGTGATGGAACCATGTTCCTTTTCTTAAGAGGCCTAATTATGATTAAGTTTCATGGGAACTGAGGGGTTGTGTCACCGTTTAAGCAATCCATTTTACACTGAACTAGCACATGTTTTCTTTGGGGCGAAAGCCCTATCAAAACATCATTGAGGTCAAGGGAAGATGTTTTTCCACTGACTTCAAAAGTCTTTGTATCTGGTCCTTTGTGAGAAGCTCTTACACCAAAATTTCAAAAGTAAAGGTCAACGTCAGACTTGACGCTTGCTTTCCTCTGAGCCTGGGTGTTAGGGAAGGATGTAGCTGCGATTACCAAAGGTGCACTGCCTGGCTGATGCCCCACTGAGGCACCTGAGCTGGAAGGCTGGAGTTTTTTGGCTCCACATATAGTCACTGAGGGCACCTTCAGAGAATAATCCTGAGTGCCCGACTTAGATCTGAATTGCTCCATGGAGAAGCCTTTTTTCCTTTTATTTTTTATTTTTTATTTATTTTTTTTTTTTTCGCTCAGCGGCTATATGGGAAGTCCAGGGGAACTAGCATGGTGTCTAAGTTAGGCAGAACAACTATGCTGTAGGGGTAAATACAGAGACAAGGTAACTTATCTCTTTATGCTGTTTGTCTGCACCTTGTGTTAAGCTATGATATATTGCATCTTCTGTGCACTAAGAACAGGCACAGGTAAAGTGGCCGTAACTCAGCTGTTTTTCAATAACTTGTTGAGCTAGAGTTGTAACGAGACTCTTAAGTCTGAGGTTTAATGCAACTACCACTCCTAACAACAAATTGAAATCAAAATGTTGTGTCAGTTGTGGTTTTTATAAAAGGAGTAAATCTGTTTTAATTACAGAAGTGGGTGAAGTCATGTCCAACAAGAATAAAAACACTTAAAACATGTATCTACCTATAAAATAACAGGGTGACATGACGCAGTATTAGACACTTATACGAAAGGCCATCCTGGAGTAATGAACACTGAGAATTAAGCAATGAAGTCTCTGTAATTAAATAGTTCATAATAGAGACAAACTTGCCATGAAGGAGGCAGCAAGGTGAAATAAGCACTAAAGGAAATAGTGTTTTCATTGAGGCTATTTATTTTAATTTTTTATTCTCTGATTGCTTTCACAATGCCTGTTTACTTCATACATCCACAACAAACAGAAGTCCACCAAGTTATCGTGGGGCTGAAAAGTGCTGATTTATGGCAGATGCCAGTTTATGACAGGTGGTAGCATGCTCTGCCCATCAGGACTTCTGACAAGTCCTGGAGCAGTTTTTAAAGTCATTGCTAATGCTGAAGAGAGATTTCAGAGAGATATCTGCCATGGTGCTCTCCTTGTTTATACACAGAAGTCATGCAGCAGTGTAAGCACAGAACCCAACACAAAAGTACTTCCAAACTACTTCAGAATATTGGTTTTCTCAGCAGTATGCATGTCCCTTAAGCCAGTACACTGCACACAATGGGACATGTCCTGCGGAAGCATTCCCAGAGGAGCCACTGGGTGGTTCGTGCAAGAACCAAGGTGGATTGGAGGAGAACATCTTGGAGCAGGACTCTGATGATTTCCTTCTTGGCCACTTTTGACAGCACAATGGGTGACTCTGAGAAGTGTTGTCATGCTCTGTGTCTCTGCTTCCCCCTCTTTACTGTAAGGATGGCTGTCCCAGTGCCTATGAAAATTGAGATCATTAATGGCAAATAGAGTAGTAGGAATTACTCTGCTTGCTAGCCTTGGGATGTGATAACCTGTAAGCTTGATACTTTATTTATTTATTTATTTATTTTCTGTATTTTATTTTATTATTTATTTATTTATTTATTTATTTTTTTTTTTTTGCAGCACCAAAATGCAAATGCATCTGTTACTTGTATGTGTTCTTTCTAAAGACTGACAGGCTTCTGTGTCACCTGTTCCTTCATCTCACCAAGTCTAACACCGTCTAATGGAGAAGGATTACCCCTTCCCTGGTTGCTTATACTGATTTCAACTTGTTCAAGCTCTCTGTGGCAAACAGAAAGTAGTGATGCTACTTCCTCTCTGTCTTAAGTTTTGTTTAATAAATGAAGAGTTAAGCCCTTAACAAATGAGCAGGCACATTCTAGGTCCTGATACCATTTATGAGACTATGGGATAGGTACTTGTAAAGAAATCTTTTATGGAGGTACAAACTAAAATAATGTTCATCTCTCTTGCAATTTTTTCCCCTTCTGGTTTATTAGAATGCAAAATAGCTTCACTTGGAAGCAGATTTCCTGTTATGTCTTCTGGGGATAGAGGATGACTTGGGTGGTGACTGTGAGAAAAGTCTGCTAGGGATTGGTAGTTTCTGATGTTCTGCCCCATTCAGCATACATTAGAAAAGCCTGAAAACAATTTAAATAATACCAGTCAGAGCTGCTCTCTCAAGAACCATTCATTAGGTGGAAATGCCAGAGTAGATGGGGGCAGCCGTTCGTCCTCTCAGCCTTTCCCCCTCCTAAGACTCTAGTCAGGAGGAGGCAAGGAGAGAAGGAGCTGACTGCCAGCTCCATGCCTCCTTGAGTCTCCTCAATGCTAAAGACTAATACAGCTTACTTGAGGAATCAACACATGTAAGAACAGTGCTCATTTTCTTTGGAATAGTAAATATTTTGGTCATGAATACTCACTTTACTATATGTACATATACACTGAAGTCTTCTTCAGTTGCGTTTTAAGTGCTGTTTCTCTATAAATTTAACATTACTAGAGAGCTAACAATAATTTATTATAAAGTTACATTTATTTCAGTAATAGCTAGCATTCATCATCCTGAAACAGGATGTTGCTGTGCATTAACAGAACAAACATGAATCCTAATAATGCTGAAATAGCAGCTAACTATCAAAAGAAAACAGGTATTTAGTGGGAGGCATTATCTGTGGAGAGAAAACAAACTCTGCTTTGAAGTCAGCATATTGAGAAGACTTTATAAATCTGTATTCAGCCACAGTACCTTGGGAGGGTTGTGAATCAACAGCAGTGAACATTTCTATAACTGAATTTAGGATAAAATATATTTTTTCTCATTTGATCTCCTTCAAATTTGTTTGTTTTTCTTCTTTTAGGCTGTGAAAGTGTTGATACTGAAAAGTTGTGTTTGTACCTTCTTGCACTTTCTCCCACTCTGGATGCACTTTTGGGTTGTTTCTTTTTGTTATTTGTGTATTACTTTAAAAAATAAATAAAATAAAATAAATAATAATAAAAAAGAAAAGCAATAGGAAAAAAAGTTTGACCAAAAGGTGGCAGTGAAGACACATAAAATATACCATCCTATATTTGAATAGTAAACAGTTTAAAAGAAAAATAGCATTCACCTAAGTTTTAAGAGCATTATTGTTAAAAAAGTTACCAGTTAGGCTGCATGTTAATGTAAAAACTCCAACAGGAGTTTGACTTAGTGAAGTAACTTATTGCTTGATAAAAGCCTGCTATTGACTAGTGTGCGAGCTTTGTGTAAGACAGGAGAAGAATGGCTTTGCCTTGATCTAGTCTCCTGCTGCTCAGAGAATAGATCACAGAGGGTTAGGATGGCTCTTCCTATCTGGATGGAAACACCCGAGGCACTGCTCATCCATCATTCAGTTCATACTCTACATGTCTAAACAGCCCTTCTCTTGTTCTGCTTATTCTAGCTCTGCTTGGGAGTCACTGGTGAAACAAAGAGGTAAGACAACATTGGAATTCTACAAGCCATTGTGAAATCTTCGTCTGCTGAGCTGTGTTCCCTGTGGTCTGCAGGGATGTTTGGTTTACTAATGGGTCCGTGGATATATGAGTTATGGCCTTTCTTCAGCTGTGGCTCCCAAATGGTTATCCATTTACATAACACGGATGACATTGCACTCTTCTTCTCCAGGATTGGATTTTTGGCTTTAAAATGTACTTTCATGTGTTATACTTATTAGTTATGACTGTAGCTAAATACTCCAATTGTGCTCTATAAAAACATTAATTAAAAAGATAGCTTCTCCCTCAAGTTAGGGAGGGTTTAGTTTAATTTTATGTTCTTAAATTGTTCCTTGTTTGCACAGAGGAATAGAAATATGAAGTATGCACACACACATATTTTAAAATATCATTGCTGGAGCACTCAGGTTGTGTTTCTAGCACTAGCTCTGTGATAAGGTCACATTCCTGTAAAACTCTTTTGAAGTCTGTGTCTTTTTCACTGCATTTCCTCCTGAATGTGTTGAAGAAGCTAGGGACAATACACACCTTGTAAGTTCATTTCGTTTATCCCAATGTCTGCTTTTCACAACTTATGATCCATGGATAACTGTTGATCTATAAGATATCAAAAATTTGTCTTAGAAGAGTTTAGTAAAGAAAGAGCTACAGTGTCCATGGATACAAACAAGGAAGGAGCAAATAAATTAGTGGTCAATAAAATAAAAAAAAAATAAATTCCAGGTTTAGCCTGATTTTTATATGGTTGGAAATAACATGGTACAGTGAGAACCCTGCACAAGAGAGTTTTCATTTTTTTTTTTTTTTACGAAAACTAAAATTTTTTTCATGTAAAAAAAAAATGGATATTACTATATTACTGTTTTTAATTTTTTTTTTTTTTTTTTTTGATGTTAGTCTGTTACAGTAGAGGTGCCAGATTAAAAGTTAAATAGTTACCTGGGAGAACTGAGGTGGCTGTGGAAGAAGCCCAGAGCTGGTTCGTAGTCAGCAGAACTGTGTTCCCATTGGAATGGGCTCCAGGAATACCTGGTGGTGGACCTATGTGTGAGAAGGCTGTAGCTCTCTCATGAGAGTGGGTCCTATTTTGATTTCTGGCTTCTTTTCTGCCTTATAGGGCTTGATCTACTTTGGTAAGCACTGGAAAGTGAAGCTGGGTGCTCTGAACTAACAACAACAACAAAAAGGTAAAAATACTCTGTTTTGGCTAATAGACGAAATATAATATTCTGAAATTTATCACAAGTTCAAGAAGAATTTTAAAAAGTCTTTCCTTTTGGGTATGGTGCAGGGACGTGCTGCCTGCTTGAAGGTGGTCAGATGATTAGTATTTGTTAGCAGTATTTCTAAATCAGCAGTATTTCTAACATATCATTATAGTTGTAGCAATAAAATGATAATTTTTAAGTTGTAAAACAACTGCCTTCTTTCCCAGCTGGCAAAGAACAGGGAGATGCAGGATCTGGGGATTTTTTTTTTTTTTTTTTTTTTTCCAAAAATTATAAGTGATCTGTCCATTATAAAAAAGAAGAAGCATTTGTTTGCATTGCTATTATCCCACATAAACTTGAAGTCATTCCTTTCTTTAACTTTCAAATTTTCAGATGAAGTCACTGGTGATCTGAAATTCTTCTTGGTGTACATAACGCATAAAGAAGTCCAGCCATTTGGAAATAAATTTATGTGGATGACATTGATAAATATTTTATATATGAATGGAGAGGGAAGGAATTTCTTGTAGTGGAAAGAATAAGTTAAATGAGGAAAATTCATAAAATCTGTTTTGGGAAAATGAAAATAATCCATGATATTTTTAGTGCCACTTTAAGGACAATTTATATATATAACTTGAAAGGACAGAAGGAGCCTGGTGCCCAAACTTTAATAAATTTCTTTGGGAATTAGGCATCCAGCTACATATTGCCCTTAATCTTACTCAAGAAGCACTTTTAGTTCCATTTATATCAGTATAAATATTTCAAGTTTAGTAATCTAGAGCATGGTTCTTTAAATCCCATATGAGCATCCTGATTCTCAAAACATTTAGAAGCTACCATTAGCATTAGAGTAATACTGCATTTTATGCTAAGAGTTTGGTAGAATTTCAGACACGGCTTTCCTTAGAATATGTCACAACTTGTGCCAAGGACAAAAATTTCCTTACTGCCACACACACAGTATCAGCACCAATAATGTCAAGAACCAGCACTGGCTGCCTTTATGCTTAGCTGATAAAGTCCATTTGGCCAGCACGCCTGGATTTCTCCTCTGGGAAAACTGCAGTGCTGTGGGTTGACTAGCTGCGTGCCTGCATCTAGTCCTGATAAGGAGTTTGGATGTGCTGTAAATTATGCCTAGGACTGGGAGCTTGAAAGCACAGAGAATCTGCAAAATAAATGTAGCTTTTATGACATAGCTGGAGCCCAGTCAGGGGATGGTAATGCTATCAGTGTCAGTTTCAAAGTGGGGCATGGAGAATCTTTGGGTAATGGTTGATTTGAATAAATCTTTGGATAATATGTTTGATCTTTGTCTGTTTCTCCTGTTATGGACAGAACTAATGTCTTAGCTTGTCCAATTTTTTTACCAAATACATCTCTTTTCAGGTCATCCTCCTTAGCTCATTCTGTTTATTTCCCTCTAATGGTATATAGCAAAGGTTTTCTACTTTCCCCTGCAGATAGAAAAATATTTACTGAAGTCTATCCTATTCTTAAATTAGATATTCATCTAAATCTGTTATCAGTGTTAGCTGTGTTTTTTACATAATAAGACATACCCATCCAGTAAACCAAAGCAGGCCTGCCCTGCAGCACTGTCTAATAACAGTGAGAGATGCACATTAAACTCACAGTATGTTCACATTAGTTTCACAGTAATTCTTGTACATTATCAGAGGACAAAAATAAAATTAGCAGCCAATAATGTGGTAACCAAGAAAACAACATGGGGGGGGGGGGGGGGTGGGAGGAAGAGGTAATAAAGAAAGAATAGTTTAGAGCCACCAATTACAAACATTTAATGATAAGAAGGTACTTTCATATAAAGCTTATCTTAGCTGGATTCCTCCTTGCCAAAAGGAGTTTGTGTCATTTTTTTCTCTCTCTCTCTCTCTTTTTTTTTTTTTCTTCTCCCCAAACATTTCAATTTTAATAACATTTAATGCTGCTTTAAACAGTAACTAAGCAATTTTGTCCATTTTTTTCTGTCCTTTTCTTATATGTTTGGTGTAAGACTTCATGCTGAGAGCCTAAAGCAGGCTTTACCTTTCTTCCTATTGAAAACTTTTTTGCTTCTTGCACTGTGGGAAGCGATGGTAAAGAATAAAGCAAAAAGAACACTCAACTCATAAGAGGGAAGTAATGTGATCTTTTCAAATGCATATTGCTCAAAATATAGACTAAGCTCTTGTTACTTGTTAAGACTAACATAAACCAAGCTCTTTTTAGTTTACAGGTGGTGTCATAGATCCGTATATCTGAAATCACAAGACTGTTGACATCTGCTGTTTTGAGACTGAAACACTTACACTGAATGCTACTAAATGTTCATTGCACTAAGGAGCCTTTTATGCAATTAGGCCACATTTTTTGATGAGGAAATCAATTTTAGATTAAAGGACTGCACTAGGGAAAGGTGTAGTTAAAAGGTTCTACCTAAAAGGAAATTGGAAAATTATACAAGTACTATCATCCTTTATCACACAGTAGTTCTGAAGGGCTTTTATTTCAATGAAATGTTGAAATGAACTTTGGTACCTGGAGAACAGCTTTTTGCAGAAACAGGTAATTTGCTGTCAAAAGATTAGTTACACTATTCGGTAATTAGCATGATGATTGATACTGTGCTGACGGGAAGACAGTATTTGTAAAACACAGAGTAGGCCCAAGTGGGCAAACCCGGTCAGACAAGACAGAAAAGCCGCTGGGCTGCTCCACTTTGTACTAACTACAACAAGCTGAACTTGCATTCTTCCATATCTCTTCTGAGTACCAAATCTCCTTCCACTCAGATTGTGTTGTCTGCCTCCAGGTTGATGTGAGATGCCTCTGTTTCTGTGTCAGATGAAGGTGTGAGACTGGGGAAAGATTTTAGTTTGTAGGCCCTCTATAACTACCTTCTGTCTGAAGATCTCCAATGATCTTCTCAATGACTATCATTATTTAGTCTGGCTTTGACTAAGTTAACTGATCACACTAATGCAATAAGACTCTCATTTAGGCAGAACTGCTTGAATCCTCCCTCTAGACATGGACAGATGGACTGGTGACGCACAGACGTATCAGTGTCAAGTACTCAGAAGACAATCACATCACAAGGTCAGAGATACTGACTTTTCCAGGAATACAATATGTCACACTCAAATAGGATCTATTTGGTTTTCTTCTGTTTTCTTTCAGATTCCCACGAATGGCAAGCATTAAGTATCAATGGCAGCTTTTTGCTACCGGAAAGTAAATAATGAAAACACTCCTCTCCCAGGCTAAAAGAGGCATTATTTTCATTTGTCTTATTAATGGTGTTTTTTGTCAATTCTGCAAATTCACAAAATAGAAACAAAAACTAAAGACACTGGAAAGAGACTTTTGTACCTCAGTTAAATATGTTCTTTAACTGGTCTGCTAAAGATCTTTTACTAGAGATGATTATAATAGTGATTGCAATGAAGAGTTCATATGGTATTGTCTTTATATTTAACATGCCCTTTATATCCAAGCCTGTTCTAAGTATTATTTTGTACACTAATTCTCATGAGAAGAGTTGCAAAGGGATGCTGAAGGTATTGCCATGTGAATTTAATATCAGTCTAGTAGATGCTTTCCTTGCAGACAGATTATTTCTGTACAATTTTGCTTGAGGAACAACATACAATATTGAGTCTTACAGTAAGAATTCAGCAAGTTGTTGATATATGCCTGAAATGTAGTAGACTGGTTGTAATGGACAAAATAAATGCTACCACCTATTGACATTAGATAGGTGATTAAAGTGTAGAAGGCAATGTATCAAATTCCTGTGTAGTTGCCATCACTGGATCTCCCCTATGCCTTTTCTATATTCTCAGCTTCCCACATTCCTTTCCCATAATATTTTCCTCTATCCTTTCTTTGGTACATGGAAATGTTGGAATGTCTTTTCCCAAAAAAGAGCACTGGCTTACCCATCACTCATAAACATTAAGAACTTTTATCTGCTTGAGTCCTTGAGTTATACTGACTCAAGCTTGCGCTAACATATATAAATTATATTTTGTTCTACTGTAGCTGTGTGCTGAGGGGATTCATTCCAAGGCAAAGTATATGACAGTCTCACTCTTCTCTGTGGCCTGCAAAATGTGAGAGCAGTTTTAATAATTTGTTCTGTGTGGGCTGTCAGGGAGACATTGATCCAATTTATTCTCCATGCTCTTCCTTTTTTTCCTCCCTGAAGTGCTGTGATCCACAGCTTGGGTTTCTACAGGGAAACATTGAACCAGATCTTCCATACGTGAATGTTGGCTTCAACCCCATAATGTCATACGCTGATAAGGGATGCTTGTGAAGTTGAGGGCTATACCTTACCAGTGTGCTGGATCACTTGTCTTTAAGGCATTTTGAACCTGGTCTGTCTGACAAAACCCACGGAAAGATACAATGACTCTTAGTTGGGGACACCTTTAGTAAAGCCACAGCAAGTATGCCTTGAAATGGGAGCCTTTTCAAAGCCTGCATGCAAAAGCAGCACAGAAATATCAGATGTCTGATATCTTGATTGGTTGAACAGACCACCATTGCTGACTGGTTAAGTCAGGGTAGGGTTAAGAGTAAACTCTAAAGTAGTTTGTATAATTCATTTAATGTCAAGGAAACCTACGCATTCATTAAGATGATTCTTTATACTGTCTCAAGCCAAGTGCATTTAATGTAATGCTCTGCTATTTTATTAGTGAAGCAGATAACTGTCAGCAGTTTGCTTATGTGCCTGCAGTTAGCAGTTGTTGTCTTTCTTGATCAGTTAGAACTTCCAGAATGGAAACTCTGCTTGTTAGCTTGCCTAATTCTGATTCAAGACTGCAAATATTTTTGCTTATTGTATTTTACTTTTCCAGTGGAACATGCACAGACCTGCAAAGATTTTTATTCCAGGGAAACATATTTCAGATTATTATTATTATTATTATTATTTTCCTAATTACAGCCTTGATCTTATCAGTGCATGCCCTCAAAACCTTCATGTAAACTAGGACATACATGGATTGTGAGACCCTGAAACACTTCCTGTGTAACAAAATAATGTAACAATACATTAGTTATGTATTCTGGCTGCTTTTGGGTTTCATGGTAGAATGAAACCTGAACAGTCACTGTTTGTCTCTTGAGTTCTACCCCTCCTTTCAGCCTCCAGCTCCTAGCTCTTGATGCTGTTGTTTCTTCTGAAAGGAAGCAGACATGCATGTAGGAAAACAGTTGAAGGACACTTTGACAGTACTTCTGTTGACATAACTGAGGTACTAGGGGTGTGTTTATCCCAAGGAATTCACATGTAAGCTAATACAATGCCAGTAGGTTTTTACTATAGGGAATTGATTCAATAAAGGATGACTTTAATAAAAACAAAACAACAACAACAACCCCTTGCCTCACCCCACAAACCAAAGCACATGTGATTATTGAATATGGAAAATTGTACTTTCCAGGTTTCTCAATTGCTTCTTTAATAGTATATGTTTATTTATATATGCATTAGCTCAAAATCATGATTAAAACAGAAGCATAATCAGGTTACACACAGTCATACTGATGAGCCATAATGGATTGTCCCAGTGCCAGTAAGTTGTTCAAAATGTGTTGAGTCTGTGTTGAAGTGTAACTTCTGTTAAACAAGATAAGTATATCTCCAAATGATTCTTTATTAGTAGGACAGTGTTCATACTTCTGGAAGTTTAGTCATGGTTTATTGTGCGTAGAAGCCAGAAAAGAGTGGAATATGAAAAAAAAAAAAAAAAAAAAAAATAAAGCTTGCTTCCCTGGACATCGCTCTTGATGCAAGCAGAGAAATCTTTTGTTCCCAAGTAGAGACTGAATCCATGTATGTGTTATTTGTTTGCTGTCTGTATTTTGGGGCTGCGTCGTGACAGAAAGTGGTTTGGTAGCTGAGGATGTGAGACATTTCCTACTTTCAGTTCCTGCTTATACACAGATAATTATGAAAGATAAAGGAGGATCAGGATTAGCCTATGTAAAAAGATTAACAGACAAGCTTCCAGCAATAAACCCAACAACCAGAGAGAGCATGACCCAGTTGGAGAGGACTCTGGAGGAAGGATCACATCCTTCTTTGCCAGAAATGGGCACATGGGCCAGAAAGAATGATGATGATACTTCTCAGGGTAGAACTGAAGGAAATTTAATGCAAAGAACAGACAATGAAGATGAGTGGATGCATATTCCACAGGATGAAAATTATCCCAATATAGGTTCCTCAGAGGAGCATATTTGTATGAAATGCCACCTCCAAGATCTAAATTAAAAACTGGAAGAACAGGGATGCATTTGGAGTCAATGCTGATATTCAGAAAAAGATGTGAAAAACATGATGGAAAGGAGGCTGTACAGAAAATATTGTACCTGCAGACAAATCCAGAAAAAAATTTTTTACTGGGGAACCTTAAATGAATAGTGAAAAGTATGAGTATGAACACAAGGTAGAAGAAGATGCTAATGAATAAGTCAGAGTTACTACAGCTTCTTGTTTAAAGCAGACAAATTTAGGATTCACAAATGACTATTCAGTAGGAAGGTTAGGATGTATGAAAGATAAGATATATGTTAGTGTTTATGTAGGGTGTGAAGGCAGCCAAAAAATCTGAGAACTTTGTTAGAGAACAGGAAATCTGTATTTCTAATATGTCAGGAATGGTCTCCAGAGAACACCAACAACATACCAGAAATCACAATCTCGCCAAATTATTGTATAATTTAAATTTTTATGATGTACAACATAGGAAAGCTAGCAAAGTCAAGAAAGTGTTAAACATTTGTCTTGTGCCTTCTGTGGAAGGAAGAATATGTTAAAATTGCAATATAAAGGTCCTCTTAAACTGGAAATGGAGACAGAAAAGAAAGAGTTATGATTCCAGGAAATACTTTGAATATCAAAGGAAAACCCTGAATTTTTCATTTGCTTTGAAAGGACACTGATCAAGCTTTGAATGTTTCATTTGCATTAAAAAGGAACAGGAATACACAGCCTAAGAGAAATCATCCAGGATTGGAGGGAATTACCCAGCAGATGGAGTAATTTGATGAATTCCACACCCCTAGCTTTTGCAACAGGAATTTTTGGTGACTTATTTCTCGATCACCTTAGGAGAAACCATTTTGCCAATAAAATGTAGAGACACATTTTTAAATTTATTTACTCTTTGCAACCCAGTTTGCAAGTTTGTAGTAAATTGTTTGACCTCTACCTTAATAAACTAACTTTTATGCTGTTTTAACCTTAAAAAATACTTCTGTTAGGAGGAGTCTGGATGACACAGAGAATTTGTGACACAGAGAATTTTATAATCTCTTTGAAAGTAAAAATAATCTAAGTGAAACAGCTGCCCTGGGACAATCTGCACAGAAAGTCATGTTTTTAAGATGTGTTGGCACTTTCCTGGTAGGCTACAATACAGGCTATTAAATACAGAAGTTGGTCCAGTGAAGAACCCTCCTAAAGGCAGGAGGACATGGAGTTATCTCACTAGTAAATATATGGAATGCAGCAAGTTCCTTCAAGACTTTTTCATCTGGTCAACTTGACATTAAGATCAATTGGATTAGAGTAAAGCCAAGCTACTTTTACTATATTGTTCATATCCTCAAATAAGACTGTTTAGGGTTTTGTCTTGTCACAATGCCTAAGTCACAGCTCAGTCTGACAGTGACTTTTAACCTTTATTTTGTACCCCCCCCCCCCCCCCCCATCACCCTCAAGGAAAAGCCTTTAATTCAGTTTCTTTGCAACCATAAAACACGAAATATGTACAGTGTTTGAGTTGTCTTCATGGATTCAAAACATTTAGCCTTACTTTGTAGACAGGCATAGATTTTGTGAAACTCCTCTTGTAAGTCTGGCATTTTTTTAAAAAGAAAAGATAAATAAATTAAAGGAAGAATGATTTTGGCAAAAATACAAATGCTGAGTGAGAGCTAATACAAACAATCAACCCATTGTCTAAAGTTAAAAATTGTGCATGCCAGTTCTCCAAAGACAAAGAGAGTTTGGTAAGCAAAACCAGAATTTACTACAGAGTTGGAACAATTAAGAAAGTTGAAGAACCCTTATTACAGAAGTTTGGAAGGTACCTGTGAATGGCACAAATTACTGCTCAATTTACTTGATCTATTGTGACACAAAGGTTCTTGCCAGAGCCCTTGGCTTGTAAACTATAAAAACCCAAACCTCTTATTACTCTAATTAGACACGTAAATCAGGTCAGATTTATTCAATCTTGGCAAGAGGCAGACAACTCATAAATATAATTGTAATAGTCCTTGAAGGGATGCTTATAGTGTTGCTGCTAGACACTGAAAAAGGATTGCTTGGGATAATTTTTTCCAACCCCTGAAGGAAAGGGATTCAACGCCCACTGTAAGAATCAGATTTAATTGGTCTATACTAACTCCTCACTAAGGGAAATAATAAATAATTAGATTTCAGAATCATTCTCATTAAAGAGGAACAATTCTTGTTGCTCTTCAATATACTACTAGTAGTGCTAGTAAGGACAACACAGGGCAATGCAGCTGTTGTATTCTATCAATTATATCACACATGCAATGAATGAACAAAAAGTTTTATGCAGAGGATGAGGTAGTTCTAAAACCCATGAGGACTTATTTCCAAATTATGAGAATTCATTGAAAAATACGTAAATAAGATTTGCATAAATCTTGCAGAAAATTCTTTGTTTTGGCCTAGAATAAATACAAATTCTAGGTTTAGCCAATGACATTGAAATATCTGGGATATTTACGTTAAGAAACATAAATAGCTAAATAACTGCCATTACTACACCAAGCATTAACTGAGGATTGGGTAATGAAAGGTTGTCTTCTCAGGTTCTCTGAGGAAACAAGGATGGAAAAGAGTGTTTTTACTGAGTTTGGGAGTACCCAGGGAGATTCCTACCTTGCTACTAATTTCAGAAAATCAGGGATACCCTTAAAAATGGGAACAGCCTTCTTATCCTTATCTGCCTCCCTGACAGTACAGGGCTTCTAAATTTTGTAGTAATATAATGACATATCTAGAATAAGCCAGGCCATATAATGCCTGCTTTCTATCACAACTGCAATGCCTGTATGCTTGAGACTCATTATGTGTGCTGTGGATCTGAACTTTTAATGTTAGAGTATGTGCAGAACTCACTCAGCCTGTCAGGTAAAGGCCATATTAGTACACCAACTTTGGTTTAAGCTTCATCTCATGTGGAGGTTCCAGGTCAAGTTAAAAATTGAAGGGAAAGATGGAGAAAAGACTGACTACCACACATGTGGTATATATACACCTCCAGAAATATCTCAGTTAGTAACTGAGGCCTGGATTCCACCTATCTTGAGCTGCCAAAAAGTCTATCATGTACTGAAATAAGGTGATATGTTTAGATATAACACATCAGAATAAGGCCCCATAATATTTATGCCATTGAAATAAGCAAATCCTCTCCTTACTGAAAATGATACTATGTATACAGACTGCCAGCTTCATAGTATTATATTCCACTGACATACTGAAGTTCACAAAGTATTATAAACTTATTTATATGTAAATTTCAAAGGTGTGTTGTAAAAATTTATATATGTATATACATATATACACACGGATTATATGATAGGCATACATCACTATGTCACTACACATGCATGTGTATACACAGACACAGTTAAAAAATGTAATGAGAATTGCGATAACGTATTTGACTCGCTCAGAAAGAAAAAGAGCAATGTATGAGACTAAAGGAACAATCTTTGACTGTCATATATATCATATTTAGTTATAATATAAATAATCTTTTAATGCATTGGCCACTTCAGATGCCTTATGAAATAAAAGCTTAACCAGATGAATAATGTTGAAGGTGTAGAGGAAGAAATATCATGTAGGTTTCTGTTTGTGCTCTGTCTTTCAAAGATGCTGGTATAATAATACGGCTTGTTGACCTTAATGAATGGTGTCTCTGTACAGCTTTGAGCAGGTAGTTATTAAGTTTTTGTGGGATGGTTGTGGGATGTGAAAAAGAGGAATAATGAATTAATAACAATTTCTAAGGAGTCTTAGTCTCTTTGAATCAGTTAAATGGTTAAATTTCATAGTAGGAGAGTTAGGCAAATAGCTGGAGTTAAATCCATGTGCCTCTTTTCCTTTTCTTTATTTTCTTTCCCAATTCTTCAGTCTGCAAACTTTAATTTCTGGCTTTATTTGGGGGGGG
>CM021766.1:23152543-23222758 GCA_011076525.1 Nettapus auritus | reverse complement strand
TTTTTTTTTTTTTTTTTTTCCCCCCCCCCCCCCCCCCTTTTTTTTTTTTTTTTTTTTTTGGTCTGTTTCAGCATGTTTTGTATTGATCAATGTGTAGGAAATGATGTGTTTAATATATGGGCATTCAATCACGGAGAGAATATTTTAATCTGTTGTCTTCTTTAATACTTTATTCTTGTGTCAATACAATTTGTTTGCTTTAATGTAAAGAAAATATAAAAAGAGAGGAAGGCTGAAAATGTTTAATAAATGATAAATGGAAATGTTGACAGTCTTTTGACACTGAGAAAAATAAATACACACATATATTTAATAAAAATGTGACTACTGTAGAATATGAACCCACTATTTTGAAATATATCACAGATACTTTATCCATTAGGATAAAAAAATCTGTTTTCATAGAATCATCACATCATTTAGTTTGGAGAAGACCCATAAAATCATCAAGCTCAACAATTAACTTACTACTACATGTCCACCACTGAACCATATCCCTAAGCACCAGATCCAAACGTCTCATAAATACCTGCAGAAATGGTGACTCTACCACTCCCCTGGGCAGCCTGTTCCAATGCCTAACTGCCCTTTCCGTGAAGGAATTCTTCCTAATTTCCAATCTAAATGTCCTCTGGTCCAATTTGAGGCCATTTCCTCACATCATAACCTGATTTGGTTAACACTTAAGGGGAACTGAAGAAATTTTTTGGCCCGCAGGCCCACAAAGTGATTTGAAAATGAAATAGAAATTAAAATCTTAATTCCAGGAAGTTTTCAACTAATTTTCCTGGCAGAGTGCAGGAGTGTCTTTTAGGCAGAAACACTAAGAAAGCAGAGGATGTGCTGGTGAGTTCTAACTGGATCTAAGATTTAGAGGAGCCTGAAGTAAGTGTCAGAAAATTTTAAACTTGGGATTCTTGAAACTATATTTATATAAATCTTAGTTTCAAATGTATTTTTTTCCTTTCTGGATCTTAAGATGAACCTGTTGCCCTTGTGGAGACAAAGTTCCTTTTTGTGTATTTAGTGATGATTAGATAATATGGATGCAATAGTTTTCCCAGGATTATGTAAAATATGTAAAGGGAGTTCAAAGTCAGTGTCTACTGCTATTTGAATAAATTGCATTTAAACTGACCAGAGAGCCACAACAGCTGTACAAATGACAGACACACACACAACCAGCTGCAAACTACAAAGAAAGATGAAATTCAAGTAAGGCAAAATGGTTTTGACCGTACTTTTAATGTCTCTGTGGGTTTGTAGGCAAATAAATCTTATTTCTTTTGAACAGTTTATTCTTTACTATAGCATTTATCAGCAAGTTAGCTCTATGGCAAAAAGCAGAGAAAAACATTGTCTAATCAAGAGTAAATTTAACTCTGAGGGAAGAAAAGTTCTGAGATCAAAGGAGATCCAAGATGCAAGTCACTCCTTCACTGATGGCTACCAAAGGCAGTCTTCTCGCTTGTGTGTTTTTCAAGCCTAAGAGGTAAAATGGGCAGTTAGGCAAACCTGCACAAAGAAGATAGATGTAAGTCAATGACAGTGGACAAGAAAAGGGTTTTCATCTATATTGCACAACTTTTACATGAATTGAAATAATCTACGCATTTCATACCTAGGCAATTCAAAACACTTAAAATCTCTTTAACACTGAATTGGCTTTGTGTTTTCTCCTTCCAAATTGTCAGCCAGTTACTTTCAGTCTTTCTCATGCCACCTGCTGTCTTCTCAAAGCTTTAGTTGCCAGGCCATTTCAGGTTACCGTTCTCAGTCTTTTCAGCTTCGTTCCCTACTTCAAAACCAAGTACAGCTCCAACAGCTCTAATTTACTATGTTATAGTTACTGCTACACGCTCTTTCACATGCTCTCAAGTTTCTATGCATACCGTTACTCTTTGTTGTTGTTGATGTGTCATTGGTCTGCTAAGCAAAAAGAAAATGAGCTTCTCTAGAAATACACATCCCATTCGCCCCCCCCCCCTCGCCCCCCCATTATGTAGTCTCTTCTTGTACAGTTCACTTTTAAAAAAGTTCCTAAATTTCAGCCCAGGTAGTGAAATAATTATATGCACTATTGATGAAGTTTCCACGGCAACAAGGTCAGTATTTCAGTACTTAGAAAAGCCTCAGCTTTTTCCCAAGTCATGGTGGAGAAGCCCTTTATTCCACCTTTCTAAAAATTACACATCCCTTTGGGTAATTTTTTCTTGTCTACCTCTATCCCTTATAATAGACTCTAGTGAAATCCAGATAAAAATAAGAGCAATGTCCATGAATACTGAATCAAAGAGGTTGTTTCTTTCACAGAAGAAACCTGCTAGGTGTGCACACACCATCCCAGCAGGTATGAAAGGACTTAATCCAACAACACAGGAAGGGGCTGTTTTGAAGCTATCTGTTCCCTGCTTTGTGGAGGAGAGCAAGGAGGTGGGAAATCTGGGCATCTAAAGCCTGAAAAACAGATAACATGGCTTTTATGGATATACTTCAGCTGTGCCTATCCACAGCCATCAGCTGCATGTTTTTGCCATCTTTGTATGATGCTGGGAACTGAGTGGGATTATAATCTTGCTTTTAAGGGCAATGAGGGCTTCTGTCATTTAGATATGTGGAACCCTGTGGACTCTACAGTCTTTCTGCTTCAGGTTACCTTAGTAATATTAGAGAGCCTTAACTTAAAAAATTAGGCCCACAGCATTATAATCTCATGTTTCTGCCTTGCTTCTCTCTGAGGAGTTCATTTAATAATAGTAGGACAGTAACAGAAAATTAATGTAATGGAAAAACTGACAGACAAAAACACAGAAACTCTGATACAAAAGTGGACTTCCTCCCACAGTTGAAATCTGTTTGTTTGTGTGTTTTATTTTTCCTTCTGCAATGTAGCTCCACCTGATAGCCTATCTTTGATATGTTCATATATCAAATGTGTTTTCTGTTCTGACAGAAGGCGTGATTTGTGCTCGTACTGTTTCAACACTCGTGAAGTGCAGAGGTACCACTGTAGTAATCGCTGAGCACTAAATCTGGGCTGTCCTCTTTTGCATTTGCCTTGCAGATCTTTAGTTAGTTTCTGTGTTCAATTTTACATGTTTCAAGGTCTCCATACAGATGAGTAATGACAGAATTCTGTCTGCCACAGCAAGATTATCAGTTTTTGAGTAGAATTGGGTGATGGCCATCTAAGCCCTGCAGCCTTTAGAAATCAAGAACAAAAACATACAAGATCTCAGCCCTTAGAAATCTTGCCTCAGCTTCACAGTGTTGTCATATACCTTGTAACTTTTTGATAGCAAAACTTTTAAATGCCTCTAGTTTAAAAAGAATCAAACAATCTAATCTATTTTTTTAATATAAGAAGATGTATCAATTAATAAACTTCATGTATATAACAAGGCTTTCAATTTTCATATGAGAGATGGGGACTGACAGATCAGATTGAATCTTGGACAAAGTTCTGAAATCAAATGGTGAATATACTTAGAACAAGAAGAAGTGATTAGACCAGCATTGGCAAATGGTGAACGGGGAGAAAGGAATGGGGGAAGTACTAAGGGAAGAAAGTAAGAAAAGAAAAAAACTCATGAAGAAAAAGTAGGCAATTGTAAGTAGTTTGCTAAAGGACATCTGAAAAGAGGATCTGAGATTTTAATTATGGCTGCATGAAACTAGGCTGTTCCCAAGAGTTACATCAAAGAAAAGAGAGGTCATAAAGGGAATGTGTCAGTACAGAATGAAGGATGTAATCAGCCCCAGGGATATATAGATTTGAATCTAGTTGGTCAGAGAAGAATGTAAAAGGGTTCCTTTAGATTAGGAAAATTTGGCGTTATCAGTTTGCAAGAAGTATGGACTATAATTGAAAAGAAAGTTGTAGAGAAGTTGTAGGCCCAATGAAATCATAGAGAATAACAGCATAAATTATTATATAATATTTATATCCTTCAATTGTCATTCATGAACTGTGTGTTAGAAAACATAATAGTGTTTTTGAAAGAGAAAGGGTGTTTTACACTGGAATTGGATGAGAAAATTTAAATTGAAATGAAAGAGAATATTCACAAATATGACAAGTTATGGCAGAAGAAATCATGAAACCCAATGTGTGATAATCTACAGTGCGCTAGGATCTCATCACAGGTATATCATAATGAAAATGCTTTCATAGGAAATTGACTTTATTCAAAGTCCAGGAGACATTTAGAGAGAGACAACAGTGAGCAATGTTAAAATAATGAGCAAGGAGATAACTGTATAAGTAAAGGATGCTGTGTTCTAAATTAACACATAGTAAAGGTATTTCCTTTCCTTCTCTAAGATACCAGTAATAATGATTCCTTCCCAGACATGAAGAACACACCACATTTTTTTTTTTTTTTTTCAGATTCTGAATTATTTTAAATAATCCTTCCTCATTTGTAAAAGAAATAGCTTGATTCTTTTACAGACATATTGTTTTATTTTGCTTATGCTGTTTTGGATGTGGTATGTTGCAGTAATTATATGTGTGAAAAACCTTAGGGGGAAAGCTAAGCTGAACATGTGAATTTTGAACTAGGCCTAGAAAATATTTAGGTTCTGTGTCACTTATTAAACAATTTAAAGAAATGGCATAACATTAAAATATGGCTTTGCAAGATCTAAACTAGCGTTGTGGTTTTATATCCTGTCTTCTTAAATTAAATCCACTTATAAATCAAATGGATTGAGATAAGTATATCTACTGCTAACCTGTTGGTGAAATCATGTAGCTAAGTGGACATAATTTCAGTGTCAGTCTGCATGCCTACCACACTTCAGTTTTCAGTTTCAGTTTGCTTCCTTTAGTATTCAATAAGCACTCAATAAGTAAAGCCACAGGAAGGGGCTGTGACGCCCATGTGGGTTGTGACACCCAGTGTTTCCAAGCTCCAAAATCACATATATGGATGCTGGAACGGAATTCAAAAGCCTCTTAAGATGCTTATGTTGCTTTCCTATGAAATGAGGATTTATGATTTATAAATGGATGATATTTATCTTATTGGATTTATAAAATATCACATGTGGGAGTTGTTGAACAGAGCTGGTAGAAAACACTAGAGAGAACGCTCCATCTGAGATCATCTCCCTGGTTAGGCATATATGTGAAATTGTTCTTCAGAAACATAAACTCCTTCCAGTGCTGACACAGCTAAACTGTGCATGTGGTACAGAAAACTGGATCACTCTTTTCTTTAAAGCATACTGGATACAGTTACATATAGACTTCTTCTATAAAAAAGGAGCCTGGATCTATTCAGAACATTTCAAGTTATTTCCATAACACATACCCATATCCATAGCCTATCACAGCTTCATGCTATTGGGATAACTTAGTTTAGATGAGAAGGATGAAGCAAATAAACTTCAGAGAGAGATGCCATGTATAAGCATTTCCAGCTGTCCACATTGTATCTGAACCAAGTACAAAAATAGCCACCAAAGGATCTAGGATCACAAATACAGTCATAATTGCATATGCCACAGGTGTAAATTAAATAAGTAGATAAATTAAGCCTGAAATAAACTCTTCAGAAAAAGATAGAGAGAACAATTAATATAACAGATGATAGACAGAGAGAAGACTTGTTCACAGCACAAGCAAAGAAGAAAACCTTGTTCAATGAAAGTGTGTTTTATAGGTCTCTTCTAAGGTATGCAAAAAGGTTTGGGTGTAGCCACCTCTTCAGGTTCAAAGGAAGGCTTTGAAGTGCTGCTTGTTAAGTTGAAAGAAAATTGAAAAGCTATCTATCAGGGAATGCTGAGCTTCATTAAATATTGGATATGACAGCAAACTTAGTAGAAAATGAGAGGATGAATCAGCATGTTAACAGGTGGTTAAATGAGCTGGTTGCCTGCCCTAGCAAATAGTGACTGGTAATTTAAAATTATTAATCAAAGGAATAAGAGGAAAGCAGCTAAAAATTAAAGAAAGATTATGAGAAGAAAGGCAACCTTTTCATTGGCTGTGTTATGAAGGACACCAGAGTAAAGCACCCTGGAGGATCTAGGACCCAATGGTACAGCAGACAAGAGTGGATGTACATTAATCTCCAAAGACTGTATTCAGTAGGTGTTTGGTTTTCATATAGGTACAGCTCAGAACAATGACTGGGAGGTAAATGCCTTTCATAGGGATGACTATTTTCATAAATATCCTCACTTACACTGAACAATAACCAGTGACCTCCTTCAACTTTTTTTCCAGACTTTCTTCATAATTTCCATTTCTTTGGTGAATTCATTTTTTCTTATTCATATGTTCACAGTTGCTATTTTCTTCTATTTTCTTTCCATTACAATGCAAATATTTCTAATAAAACATAGGTATTGAAGCATAAAAGCTGTACATAACACTTCTCCCAAGGAGACTAGGAGTCAGTTGGATTAAACATGACCAGTGAATATATATATATATTTTTTTCAATATGTATTATCATTCCTGTTCCCTTCTATCCAGTTTATAGCCATTTTGGTTCCAGTAAAATGGTGCCAAAATTTGTCAAGTGTAAAATTTCTGTCACTCAATACTGCCATTTCAGCAGTTGTTTCTACATGGCCAAGTTATATTAAAGATTGATACTGCAATTATATTTTAAAGACTGATACTGCAGCTTCACTGGATGTGGCATGTGTAGGAGTAAGATAGTACTTTCTATCCCAACTTCTTTCTTGTGCATTGAAAGGAGAAGCTCATACGGATGCACACACTAATCTTGACAAATCCCCGTGTACCATTTGTGAATCCTGCAGGTAGCATTGGGAAGTAGTTGTGGGACAGACTCCCTTTTACTGGCTTGGGTTTACTTGAGCAGATTCTCAAAGTTTCATTCAAAGAGATAAAATAAGTAAGACTGTGAAGGAAACTTCACAACTTGAAAATAATTTTGCCCAGCTCTTGAAACAATCCTGTATTTTGTTTAAACTTCCACAGGGAAAAGGGGAACACTATCCACAAGATTAGTACAGCTCTTTAAATAATATTTTTACAATAACTGCCATTGTCACGCAGCTACTTCAAATAAATAATTAAATCTTTACATATATATATTTTAAATACTGTTATTAACAATGTATAATAATTCAGTGAAATGCTCATTCAATGATAAAAGGCTAAGAAATAATATCAGAAATATCTGTGTTAATGTAATATATTGCTTAATTAATTCATGCTTTTCACATTTGGGATTAAATAGAATTTAGTAGTGTGTAGAACATCTAAAAATATGCAAAATCAAAATAGTGTATTGTTCTAACTGGACTTCCACGCAGAACACCTATCTGTACTTTAACACTACCTTCGGTGAGAAGCTAAAATCTTTTTCAAACCATTGTAAAGTTGCATTTTTATTCACATGATTCAGCCTATAGACTAAATTAGAGAGTGAGCAATCCCTCATGAAAGGCCAGATGATGCCAGTACTTCATAGTTTCCTTTGGGTAGAAACAGAGAAAAGATTTGACTTTATCAGCCACTGAGATAAGAGATCGGGGCAGGTAGGCATTGCTCTAACTTGCTCTGTAGTTCAGATAGGACACATAGGTTGTGTTATCTCACCTTAGTAGGAAGAATCTGTCTAAACCTTTGGAAACAACTGCTCATTATAACTCATTATAACAACTTGAAAAAGGTACCTTGCAAGTGTTTGCCTGTCTTCAGTAGGTTTAGTTGTATTACCAGAGATTAACAAGACATTTTTTCTGTCCTTTTTCTTGTTATTTATTTTCACATGTAAGCTTGACTTTGCTTTTTTTGCAAGTTCTTGATTTCTTTGTGTTAGTAAATTTTGATACACAGTATTGAAGAAGGTGAGAACAAAGGACCTCAAAGACAGCAAGAGGGCACACAGCAGTGCTCCAAAGACCCCAGCTACTGGCCACACTGAAAACTCCTTTAAATTCCTACCTATGGAGTAAGATGCTATATAGATCACCTTTGTACTTAGACTTCTAGGAAAAATTCACCCAGAATCTGAAAAAAAGTTAAAGGTCTATGGAAAAGGTATTCCTTGACTTGCCCCCTGTTTATACTGACATCATTAAAACTTTCAGGACATGTCCTCTCCTCCTCTCCTTTCTCAAAAGCTGTATCTACGACATCACCTGTATAACATAATTCTTTCAATGTATTTAAATATGTTCTTCACCAGAAGATGCATAATCTTCAAAAAGATGGCTGAAAATTCAACTTGTAATCCTTCTGAAATCTGGGGCATCCTCCTTGTAATTCTCTGCACTGTATGATATTCTGGCAAACTTTTCAATGCTCTAAATTAATGAAGCCAAAGTTAATCTGTCTGGATCTCTCATTCTCTATGATCCCAGGTCTGAAGAAGGATATTGCTCTTTTGTATCTGCTAGGAATTTGAAGCAAGATAGAAGCCCCTTACCATTTCTTCAAAGAAGGAGAAAGGGCAATCATTTCATTTTTCCACTATAGTTTTTCGTGGTTTCACAAAATAGAAATATAATCAATTGTATATATTTTTCTTTTCGCTCTGCTGTAAGCAGTACGTACAAAAATCAGTATATCATTATCTCTTCAGAAAACAAATAGGAAAGGCTCAGAACTGGTGGATTCTCTGAAAGCATTCTTTCCAAGTGGTGAAGCAAGTAGAAATTCGCACAGCCATGCTTATATGTTGAACCTGAGCTAACCTTTTGCTATGTGGTTCGATATATTTTTATGAGCAAAGCCTTAGAAGTCTTCAGCAAAATATATGGGGATAAAATATATAAAGGCTTAGAATGCTCTAAAAGAACTGTAATCCACAAAATAAAATGAAATGATCTTTTTATAGGCTGTGATCCACGACTCTGAAGTGTTTTTATGATCAGAGTATTTTTAAAAATCTAGAATCTATTGGTATTCAGATGTTTTCTTTTAAAAAGATCTATTGGAGGATGAAAGTTGTTCTTTTAAAAGCAAAATAATTAGCAGTTTTTTTTTTGTTTCTCAGCCAACATTTGGAACCTTGCAGACACTTGTTCTAGGATTAAAATATCAGCATAATTAAAAAAGAAGCATGTGGCATTTCTGTTAAATTCATTACACCCCCTTTTTTCCTTTGTAACTTTCCAGTTTTTTACAGCTCATCAGATATGAATCATTTATCTCTAAAATAGTTTTAAAAGTTAGCATTATTATTATTATTATTTTTCAATATTTTACTTCAGGAACAAAATGTAGCTTTGGAGTTTTGTGAAACTGAGCCAATGGACTGAACTTTCTAAAATAGTTTCCTATGGCAAAGATAAGTGGGCACAATCAAATCTTAAAAAAATAAAATTGGTTGAACCATAAACATTTATAAATTCTGCAAACATTGCATCTTGCTGTTCTGCAATGCCATAGTTCTTAAACTGTTCCAACTAACAGGAGATACTCTTGGAGCTAGGTTTGCAGTTGCCTTTGCATTTTGTAATGGAAAGGTCTAACTCAATTACCACTGCTCAGGAGAAGCTGTGAACAGAGCATTGTAACAAATTACAGTTTACAATGAAATCTGATAGTAGGTTTTTTTTTTTTTTTTTTTTTTTTTTTTTTTAATCACAATTTTCTAGCATCATATTTACACTGGAGAAATTACTGTAGTAAATAAAATACATCCGTCCTTACTGATTGAAATGCTCTTTGCCCAAAACAACTGTTGCAAGTCCATTTCAGAAACTGCAGAGGAAAACATTGATTACTGTCCAAGTCCATTCCAGATAGATCACGGCAGTTTGGCTATATCTCTGTTTACAGGTATAGTGACAGCAAGAATGAATCTGCAGGGCAATACAGTTGGTGCTGAAGACCTGACATCTGAGAACCATCCAGGGTTTAAAGGTTTTGCTACTGCCTTATTCGATCTTGTACACTGGACCACATTAACAGCCCAATATGCTCCAAAACCATTGTCAGATGTGACAGCAAGATTGTGGCAAGTGGAACTATTGAGGAGGTACACTTCAAAAGTACTTCCTGAACTGAACGGCAACAGTAATGTAGATGTGTCCTGCATATCATTTGTGGGATATCCACTCTGACAGATGGTATTTTTGAAATGTTTCCTACCTATGATATGGTCCTCTCTGCACTTCACCAGCAGTGGATCTGCTTCAGGCTCTTTGTGGTCTACAGCATGAAAAAAATATAAGTAAACAATGTATTATAACACCTCAGAAAAAATCATAATCTCTATGAAATGCTGCAATTCCCCCAGTTTTTTCTCTCAGCACCCTTAGACAAAGTTAAATCGCATGAGAGCAATATGCTAAGTTTGGTTCCTACAAGTGAGTTTATTAAAGAGATGGATGATCTTCTTGCAGGAATTAATAATACCTTGAAATCTGTCTCTGCATTCTTCAACATGTTAGGAGTATTGTATGCTATATTCTGGTTGAATTCTTCCAATGGGTTGAACAGAAATCTTTTTTCTTTGGTGAAATAGAAAGATTCTTGTAGTGCTTTCAATTGTTTCAGATGAAAGAGGTGATTTATACCTTGAGTATCATCAAATATGATTTCATCATGTTTTATTTCTTGTCACTAGAAGCATAACTATTTCTGTTATTCAAATGAAAATAAGCACTCTGTTAAGGAAGTGCTGGGATTTTTTAACCTCCAAATTGGATTTGCCTGGCTTCCTTTTAACCTGTGTCTGTTGGAAGAATTGTCAGATCAGGCCAGAAGAATCCATTTGTAATTCATGTTTCCCTATCCTACCAATGTAAATGTAAAATAGTTGATACAAATCACTTATTTCTTTTACTAGTCTCACATTCATTTTAACTGAGGTGGAAAACTGTATATTGCGAGTGTTGAGTTTTTCCTTGATACAGAAAAAGTTGTTTGGTGGACTTTCATTTATTTATTTTTAGGACTAGGTCCTAAATGTTGCTGATCTCACAATGTAATGGAAAGCAGACTTTCTACTTTTTAGAATAAAAAAATATTCTCTGTCCCAAAAATCTAGTAATAAGACTTTGATCAAAGATTGCTGAAAATTTGGAGATAGTGAATATTAAGCAAATTCTGAAATGTCACTTAGTGGAGAAATAGTAATTTTCCATGGATATTAATGTATTAACATAAAAGCTGTGAATACTGAACTACTGAGTTTTCCATTATAAATAGAAGATTGTCTCAAAAACCCTTCAGATATATATTTTTTCTCTTTACATTTGCAGAAGTCTGAAATTTAACTACTGTGTATACTAAGTCTCTACATTTTAACATAATTCTTCTGGGTGCAGGATCATATGAGTGACTTCAACAAAGGATTTATTTTAATTTAGAATATAGATTTACTTTTATGAATTTCCTTTGTAAACCACAGGGTTTAAGTCTTATGTCAGTGGAAGACATGAACTATTTTATATCAGCTTATCTGAATTTCTGCTTATAAAGGGCAGAATTTATCCTCTTACAGTACGACTATGTAATAAATATACGGGGAAGAAAGATATTTAATTAGTTGTAGGTAGAAACAGAATGACTAATAAGGGGGAGTATTTTGCTGTAGAAGAAGCTTCATATTTGAAATAAAATGCTTATGGCACTGCTGCTAATACAGTATTGTACTTAAAAGGAAAAATAATCTAAATCCCAAACAAATGAAATAATAGCATATGCTATGCTGAATAGTTTCCGATCTCAGTATCTCATTTTGGGCAATTCTTGCAAAATACAGGAAAACATATTTTAAAGTACTTGATTTTTGTCTTTCTTTGGACTGGAAAAAGCTGAAAATTTAAATGAATATCTTTCTTAGACCAATAGCAGTGTTACTTCATGAGGTATCATGAGGCAGCTTTTAGAAAGAGTTACAATGCAGGAGAAAGAAGAGCTTAACATCATCATAAATGCAGTGCTAAACTATTGACTGGTTGCTCTTATATGTGCTGTTTTTGTTTTCCAGAGGCAGTTGTTTTAAATCATTTATTACCTGTTTGAAGAAGTTAATGAACAACATGAAAAGGGGACACTTTTGTTCTTTCATTTTTTTATCTCTTTTTTTATCTCTCTTTTTTTTTCTTTTTATTTCCTTCCATAATGATGTTTACTGTCTGGCACAATGATTATTCAGTTTTCAGAGATGTTCACCACCTTCTGCTGCTGATTAAATTCCTGTTTGGTTTCCCTGCCAAATCTGCTGGATTAAATTAACAAACTCTGTTCGCTTTAGTGGGAATGATCTGCACTGACCTTCAGCTTGTACAAAATAATAATCTTTTCAGTGATTTATTGATTCAGTGCTCTTTCTTTTTTAAAGAAATGTGAAATAGAAATGCTTACTTTTACCTTGCTTGAATTTACAGACATGCACTGCTTATTTTAATATGCTAGAGACTTTGGCCGCTTAAGAAGATTAGTACCTTTCTCTCACTTTTTAAAATTTAATTTAATAAAAACCTGTTTTTTATTAAATTAAATTGTGTGTTTTGTTGTTGCCAGCCAGGTAGTGAGGAAATTGTAGAGCAATGATTTTAGAAGCAAATACGAAATGATATAAACTATAGTGAGTGTAAGAATCTTAAGTATTTAGTTCTACTTCCATTGCTTTTCAAGTTGATTTAATAGACACTGAGTGGAGAAACTACTCTTGATGTCCAGAGAAATATAAATGCCAACTCTCCTTTCCTGTTTGCAGGATAGATTTAAACTGGGTTTTACAGCCCTTGCATTGTATATGTGGGCTCTGAACAGTACCTCAACCAATGAAATCTAATGGCCACTGTTAAGGCATAGCACTTGAGATCTGCCATGGAAAATGTTGCTCTAACAGCACAGTTAATTTTAGCTAGTATCTGTGGAATGAAGAAAAAGAAAAGGTATTGAAAACAAAGAATCTGCCCAAGCTGAAATAGAAACAGCAGAAGATATTTATCTACTGTTTGGGTAGCTTTCCCATTAGATATGGTTGCTTAATAATCGCTGCCTATTGTAGTGTATTAAACGGCACTAGCTTTTCAGAAATGAGTGACTGATGTGGACAGGTGTGAAAGACTTTCAGCAAAGGAATCTACATTTGTCTCCTGAGATGTTAAAGATATTTTTTCCAGCTACCTCCATATAAGTTTCATAGTTTATCATGAACTCAGTGGAGCTCAAGAAGTAAAACACATACTTTTTCAGCTGCCCCAGTACAGGTCATTTTGTCATTCATGAAAATAAATCGTGTCTTGTGCTGAAATGTCTTACAATCTCTGCAGACAACATGATTACAGGCAGTTTGACAGTCAAAAATGTGAAAACCTGATGAGAGTTTTTTTTGTGTGTCAATCCAGGTAATTGCTGAGCTCTCAAAATGGGACTGAAGAACTAGGTGTAGACATGCATGTGGGGTAAGCAGATCCCCAGACCTAGGTTCACATTTCCTATGATGCAGAAGATACCTGTAAAAAATGATCAGGATGAATAGGTTATCACTACTGTGGTCACATTACATTGCAGAGCTGAATGTTTTCTGGACTGTCTAACCATTATGTGCATTTGTGAAAACTTACATAATGACAACACCATTAAAACAGCACATATCCTTTGTGTAAAATGTTGAATACCTCTGAAAAGTTCTTTGCAAACCATTATTTTTGCAGTTTTGTTATTATAGTTCATCCTTTTGGCTATTCTTGACTTTAATATAAGCACCCCAGTTGTGCTTTAGCAACATGTGACATTTCGTCCTGCAAATATGGCTGTTTTTTTTTGTCTTCTAGTAGACCTTTTTGATATGGCTTGTACTTTGTAATCTTCACTACAGAACTGGAATAATTGAGCTGCACTGAAAAGGTTTCTGTAGGCAATCCTGAACAGATATATGACAGTGGAGTGTTTTAGTATTTGACTAATCTGCCCTTGAAGGGAAAGGTACCATTGACAAACAATATGTGAGAATACATAGACTTGAACACAGCTGGCTATGGAATTAGCTAGTTATCGGCTATGGACAGGTACCTATGGTGGGTAGCACCTACTTTAATGCCTCCCATTAATACGTGAAAAAAATCTGGTTACAGACTGAATAAAGTTAAATTAGATCTTTGGGTACTTCAGCCTCTCCAGAAATAAGAGGCAATGGTAGAAATGGAAATTTTGCTTAAGTCAAAATGAAAATGGATCTGGGAAAACTGAATTCCTGGGGAAGCAGTAAAAAACATTCCTTCATTAGTTTATATTTCCTTTTCACCTTTCTGTTCTGTCAGGTTTGCTAGGTTGAAGATATTTTATTTTATAGCAGTGGTTTTCACTTCACTTTTTAAAATACAGTTAATAGTTCTGTCTTCATTTGTAGATCTCAAAGCCCTTCAGGTAAATGTTGTTTTTCCCTTTAGACAGGTGGGAAAACTCAAAAATAAAAGAGATTCCCTTTATGCGTGGCTTCAGAGTGGCTATTTTTCCTTTGTTGTCAATAGGAAATTTTTTAAAATCTCCTTCGTTGACACCAATGCAATATTAAACCATTTCTAAGCTATTTCAGTAAATTGGGTTCTTTGGTTTATCCTAGTTGAACAGCTTCAGCAAATCCTTTTTATGTGAAACTTAGCAGAAAAATGGTTGCAATACATTTCAAGCAGGAGACAAGATGAGCACTTACAGACATCTTCCTAAGTGACCAATTGATTTGTTGGTGACACTGATGAAGGGCAGTGTCCCCTAGTAGAGAGAGATGAGGTAACTGCGTAATGCACTGATATCAGTGTTTTTGTGTTATCGTTGTCTGTGCACACTGATAAGAACCAGAATGGCCATCGAAACCACACTTTAGTGCCTGTATTGATTGTTGGTTCTCAGACCAACCCTGTTATGAATCAGCCATTTATCACTTCAGAGGCAACAAGCATCCCCAGACTCAGTGCTACGACTGGTCTGTAACTAGGGTCTTTTCAGATAAAAAAGCACATAAGATGAAAACAAAACCAAGGGCTACATTTTTTTTTTTTTTTTTTTTTTTTTTTTTTTTGGCCTTAAATGTGTTGGAGAATTAGGACAGTATACACAGGTCATGCTGTTTACTGCATGCATGTTTGTTGACACACTGGCAGCACTTGAACATGTTCCTCTGCAAGCCATTCAGTTTTCTTGCTGTGATACACCCAGGAGGAAAATAGCTGTCAGTGCACTCTCCAGGACACATTCCTGTGTATTAGAGTAGTGATAAAAGTCACTACTGTGCTAAAATTAAATTTGGTGAGGCCCAAAGGCTGTATTTCTGGGTCTGATCTTCAAGTCTCATTTAAAAAACTGTTATGTCTGTCTGTGTTTTGTAACAGCCCACACTCTGCTTTGCTTGTTTTCTTTAAGTTTTATATAAAATGATTAGTTTCATTTTGAGAGCACATAAACTACACAACCATGTTTTACTGATGATAACTTTCACTTTCAAGGGGGCTCACTTTCCCTCAGCGCATTTAGAAGCTGAAACTGGTTCATTTTATTTGCTTTAAACCAGAAAATAAATGTACAGAGATTTTCTAAATTGATTGTCTCAGACTCAGTGTCTTAAATACGTATTGAGTTTTCTAGTTAAATGCTCCGCTTTACACAGCTATACTTCTAGCTGGGGAGAAAGCCTGGGTAAGTGGTGCTTTTCGAAACCAGTCCTTCTTGACTTCTAAATTCATTCTTGACACCTTACTAAGTGGTCTGATTTTTGGGTGCCTTACTCTTGTAAATATTTCTCCTAACCTTAATGGGAATGGCTAGTACTTTGGCACCATTACTTTAAAATCCACTCTTAAAGTAATTTGGAATTTTCCTGTATGTCTCCCCCATAAGTATTTTCATATTTTGATCTCGGTTATTCAGTTAGTGTTGCTGGTTTATTATCCTTTTGAAATCTCTACAGTCGGGAGATTTCATGTGATTATTTGCAATTTTGTATCATGTTTTAGCATATCCATCCAGCCAAGCACTAATGTTATTCCATATAAAAGCTTCTAAAATCACAGTGGAACCTATTTAAAATGTAAAAAATATTTTTAATTGTAAAATTGATTTAATTCTGTAAGGTTTTATGGCCATTATGTCATTAAAAAGTCAGAAAAGTGATTTACCACACATTTGCTAAGATTATGTCATACTTCATCTAATGTACATACCTTTTTTGTTTTCTTCTTTTTTTTTTTTTTTAATTTTGAGTGTTAATCTCCTGTGTAGTCAATAGGGCAAAACTGATTCCTCCATGTAGAACATCAGATCGTGCGTGAAGGTTTTTGAGGTGTTTCAGTGAAATGGGATGGACTAGGGCAATACACCAGTATGCAAGCTGTGTGACTCTTGTGACCTTGGTCTAGAAGGAATCCTGCTGCATTATAAATAAAGGAACAAATAACAGAAAAAGATTGTTAATAACTATTCTTATTTTGAATGTGTTCTTCCTTATAAATTTTTTATTAAAGAGAGAAATCAATTCTTTACTTATTTTAAAATATCATTGCTTTCCTAAAAAAAAATAAGTATCATGACACAATGATGAAATAGGCATTATTTCTCCTGAGAGAAAATCACATTTTCTGTGGGTAGGGGCTGTTCCACATTATGTTACTGAGTGATGAATTACAGCTTCCTGTATGAAAGATTCATTGACTTCAACTTTGTGTCTCCCTATCAGCAGGCAGAAGACAGGCTGATCTCTGTCAGAAGTGTGTGATATAAGTGACAGGATGCTAAATACATGATCTTGAGAAGAATTTTCTTTCTCTTGCTGTGAATCATGGAAGCCTAAACAGCATTTTTTTCTACAAACTGTAATTGAGTGTAAGGACATTCAAACTGCTTACAAGTATGCATGAAAAACAGGTAGCTAAACAAGGAGCCAGAACTTCTAAGGCTCCGTGTGTACTCAGTGGAAAGGAATTGCAGCCAAGGGGGGCAGTAGCCTCCCTTGGGTAGTAGGTTTGAAGAGTACGTGGTGAGAACATGCCTCTCCCTAATGATTGTCAAGGGTAGCTTATTTCCAAAATATATCACCTCATCTGAGTGCTCACATTTAGGTAAGGGTTATAATGCAACTGATACCACTTACCTCAAAAGCTGAACAGGAATCAGATGTTTCAGTGAGTGACCATGTAGCTCTTGTTTTCTGACATTTTTTGCTAGGAGGAAATTAATAAGTTTCCTTCAGACCTCATGTGCTAGACCTTGCCCTTGGTGCACTGACATCCTTGACTTGGAGTGTCTGCTCCAAGAAAGCCTGAAGCTCTGCCCTTCTTGCAACTGGCATTGGTTAGTACACCCTCTACTCCTACCCTCATTCTTGGAGGAAGAGTACCTCTTGGAGAAGTCACTGTGCAATGGTCCCTCTATATACTTGTAGCTGTGCTTTCTTGTTTCTCCATAGGCACACAGAGGTCAAGGCATCACCTGGGGAGTATTATTTATTGTATTGAGTGAATAACAATAAAAAGGTGGTAGTTTTTAAAAATTAATAAGCCAAGGACTTAATAAAATTGTCTTTAATGGTCTTCTTGATTTGCCTCCTGGTTTTGAGTCTTTGAAAGTCTCAAGCATTTATTTGCATCTGGGTGAGCTAGACAGGAATTATTTTTAAATTAAACCCCAAATTCCCATAAAATTGCATGACCCCAGGGAAAGATTGTGCTGTCAATAGGACTTCAGGTTTGCTCTCCTTCCCCTGGACTCACTCTAACAGGTCCATGTCCTTGTGCTGGGGGCCCCAGAGCTGAATGCAGAACTCCTGGTGAGGTCTCACAAGAACAGAGCAGAGGGGGATAATCACCTCCCTCTCCCTGCTGGCCATGGTGCTTTTGATGCACCCCAGGACATGGTTGGCTTCCTGGGCTTCAAGCAAATGCTGCTGGCTCATGTTGAGCTTCTCATCCACCACTACTCCCAGGTCCTTCTCCTCAGGGCTGCTCTCAATACATTTTCTGTACAGCCTGTGTTTGTGCTTGGGATTGCCCCAGCCCAGATGCAGTACCTTTCACTTGGCCTTGTTGAACTTCTTTAAGTTTGCACAGGCCTCTCAAGCCTGACCAGGTCCCTCTGGATGGCATGCCTTCCCTCCTGTGTGTTGACCACTCCACACAGCTTGGTGTCATCAGCAGACTTGCTGAGGGTGCACTCGTTTTCACTATCCATGCCACTAACAAGTCACTTTCGTTCCAGAAAGTGCCCAAATCTCCCTAGTTCTTAAACCAGAAATCAGCCAAAACATACTGAACTAGTATGTGGAGAAAAGTCACTAAAGATAAAGTCAGCTTTTGCAGCTGCCAGTAATTGGGACAAGCCTCTTTTCTAATGTATTTTCCACAGTTAAGATACAGAAAAAGGTGGATGTGGGTCTGCTGTGTCTAAAGATGCAACAGAATCTTTAAAAACATGAATGAATCAGAATTGTTCATATGAAGTATTTGTTGCTCTCAGCAGTGGTGACAAACTATAGCGTTACTTCTACAAACACACTGATTCAAAACTAGTTTCCCCTTTTCCTCTCTACAAAGAGGAAATTCCTTCTACTCACTTGAAGCCAGGACATAGGTTTGGAAATCCTGTTGACTTCCGAAATTCAGCTTTGTTTGAAATGTAGTTTCAATAACAAGGCTGCAAAAGGTTTCTTACTTTTTTACAATCACATGATAAATAACACTGGATGATAACCGTACATAATAAATAAAATGGTCTGTATTGCAAATAAAATGGTCTGTATTTCACAAAAGAAGGCTGAATGCAACTGTGTACTTTTATTATGACTGTGTTATTTCCACAAATGCTGTAGCTCCTGGCTTCTTAATATGTTAACTTTGCTTTGCATTAGTCTCAGAGCATTAAATAACAATAAAACAAAGATGAATAGACTAGCTAAGGATATCCATATGTATTTTTCAATGATATGGCAATATTAATGTCTGATATTAGATTTTTTTTTAGGACAGGAATATGTAGTTACTGAAAAAAGTGCACACAAAATATCTAGAGTAGCTGTAAGTTATGAATATTTAGAACAGCCCTGAAATTGCTGTAAATAACTCCAATGAGCTGACTGATGAGATGTGGGCCAAGGCACATGATTATGGAATTGAATGTATATAAAAGCCACCTTTAGCTTTTCCTAACCTACATCTTGATCTGAAAGCAGCTTGACCATTGAGTCGCTAATTGTTTAGATTTTTTTCTTTGATTCCTGAAGCAAAGCAAAGGCACATTTAAATAGTGCCAATGACTAGTGCAGATGGCAAGCTAACTGGCACCTCAGATGAACACAGTCAATGCCAGGCAGCTACGAGAATGTGAAAAAGTAGCATATCAAGCTAGTATGCATCTAGACACAAATGCGCCAATTAAAAAAGAACTCTAGATTATGACCAGCAGCTGCCCAAACAAATGCTTCCCTTAAATCAGATAGAAATAATGCTGACCTGCATCTCTGAGGAGCTAATAACCTGTAAGCAGAATGTCTTTTTTTTTTTTTGCTGAAACTTAGCATACATATTTTATACTGTTAAAACATTTCGTCTTCTAAGCTTCTAAATCCAATTTGATCTGGTATATTGTATACCTAATGGTTTATCTGATAGCCCGAGGAAAAATAATTTCATATTTATATCTTGACTAATATAAAACCTCATTTTGATAATGCAACATCACTAACATATTTTAAAGAAGAGGAAGAAACATAGTCTTTGGTTTACATAGTAGTGATCAGAAAGAAATGCATTTTTATAGTTCATCTAGCATCGAGGATGGTCATGTGAGAAAAGTGAAGGTAAAATTTATCTTTGAAGGTGAAATGAAAGGGGAAGAATATTATTTTATTTTATTTATTTTTTTAAATTCTTTATTCTTAGTCATCAGGATTAATGCTGCTTGGAGCTGCTATTCCCTATCTACCTCTGGAGCTGTCATAGAGAAGGCAATATGAATTATACATGGGGTATAATGATCTGCCAGTGTCCACCAGCTATTCAATGATCCTTGAGGCCATGGGACAAAACAGACAGAACAGAAGTGTGTTATTTTCTAAACACTTTCTACACATAAGCTTTGAATTGGATGGATTATAGAAATGTAGAAATATAATCTACATAATCTACATTATGTAGATTGTAATATACAATTCCAGTCACTTGTGTAATAGTCTCCACTCTGATAATCAAAGTATTAGATTAGTCTTAATTAGTATTAGACTAATCAAGATTATTCTAACATCCAGCTCCAGCTGCTGTCCATCTCATAGTTAAACTCTCACTACCTGTCTGTCTTGATTAGATTGATCTAACCATTACTTGTCTACTGGTTTGCCACTTCCTGCAACGTTTGAAGTTCAGTTTGTTATAATGGTCTTAAGTGTAGCAGTTCTGTCAGCTGTGATCCCTCAATGCTGTGCTTCTGCTTCACAGTCATTCCATATCTCTCTTCCTCTCTTTGTCAGGGACTAGCCTAAAAAGTAGTCCATGTCAAATTGGACTTGAGCTCTACTTTGGGTATCAATGATGTTGATGTTGTTAAGTGAACTGTTGTAGTAGGATGGCTTGTGTAGGGCAGAACAGTAGTAAACTACCCTTAAGCTTGATCCTAAATAAATACACACATCTTGTACCTCCTTTTGAGGGGCTTCTTTTTGTGTGTTCCAACACAACCCAAGACTTTGTGCTTTTTCTGTGAAAATATGCAACAGAGGCATCTTCTGTATGACTTGCACAGTGACTCATATGTACTTTGAAAGCTATGAAAAGTATTAAAGTCAAAAGTTTGGGCCAGTGTGAAGGGCAAAGAATCTGAGTTAAAAGTTCATGAGGAGATGTAAATGTAAAACTGCTTTCTTCCTACTAGTGTCTGAGCTTCTTTAGCTTCTATTAAAATCAGAGTGATGGAGGGCATGTGACCACCTTGGAGAACTGAACCTTGTGTTTGCAACTTTGCGCTGGGTCCATTAAAGGTCCTATGTCTAAGTTTGGACACATGTCTTTATGTGATTGCTTGAGCTCTCTAATCAGATTATCCCCATCTTTTGTTTTTGAACTACTTTGCCTAGGGTGAATTGCTATCATAGTGAAGGATCTTCTTGTGAGTGGATAATTACCTAGTATATACTTGATATCCTTGGTTTGTAGACACATGTTATGTTACAAGATGAACTTTCTCTCAAATATTTCTTAACTTTCAAGTATTTCCCACTTAAATTCTAGGGACCATATTCTGAGGTAGAGTAAATCAATGTCTTTCTATAATGCCAATGGAAACTGTGTTGATTTACAGCTACTGAACATCTCACCCTGGATATTGATTGAATATTGTTTTCTAGTGGGAACAGGGCCTGAATAGCTTCTGCATTCTATTTGCTTTCTCTTCTCCTTCTGCATAAAAAAAAAAAAAAAAAAAGATTCTTTTAATAATAAATCCTATGGCAGCTTTTTCTATTTTTATTTATTTATTTTTTTCCTGTACATAATAAAATCTCTTAAGAGCATTTATGGAGGTAAACTCATTTGTTTATGCAAAATCACTGCCTTCTTCACTTTTGTCTCATTTTTCAGGGTGTTCAAATTAAATATTTCATTCATTGATTGCAGCTATGCCCACCATGCATATTACTTCACCATGATGGAATGAGATTGATGTGCTGCTTTGTAATCACCTATCTGTACATGCCATCTTTGTAAATACTGGCTCATTTTTTGTTTTCTTTGCCAGGAGGCAAGTGCAGGAAATCAAATAAACTTGTATAATACTGTTTCAAAATTAAGTTTATTATATGAGATTTGAAAAGTGGTAGCTAAATAATGGGAGATGGCTGGACAAAGTCCAGACAATTCTTGGAAGGTTTCACTGTATTATCAGCTTTATGTTGTTTTGCTTTTGATATTTCCTGTAGCATTTGATGGGTAAACTTTACCAGCATTAAAACATATTCAGAACGAGAAGTCTGAGAGCGATGAAAACATATTCAGAACGAGAGTCTGAAATCTGAGGGCTTTCGGGCGACTACTTAAAGGATCAGGGGCACAGGTTGTGTTTGCCTCTGTCCTTCCGATAGGGGGGCTCGATGCTGACAAGCGGGCTCATCACATCAACATGTGGCTTCGGGACTGGTGTAACTGGCAGAACTTTGGGTTCTTCGATCACGGGAAGGTCTACGTGACACCAGGCCTGCTGGCACCAGATGGGACGTGCCTCTCTCAGAGAGGGGTGAGGATTTTTGGTCAGGAGATGTCAGGGCTGATAGATAGGGCTTTAAACTAGAGTTGAAGGGGGAAGGGGATAAAACCAGGCTTGCCGGTGATGAGCTAAGGGATGGTGTGCTAGAATCAGAGGGACTGTGTGCCAGTGAGGTCCTTCAGTCAGCTCCACAAGATGCTGCATTTAGGGAGGCTCATCTGAAGTGCTTCTACACAAACGCATACAGTATGAGGAACAAAATGGATGAGCTAGAAGTCTTGGCCCAGTCCCACAGCTACAACATCATCGGCATAACTGAAACCTGGTGGGATGAGTCCTGTGGCTGGCGTGCTGCAACAGATGGTTACAGGCTCTTCAGGAGGGACTGACAGAGTCAGTCGAGGTGGTGATGTATGTGAAGCATGGGCTGGACTGTGTGGAACTTCAAGTTGGTGATGGCAAATTTGAGAGCCTCTGGGTAAGGATTAAGGGACAAACAAATAAAGGGGATGTCATTGTGGGAGTCTATTACAGACCACCTGGCCAGGATGACAACGCCAATGAATTATTCTGTGTAGAACTGAGAGAAGTCTCAAGATCAACTCCCCTTGTCCTTATGGCATACTTCAACCTGCCAGACGTCAACTGGTATCACCACATGGCTGACACGAGCAAATCCAGGAGGATATCACCTCGATGATAACTTCCTGGTGCAGGTGCTAAGGGAGCCAACTAGGAAAGTTGCCCTCCTAGATCTGTTGCAGGAGAACAGAGAGGGTCTTGTGGGAAACGTGGCAATTGGTGGCTGCCTTGGTCATAGTGACCATGAAGTGGTTGAATTTAGAATTTATGGTGGCAGAAGGAAAACTGCCACCAAAACTTCACCCCTGGATATGGGGAGAGCGGACTTCAGGCTGCTCAGGGAACTAGTCGGCAAGGTCCCCTGGGAAACTACATTTGAAGGCATGGGTCTCCATCAGTGCTGGTCAGTCTTCAAGCACTGCCTCCTAAAAGCACAAGATCGGGCAATTCCAAATTATCAGAAGTCAGGAGGCCGGCCTGGCTGACCAGGGATCTTCTACTGGAGCTTAGGCAAAAAAAGAAAGTGTACAGCTGCTGGAAGGAAGGTCGGGCAACGAGGAAGGAATAGAGGGATGCTGTTCGTGTTTGTAGGGAGAAAATTCATGTGGCCAAAGCCCAACTAGAGTTGAAGCTGGCCATGTCTGTGGGAGACAATAACAAAGTTTTTTTTTTTCAGTTATGTGAATAGAAAAAGTAGAACCAAAGAAAACATAGGTCCTCTGCTTGATGGCGAAGGTCAACTCACAGAAAATGATGTAGGCAAAGCAGAGATGTTTAATGCCTTCTTCACCTCTGTCTTCAACACTGATGATGGGCTTCGGGACCCTGGCTGCCCTGTGCTGGGAATAACAAACTCCCATCTGACCCTGAACATGTATGGGATTTGCTGCTCCACCTGGATCCATACAAGCCCATGGGTCTGGAGGGGATTCATCCCAGGGGTAGGTCCAGCCTAACAAATTTGATTTCCTTTTAGGGTAAGATCACCTGTCTAGTCGACCGAGGGAGATGAGCTGATATGATCTTTTTGGACTTCAGCCAGGCTTTCAACACAGTTTCCCATAGGATCCTACTGAACAAAATGTCCAGCATACAGCTTAACAAAAACATCATACGATGGGTGAGCAATTGGCTGACGGGCAGGGCTCAAAGGATTGTGGTAAATGGGGCCACATCAGGCTGGCGGAAGGTCACTAGTGGGGTCCCTCAAGGCTCTATCTTAGGGCCAGTCTTCTTCCATGTCTTTATAAACAATTTGGATGTAGGACTAGAAGGTGTTTTGAGCAAATTTGCCGATGACACCTGTTGAGGATTTTCTGAAATAACGAGGAGGCCATGATTTGCTTCAGCTGAGCAAACCAAGCTGACAGGAAGACTGTGAGGAATTGCCATGACAATGAGCTATCCTCCTACAGTCACACCTGGGAAACTAAGACAATGTTGCAAGTTTGAGGGTCACTGCGACCAGGATGTATTTCACGGGACTGATAACCACAAGGGATGGTTTTCTGTAATTGTTTGCTTTCTGCCAATAATCTTGCGCTGGGGCGCTACATGCCCCTGTTAGATTGCTAGGAGATTCAGCCTATTTGCTTAATAAACTGAGCATGATTTAACCATATTGGTGTATGTCATGACTCTGGTTGTCTAGCCGACTGCAGTCACCAAACTTGGAGGAGTTGTAGACTCAGACGAGTGTGGAAAGGCCTTGCAGAGAGATCTGGACAGGCTGCAGAACTGGGTGATCACCAACCGCATGGAGTTTAACAAAAGCAAGTGCCGGGTCCTGCACCTGGGACGAGGCAACCCTGGCTGTACATGCAGACTGGGTGACAAGATGCTGGAGAGCAGCACCACAGAGAGGGATCTGGAGATCATGGTTGACAGCAAGTTGAATATGAGCCAGCAGTGTGCCCTGGCAGCCAGAAGGGCCAACCGTATCCTGGGGTGCATCAAGCACGGCATTGCTAGTCGGGCGAGGGAAGTGATCGTACCGCTCTACTCTGCGCTGGTGCGGTCTCACCTCAAGTACTGTGTACAGTTCTGGGCACCACAGTACAAAAAGGGCATTCAGCTGTTGGAGAGCATCCAGAGGAGGGCGACAAAGATGGTGAAGGGCCTGGAAGGGAAGACCCATCAGGAGCGGCTGAGGTCACTGGGCCTGTTCAGCCTAGAGAAGAGGAGGCTGAGGGGAGACCTCATCACGGTCTACAGCTTCCTCGTGAGGGGGAGTGGAGAGGTGGGTGACCTATTCTCCATAAACACCAGTGATAGGACCCGTGGGAATGGGGTGAAGCTGAGGCAGGGGAAGTTTAGGCTAGATATCAGGAGGAGAATTTTCACTGAGAGGGTGGTTGCGCACTGGAACAGGCTCCCCAGTGAAGTAGTCACTGCACCAACCCTATATGAATTTAAGAAATGTTTGGACTGTACACTTAGTCACATGGTCTAAACTTTTGGGTAGACCTGTGCAGTGCAAGGAGTTGGACTTGATGATCCTTATGGGTCCCTTCCAGCTTGGGATATTCTATGATTCTATGATTCTATGAAATGAGAGGCATATACCTGTCATCAGAAAGAAAGAAAAGAAGGAGGGATGGAAGGAAGGAAGGAAGGAAGGAAGGAGGGAAGAAAGGAAGAAAGACGTATCCAGTGTGCTGTGATTAGATGGAATATTTATATTGTTTATCTGCAATTTTTGTAAGGTCTCTAAAAAAATGAAACCTTACATAACAACCTAGATGAGATGAAGAAGATAGATATGTATTTCATGTCTCCAATCACAGAAACTGACTTTTTATAGCAATACCAGGATCCTATTTCAAATCTACAGTAAAGACGTATCTGAAGAAATAATTCAACAAAATATCTGAATAATGAAAACATTTGGAAAAATGCAGTGAGTGTTTATAAATAGAAGAAACAAAGATGTCACAATATTAATTGCTCTATTTTAAGGGAAACATAACTACAACAACAAAAACAACAGCCAAAAAACCCTCACATAACAAAAAAATGTAAATAAATGTAAATAAATAAATGCTATTTGAAATGAATGAACAATGGCGATTGACCTGTGTGAATGCAGAGGCTTACAAAGGGAACAAGGTTGTTCAAATGGTGGGTTATTACTACTATTTTAGGAGTTAGATAAACAGAGCATTCAATTTTAGTTTCGTAATAATTCCTAACATTTTAAAGTAAGGCCCAGAAATACTAAAGATCTGAGAGTACATGGATTTGACTATATTGTATACTGCAAACAGCAGTTGAAATAGGGCTTGACTATATTGTATACTGCAAACAGCAGTTGAAATAGGGCTTATTTTTAGGTCATGTGCTATTCTGTTTGGCTGCCTACTTTCCAGATCCTTTTTGATTTGATACTTTTCCCTCCACAACAGAAAGTCAGGGACATAGTGCATGCAGAGTAGTTCAGTGAATATGCTAAATCATATTATTATTAATCAGTATTGATATACTGTTAATTCCATTCACTAGACTTTGCTTTTGCATTAAGGCTGTCATTAGTTTGGGAAATACTCATAACGTCTAACAAAACTCTTAGGAAGCCCAACACACAGAGGACTGATTGTGCTACATGTTGGAGTACAGGGAAAATTCAGTCTGCTGGGAACTCAGTGCCAGCCTTTACTCTTTTTCACCTAAATGAAAAGATCATAGTGTTACTACAGAGTTACTCTGCCTTTATTCTGGACCGAAATTCTATCGAGGTTAATGGATATCCACTTTCTATGAACTCCAAGCCTGGCTTTGGGCCAGCCTCTAACCTGATGGTTAGAGGAGCCTTCTGGAATATTGTAAGAGGAACTCCCCAAGGATGTACTTGGTCAGTATTGAAAGCATAGTACTATGATATAAAGCACAGGATGTGTATTTGCCTTTTTCTGCTTGAGATTTTTTTTTGTCATTGTGCTGTTGGTATATGGTGAAAACGTGTACTAGACTCTACCCTCTGGAAATTGAGGCATTATTCTGGATCCCACAGGAGCTTAAAAAAGAGTTATATGCCTTATGGTTCTGTCTGGACAGTTCTGAGCAAACATAAAAACAGAACAGTCTGTATATGTGGAATTTTCACACCAGACAGGGAGCTCCAAATGAGATCTAGGGCAGGTAGCTACTGAACAAGGAATTTCTTTCTCATAAATTTTAGGCACACACTACGCCTTATGTTTGGTGCATAATTCTCAAATTTTGGCAGCCTGTTGGTTGACCCAGGAAGCAAATGTTCCTTGAAGGCAACAGGACATCTTTGAAATATTGCTGTCATCACTTATTCCAAACAAATGAAGGAAAACTGTTTCTCTGAGAAAAAGTATTACATGCCCAAAGGAAGTAGTCTGTCCATTAAAGTGTTGCAGCTATTCTTAAAATGAAAAATATTTGCTCCAATATCAAACCCCAAATGTGTTATGCTGCAATTCAAATTTTTGTCTTGTCCTCCATATATATATATCCCCAGAATAATGATTATCATCTTCCCATTCTTAAAAAATTATGTTGTGCTGGAAACTGTAATGGCTCTCCCAGTTCTTTACTAAACAAAACTGATCTGGTTTTCCTTAATTTTCCTTCATAGATGACATTCTCTATATTTATTTTATTTTATTTTAGTTATTTTATTTTATTTTATTTTTATTTTATTTTTCAGTCCATTTGCGAGTGATTTCAGATGGATGTTAATTCCTTGGTTTGTATAAAAGAATTTTAGAATATATTCTCAATATTAGAAAAGTCTTACTAAAGTCAAAATATATCACAGTTGTTACTTTTCCTTTATCCAGCTAGGCCAGTAAGCAAAGAAGGAAATTAGATTGATTTGACACGACTTGTTCTTGATAAATCCATGTTTTTTTTTTTTTTTATTTTATTTTTTATTTTTTTATTTTTTTATTTTAATCACCATCTTATACTCTTGTGACTTACAAATGGATTTTCTTTCTTCTTCTTTTTCATTTTTTATTTATTTGTTTTTTTAAATATATTGTCCCAGAAATTTTCAAGGAAGAACAATCCAGGGACTGATCTGTACCTTCCTGTACAGAGATATTTCCCCTTTTTAAGTGTGACATTGTGATTGCCCTCTTTATATCCTCCGAGAATTCTGCTATCCTTCATCAGCTCTCCAAGTGCCATGATTCAGAGATTACTATGGTTGCTCTGTTAAATATACTTAATTGAAATTCATCAGACTAAGCTAAATTGAAAATCTCTATCTTTTTCACTGTCCTTTCCATATTCAGGAAGACATGCCTATCTCTTTCAAAAATGTAATTTAATTAAGAATTAGATCATAGTTAACATTTATTTGAAGATTGAAAGAAGACGATAGGTACCTCTGCCTTCCTTGAGTCTCCTTTTTTAATATTTCCTTTTACATGTCTAATGTGTAGAGTCTGTAGTTATTTTTTTCCTTGTTGTTTCTTATATTCCTTGTTAATTATAACTCAGTTTAGCCTTGCTGAGTTTAACCTATGTGTCTGAGGATATCTTTTATATCCTTAAGAATGTGCCTTTGTTTTCATTTTGTGTGCAGTTCCTTTTTCCATTTTCAGATCACTAAATTGCTTCTAATGCAGTTAAAATGTCTTCTATTTTACTTTTTTGATGCTTCTACTGTGTATTTGGTGTGTTTCCAGTAATTACTTTTTTTTTTTTTTTTTTTTTTTTTTTTACCAGTTTATCAATACTAAATTCCTGATCAATAAATTCCTTCTCTTCATGTGTACTTTCTCAATTATGTTATTTTGTTAGCCTTTTTTTTTTCTCCCTGTTTTCTCTGATCAACAATGCCTCCAAACCCCAAATTATTTTCCACTTTACCCAGAATAATATTTAGAGTCATTATTGTCCTAGTCATCCACCTTCTAAAGAAAAGATTGTCTCCAACACATACAACAAGAGTTCTTTTCTCCACTGTGTAGCTGTTACAAAATACAGACATTAAAGTCATGACCCCAGTCATCCAGTCACCAGTGGTCTACCTCTCTTCATTTGTCTTTGCATTGTCTCTGAACAACTGTATTCAGCAGCCTCTTGCTGAGTTAATAGTGGAGTTATTGCCACAACAGTGCCGTTTCCTCCTTTTTATCTCAACCAGACACATTAAAACTTTTTCATTGCAGGTATTTGTTCTGAAGTTCAGAAAGCACTTGTGATAATGAATAATGCCTCTACCATTGCATCTCTCAGGTACTCCTCTCTCAAGGTGGTTTCCTTGTATACTTACTATATTCCCCTATGATTTTGCGATACCAGTTATGTGAATGAGTTAAACCTTTGAGTTATTCCTATTTATTCCTTATATCCTAGCTAGGTATCTAGAAGGTATTTCAAATATTCAGTTGGTTGCCATGCTAATTTTTTTTTTTCCTGCTTCATACATATATATATGCACACATATATATATATTTTCAACTCACTTTCCGTACCAAGGCTCAGTTCCTATTGCTTCTCTAAGAGCTCCTCTAACTCTTCCTTTTCACTTTCAGGATTTTGGAAGCTAAGTATGTATATTCACTGTGATGCTATATTATTTGTATTGTAGGCTGCATCTCCATTCTCATTCTTGTCTGAGTGCCACAAACAGCCTACACTTCAGATTTTCTGTGATTACTTCAGATGACATTAACGTTGCCCCTGGATTAGTGGCAGAAAAGTAGAAACTATGTTAATGGACATAGTCTATTTACCAGCCTGAGGTATGATGATAGTCCTCTATAAGCCATTCTTTTTTTTTTTTTTTTTTTTTTTTTCTTTTTTAATTTAATTTAATGTCGTAGGAGAAAAATCAATTTTCTCCACCTACCTGCTTTTGAAAAAGCTTTGAGCTGGATGTTTTTCTGATATGAAGGAAAAGAATAACATCAGGAAAAATATTTGCAGTGATCTGGGTGAAGACCATATTCCTGTCTTTAAAAGTAGAGCTACTCTGTGTTGGTAAGCCAGAGTAGTGCTAGTTTGCTGTTAAAGTGAAGTTTGTTCAATGATGGTCTAGACAAATTTTATCTTTAGGAATTTCAGTAGCCTGTGTTACAACATCTCTTGGGAAGCATGATAGTGAAATACAGAGCCCTTCATCTTAAGGTCATTGACTCAAATCTGCCCCTAGGTGAAAAAGAAAAAAAAAAACCGTACGTGATGGCTTTTTGGTGATATATGTGAAAAGAGACAATGGACTACTATCAAACAGAGAAGTGCCTACATTGCAAAACTACTGTCAGAGTCAGCCCTGGTTGTGTCCTGCTGCTGATGCTTCAGCAAAATGAGCAAGGACAAAATAACCATGGAGACTCCACTTACTGCAAATACCTTCTGGCAACTGCTGAAGGTCAGTGATGATGGACATATGTGTCCATCAGTATCTAGTAGTATCTTGTAGAAGCTCAGTATCATCATACACCTGTAACTTCTTTACAAAAGAAGCCATGTCAGGAGGACACAGATAGCAGAGGTCTCACCTGGGATTTTTATGAGATATCTGAAGCCCACCCACCCATTCTGAAGTGAAAGGTAAAGTGGCATGCTGAAAGCGGTTCAGTAATTTGTTCTGGTAGAAACCTAATCCTGATGGGTTGTGCCAAATATATATGTATATATATATAATAAAATCTTGTAATGCAACCTGATGTGATGAGAAGTGGGATCCAGTGTAGCCTAGCATGGCTGAGGTCCAGGCATCAGAATTATAGAGCAGGGGGTTCTATATAGAGCAGGTATAGAACTCCAGGGGGTTCTAGCTTTGAGGGAGGGATCAAGCCTTAGAGGATATTTATGGATCTCCAGTGGATCTCATGAGTTTCTGAGTTGTACTTGTGCAGTATGCTTTGGTTGTCACTGTGGAGCAGTCTGAGTGCATGAACTGGGTTGATTACCTTTGTATGAAATTATATGGGAGATGCATCCCAGGAGTTCACCAGTAGCAAATGGGAAGTCAGTCTGTGAGAGCAGAACACAGCTAATTTCACGTAGAAAAAAGCATTCAATATGAACAGATCAGGTCCTCAACAGCTATTTCACTTTATAAAGCCATTTCTGCTATTCTGCACTGCTTGCTAATATATCTGTAGCTTAAGTGGACCAATGGCTGTAAACATAGCATGTGAGCAGCTATGCTCAAAAATTGTATGCAATATATGCTTTCCATATGCTTATGCAATATGGAAAAAATAACATTTTTACTTGCATTTAGGTAAGAGGTTTTGATGCCTGTGTCATCTATATCAAAGGAAAAGAAAGAATCCTAGCAGACTGAACACTTTGCACTTAGCAGTGTATCTGGATTTTTAAATACAAAGTGTAGCCAGTACAGTCTTGAACTGATACAGAGTTCTTGAAGTGACCTTGGAGACTAAGCATGAAGAACAGATATAGTCAAAAATTCTTGTCTCCTTCTGAAGTCAGAGGGCTGGATTTGACCATCAATGTATCACAGAACATTGCAAGCCATCACACTGAATGCAATCGTTTTATTTTGTTACAGAAGGCATTTCTACAAATCAGTGACATTGAAATGTTAGTGGTTTTTTTTTTTTTTTTTTTTTTTTTTAAACTTGGCTCTTTACATTTCTGCACTAGAGATACTTGCAAATCTGCTTAATTGTAGCAGACCTGTTAATTACTAAAATAATTCAAGGGTAAAATAAAAAACAAAAGACAAGACATAATGAACTTTAGATTTTTTCCTCTTCTGTAATCCTGTGACAGTCATTTTTTATTTCATGTGAAGAAAATAATGTCAGGAGGATACTAATCATCAATTTGCTACAGTTGAAACCAGCACAGCTGGCAGATGAGTGTTTTAATGTATTTCTAGATTAAGCAAGGCAGTTTAAAGAAAACATCATGCAAAAATTCAATCTGCTATGGGTTTAAAATAAAGTCCTCATCTGTGCCATGGTAGAGTGAATAGCTACCTTATGTTTTATCATATTGCAGTGGATTATCTTTCTAATGAAGGTTGTATCCCCCTAAAGCATTCCTGGGACATTTTGTGTTCACATTGGTCTACAATAAAGTAATGAGTGAGTGCAAGAGTGTATTTTCCTTTAGTAGCTCTATCAGGACTCTTCTCCTAACAAATTAAACCACAAATGAGTGCAATTCATACATGTAAGGCAAACCAAAATGCTGTATATTAATTTAATTTTGTATTTTATTCTCTTAAATTTGGATTCTTTGTGAATTTAGCATGGGTTTTGGAAAGAAAAAGAATTAAAATTTTGTTTCTTATTTATATTTGTTTTAATATCTCTATCTCTTTTTATTTTTCTTTTTTTTTTTTTTTTTTTTTTTTTTTTATTTTTTTCTGGAAATCCGCAATATACTACATATAGTCCTCCATATAATACAACTTTAGCTGGACCAATAAAGCTGGAACCTAAGAGACTACAGATCAATATTCAACACTTATTTAATGGACCTAGTTTTCCATCTTCATTTTTTAATCTCATTTATAGTAAAAAATTCCTCTATCTTTGTGAAGCCCAGAGCTGAGGGAGAACTAGATCTTAATTACCCATGAGAATTAGCCAGAATATAGGATCATTAAACATCTGTAAGAAAATGCTTCCAAACTGTATAACAGGTGAAGAACATGCAAACAGGTGCAGAGAGCATCTGTTTTTAGTCATTTGTACCTATTGTTAGGAGTTTGCAATGGATGAGACATTTGTTCACACCCTGTTTCACAGAGGAAGTAGGAGGAACATTTTTCACAACTTTGCACTTAGTTAATAAGGACTCAGTAATGGCTCCATGCTCTTCTATGAATTGGCCTGTTTTTTGGTTTACTCTGAGGTAAGTATGACTGTTTATATGAGTTTATCCCATAGAGTAGTAGATCACACAAACAGATGATTTTCTCTCTTCTGTGTTCAGCAAGGGTTTCTATCTCTTAAATGCAGTTTATCATGTCTCATTTTATTGTACTAAATAGTTTCTGAGGTTCTTCAAATAAGCTAAATATAATAGACATCACCATATCCCTGGCTAACCTTTTTACATGAATTTTTGCTTGCATTACTCTGGGGAGGAAGGGAAGGGCAGAGGGCATTCACCTTTCCCTTGGCAGCAATAAATTCATGTAGCTGAAACAGCTGCCTATTTTCTGTGCTCTCTCCCACCAGCTGATGTATTTAAACCCTGTTTCCTATTTTTTTTTTTTTTTTTTTTCCTCTTCCCTCCCTCCCTCCCTCCTTCCTTCCTTCTTCCTTGGCAAGAAGGTGGCTTCCCCCTCTCCTGCCACATCTTTTCAGAACCTTTTCATGGTCTCCTTTTACCTGTGGCCCTTCTAAATCATATATTTTGAGCTTTCTTCCTGCAGCAGCCTTAGTGCAGAATCCTGTTATTTAGTGAGGACAGTCTGGCATTCCCACTCCTCACCCCAAAAGGTATGTTATTGATCTTTTCAAGCGCTTACTCAAGTCTTATCCTAAAAACTATACACTAAAATCTCCTTCTGATAATCTCCTCTACATTTGAATATGTAGTTTTCAACCAATGACATCTAGATGTCAAGACTGGATATGGCTCATGATATTAAGGGTTTGGATGGATGCTTTTTGGGGACAAAATGCTAATTAAAATTGAATGTAATTCATATCCCATTAAATCCCAGTGGAAAATCCTCAGCTAAATTAGGTCATCCTGATCAGCCACTGTCTCTTTTTATCTCATTTTGTGTCTTCTCCTGCAAAAGATAATTGTTTAAAGGCAAAGAACGTCGTTGAAGTGTTGCCATCAGAATAACTAAAACTATACATGGTTAGATACTTCAGAGTAATCAGAGGCCCTTTTTTATCTTAGCTTCTCACCTTTTGTGCACTTCTGTCATGACATAAGCTGGGTGCTCCAAAGTTCCATGATTCTTGAACGCATGAAGGTGTATACACAGGAAGAGATTAGGCCATTTGTCAAATCTGCAGATTGCACTCATTTGCAAATTTAGAATAGTAAAATTCAGAATTATACAACATGTAGTGAAGTAAGTACAAGGTCAGTGAATGCCAGAAAATATATACTGAAGGGAAAAAGGACAACAGCTTATTGGCCTGCAGCAAGGGGCCGCAACAAAGACTGTCTGGATCTGATTAGCCTAAGTACACTGACCCCTTCCTTTTGGTGGACAGATCTATGCTTATTGGCGGTTTAATTAGCTGTGTTATCTTTGTCACAGCTTTAGAGAAGCACTTTTGAAATGACAGTCAGACCCCTTAAACTCCCTATTATTGTACCTGACCACAGTTCTTGTGAAGGTAGCTGCATAACTTTGTGGACAGCCTAATGAGGATCAGTGCTCTGGTGATAAAAACAAACAGGATACTAAGGCGAATAAGGAAGAATATATAAATTAATATATGCTATTACCGACACATGAACTATTGCACCAAGATTTGACATCCTACCTTAGGAATAATATTGTTAGATTAAAAAGCAATCAGAAAAAGGTTATAGTGTGATTAGGTGTTTGAAAATCTCTGTAATGACAGTGCTGAAAAGATGGGGAGTGTCTATTTTAGGAAGACTTGTACAAAGGCCAAAGAAAGAAAACCATACAAATAACAGTTTAGAGATGTTAGATAAAGAAATTCTGCTCTCAGTACCTCATAAAAAAGAGCAAAGATATTTTTCTAAAATATGGCAAATTCAAAACTTGGAATGGAAATATTTTTTTCAGACCTGGTAGAATTAAATTCTGGGACTTAGAAGGTGTTTTCAGCAGTTTTACAAGAATAAGGAGCCTTACCTTATGGCTTTTCCTTGTGTATGCCATTTTTCTGCCTTCAGAATGGCACTTGGATGGATTTTTATTAAATGAAAAAGCACACATTTGCAGAGGGTGAGGGAGGGAGTGGTCAGGGCCAGGCTGTATATGGTGGTTAATAAAGTTTCAGTGCATTTCAATAACTGGGAGAAGTACAGTGAGGGTTTTGCTCTGAAGCTCTGGTGGCAGCCCTGGCAGCTAGGCTCCAAAATAGGGAGCTGAAGCTGCAAACCCCTTAGGGGATGGCGGTAGGCAGGGAGATGGATTCATAGCAGCGGATGTAAAACAAGAAAGGGAACAGAAGCAAAGAAGGCTTGTTGGGGTGTAAAGGGTAGGGAAGCTCAGATGAAGGTGGATTGAACATCTGTCTACATGGGAGAGACGAAGGGAAATGAGAAGCATGTGAGGGTTTGGACTGAATGCTCAGGTAGCCTTGGTTTCAAGGAGAATGGAGGAAGAGTGTTGAATGGTACAGAAGACAGAGAAGTCTGTAGGTATTTGGGAAGGTTAGCAGAGATCTGAGTTTGGCAGGAGAGGGAGTGGAGCTCTGGGTGTTGGGGCTGGGGAAAGAAGTACTGGAAGCTGTTGTGGGTAGCTCCTATCCCTGCAGGTCTGCTTTTTCTTCTGTTTGCCAGCATAGGTAGTGCACAGGCTGTTCCCTCCTAGAACTGCTGTCGCCTTCCTATCTATCTCCATGACATTGTTCTTCCTTTTGGAATTAAAAGAAAGAATGAAACAAACAAACAAAAAAAAAAACAAAACCAAACAAACTAATTTAATAGATATAGGTATGATGAATCTACAGAATTATGAGGGTAAATGCTAAAAGAAAGCAGTAGAAAAAAGAGAGAATCTCAAGGGATAGGCTTTATGATGTCATTTAACAATTTGGTGTTAAAAAGCCTCTCCTTCTCTACTAAGGAGTTTGTCTTCTCTTCTGTGCCAGTCACTGTCTGCAGTTAAGGTAGTGGTCTGTGTGACAAGTCTGGGTCAGTATAGGCATTCTTAACAACATCTCAGTGCTAATTGAAAGCAAAGAGTGTGTTAGGTTCACCTGAAGAAAGGCTGTTAAATACGTTATTCCAATCGACAGAGTAAAGTCATATATTTCATTTTGGCTGCAACAACTGTTCCTAACAAGATGTGATTGAGTTTCCTTTGCTCACATCTCTGAGTAAGATTAGCCAAACTTTTCGGAGTGATACTGCAAAGCTGGAGAAGGGGGAGGAGCTGTTTAGGGGCCTGATTTCTTGGGGGTATTGAACGGTTGTGCATCATATTGACTTCACCTGGAGCTCTGGTACCGTCTGCTCCTGGTAGTAGTAGCAAGGCCATCACTGCAGTGGCATTTTTCATTCAAGTGAAGACACTCCTCAAGGATATTACTTTCAAGTTGGAACATTTCCCAAAAGTTTCATCAATCTTTATGGAAATATATTTTTACGAGCTATAAGGTCTATTTTTTTTTTTTACATTGATTATTTCTTTCCAAAAAGGCAATTAAGTGATGCATGAAAGGAAGAGAAGTAACAATTAAAATTCAAAAGGTTTGAAGAATAATTATTTGAATTATAAAGATCAATCACATTGTAAATGAAATCCAACTGACTCAGAAATTCTGTATTATATCTTTAATGAACTTTTACTTTGTGTCTTGCTTTCCTCATGTAGGAATTGGAATGCTATGCATCTCAAAGTACTACTTGTATAAAGTTTGGTCTATCTTAGAAATAGTTAATTTCTATTATAATCTACTGAATTTAGTATTTGCTGAAGATTTCTTAAAGTGAAGAAAAACAGCATTTCAGATAAACACATCAATAGTCTGTGAGTGGGATTGCTAGGAAAGGTCTGAGGCAAATAAAAAAGCGACATTTTTTTTTTTTTTTTTTTGAATATAAAACTATTTTTGAGGTTTAAATTCACTACTAAGGTATTTAAATTCACTACTAAGAATTTGGTTTTCAGTGAAAAAGTGACCTCTGTGAAAATGTTGATACGTTAAAGAAAACAAAATATAGTCAACAATACTTTTTTGGACAAAGCCAACTATTTACACCTGTGTCAAAATAGATGTTGGTGTCTGCACAGACCAGAATTCAAAGGCCGCACGCAGGCCTTTTCTCTGCTAGCAGTGAATGTAATGATCAGTAGTTTTCAAATTAGTCTACACATACTAAGGAATTTGCTGAGCCTGTCCTGGTTATCAGCAGAAAAAAACCCTGTTAATTAACAAGTTAGCCAGGGAAGGTACTAGTGATGGAGGAAGCCATTTATGAGAAAGGCAATTATGCAAAGCACACTGTGATATGGAGTCTCTCAAATCAGCTAAGCCTCTGGGAAATTAAATGGTGATGGCATTTCATGAAGTGCCACTGGTTTGGCTGTTCTTTTAATGTTTATTGCACCTGGGAGCCCCTCTTCTGGACCCCAGGTTTCTGTGGTGCTAGATGCTGTACGAGCCCAGAAGGGAGGTGGCCTTGCTCCCATGGAGCTTGTTGTATGATAAAACAGCCTGACGCAGCAGGGGGCACTGGGTCAGGTTCAGCTCCAGGTGCAGTTCACAACTGCAGATTTCTGGCCTAAAGGAACAGAGAAACAGTCTCAGGATTGTTTAAACTTGACATACCTTCAGAATAAGAAAACAGATGACAGTCAAGAGAATAGAAGGAAATGAAGAGACTACTTTGGTCACCTTGAGAGTTATCTCAGCCCACAGACAGCCAAAATACTTTCAGATCTTATTGTTTATGCTGTGAGTATTGGTTTTACATAGATCAAGCTGAATTACTAAATAGCAATAGCAAGACGTCAGAACACAGACTTTTTCCTAATGGTTTTCCTATGTACAGTCTTCACGATGTTTATTTATCTAGCATATAGTGTGCTTAGATTTAGTGACTAGTAAATCAGGAAGTGTTAATTCTTATAAAATACAAGAAATAAATGAAAATAATGTGCTATTTCACTGATTCATAGTTTGGTTGCTCTCATTTTTTCTTTAGCTGCCTATAAAACAAATGTAATGTGAATGAAGGTAGGTACAAGAATAAGCATTAGTGAGGAGTAGAAAGCACCTTACAGAAGATGAGTCTTAAAGCTCTTATATCTTTGCTATCAGCAGCAATGCATGATCAACAGCTAGGAGCAGGCAGGAGTACAAATATTCTTACTGTTTAGGTAAACAATTTTAAAAATACACATTGGCAATCTTTATGCTCAGCTAAAGATTAGTTGCTCATGTATGTAGTTTAACAGCAACCTTCAAACTAACAGCATCTTCTCCTACGCTAAATGCAGTGCTCTGAATGTCACAGATACGCAGTGCAGAATTCTGTAAAAATATAGAACAGATTGAAATTTAATACAGCTCTGCATGGAATGATATCTTATTAAAAAGAGGATATTTATTTAACATCCTGCCAAGCAAACTAATGGGTTTATTCTTTTCTGCATGCATATAGCTTCTTTTGCCATTAGAGTTATGCATGAAGATAAAGCATAAAACTATCGTTTCAGTCAGTGGAAATTTCTTTATTGACTTAAGAGAGCAAGTTATGTTCTCTAGCAGTACAGCAAAATAGTCTTGTAATTTTATCTAGGAAAGCTACTTGCAGCCAATTTTGCTGTCGGGCCTGCTACATCTTTTTCTGAAAAATCTAAATCTGTATTTATTCAAATTTCCTGTAGTTTTCAGTTCATAAGTTAAAAAACAGTACCTTTGTTAGCATTATGAGATACAGAAAAGGGTGGATTCTTGCCTTTTAACTATGCTTGTTTGCTTTCTAACACATTTTTCTGCCCTATTATCTCTTGATAGACTGACTAAGCTGCTGACCAGTCATATCAATTGAAGTGAATGGTAAGACCCCCTTTAGCTTCCATCACTCTAGAAAGAGAAAAGAAGCAACAATTGGAGAACTCAAGAGGGGCAGGATTTTATACAATATAATCTTATAGATTATAAATTTATTTATCCTGTTGTGTAATTCAAATGCCTAAAACACTTAAAAAAAAAGACACCTAGAGTTGTCTTCTTCAGAGGCTTGCTTCTGCAATCTTTAGCTGATTAGTACACTGCTGCCTGATCTTTCTCCAAAAGCGAGAGGTTGTTTTTAGTTCTCCAAAAATGTTATTTGATTGACTATGAATAATGAGTAGCAAACGATGATTTTCCAGACAGATGATAATCTAGTTATTCTGATGTTAAAACACATTTCTTTTTTGCTTAAAGCAATTTTCTTCAGCAAAAGCAGTCAAAGTAAGGCACAGTTCTTCACTTCATAGGTCACCTTATATCACAAATTCCTCACAATTCCAATATATTTTAAAATTAAGTTTAAAAATAACTCCTGAAAAACAAACAAACAAAACTTAAAATATCTCATAAATATTATAATAATAGTTTTCAAGATCTGCAAGAAAATTTTAGCATGGAACAGATATATGGCAATATTCTAAGTCTCTCAGATTAGCACAAAGATTCAATGCTGGTATATCACAGAATATGAACCTGCTTTCTATAAAGTCCAAGAATGCAAAACATGCTAATAAATCCATTTATGTTTCCTCCTTCTCTGTTGTAGAGAGCTTCAGGGGTGGCTACACATATTTGACCATATTTCTTTTAATGACCCAAAGGTATTTTAAAAGTAGTTGTTTATTCTTCCTTTCAATCTAAAAATAATCACTGAATCAGCAACAATTAGAGGAAAGATGTGAGAACAGTAGGGAGAAAAAGATTAAACCCAGGAAAAAAGCATCATTAAGAAGGATGGTAAATGGTATGTGAACTGGATTAATGAAAATATTCAAAATTAGTAATCATGTAACACTGAGATCTCAGACTTTTTAGTGGCTAAGAAATATATATATGAGCCCAGATAATAATTAAATTAATTTTTATTGGCAGTTCATTAAACACACCAGATGGCCAGTGAGTTCTGGTGAGAGAACTGTAGTTTTCAAATCAGTGTTGAGTTTTTTTGCTTGTTTTCTAGTTTTTAATGAGTGAGTAGGTGCATGTGTACCAAAAAGAGTAACCTTTTACCATAGCCTCCTTCCATTGTTTAAAAACATCTATCTCAATATGGCAGATAGGCACACGTGTTTGAGTGTTGGGCATTGCACTTAAGAATGGAACATTTTAAGACTCTTCACTTAACCCCACCTGGACTTCAATCATGCAATCACACCTGTGTGAATCAATATTGTGTCTTGGATAAGCAATACTGTATTTTTGAAATGGCCACATACAAATTCTAGCCGAGTGAAGACGGGAGGGCTGGGTCCTCTGTGAGAAGGGTCCACCACCTGTCCCATGCCAGAAAAGGGCCAGTTTCAGCTGGCTCCAAAGGGACAGCTGCTGGCCAGAGCTGAGCCATGAGTGATGCTTCTTGGACCTCTGGGAGAGAAGATTTAAGGAACAGGTAAAAAAACAAACAAACAAACAACACAAAACCAAAAAATAATGACATTATAGGAGCTGGGAGAGTGTGGAGTGAGAATCAGCCCTGCAGCCCCCAAGGGGAGCACAGCAAGGAGGCAGGAGGTGCTCCAGGCATGAAGGAGCAGTTCCCCTGTGGCCTATGGAGAGGCCCCTGGTGGAGCAGGCTGTCCCCCTGCAGCCCATGGGTCCCACATGGAGCAGATCTCCACGCTGCAGCCCGTGGAGGAGCCCCCAGTTGGAGCAGGTGGACGTAGCCTGGAGGAGGCTGCAGCCCATGGAGAGCCCCCGCAGGAGCAGGGAGTCCGGGGGGAGCTGCCGCCCATGGGGGACCCGTGCTGGAGCAGTTTGCTCCAGGGGAGTGGACCTCATGGTACAGAGCCATGTGGGAGCACTTCTTGAAGAGCTGCTGCCTGTGGGCAGCCCCCTCAGGCTCAGTTCGGGAAGGACGGCATCCCATGGGAGGGACCCCATGTGGAGCAGGGCCAGAGAGTGACCATGAAGGAGCGGCGGAGAGGAAACATCAGGGAATGACTGCAGCCCACATTCCTTGTTCCCCTGTGCTGCTCTAGGGGGAGGACATAGAAGAGGGTGGATGGAGCGTGGGAAGGTGGTTTTATTTTTATTTTTATTTTTTAATTATTTTTGCTTTTCACTGCATTAGCTTGTTAGGTTAACAACTGAATGTGAGATTTTGAATTAATTTAAATTATCCTATGTTGATAAGTTTAAAGTGCTTTAGTCAAAGCTTTATTCTAACCTCAACCATATCATGATTCTGTGATTCTATACTGAACAATATATATATTTTTCCCCAAAGCAAGCTAACAATATTAATTTCAAAATACAGAGCTGTATAATTCCCTGAAATGTAAGATTGATGATTATTTTGGAATGGTTAATAGCTTGTTTATTACCCAAAAGAGTAAAAGATGAGCAACTGTGATTTTATATTCATTGCAGATTAGAAAATCAAGTTCTCAGATTAGGTAGTGTGGTCTCAGTATCAGGCACTTTATAATGTAGCTACAAAATGCCTACTGATCATGACAATGTGTCAGTAAGTGTTGATTTACACTTGACATTAATATAAATGCATAGCTGGTTGGCCTGTAAAAGCTAAAAGCCTTAAAATATAAATTAAACATGGTCACGAAGTGATGAGACAGCTAGATATGAAAAATGGATAGAATAAGGTTTGCTGATGAAAAACAAAAAGCTGACTGCAAAGACCTAGAAATAATTTCACAGTGCTGAATGAACAGGTGATGAACTGATTAAATTCAGTGCTGATAGACCCAAGATGTATATGACGGACAACCAATCCTTATTTTACAGGCATAGCAATGATCTCTAAATGAGCTATCACCACTTAGGAAAGAGATTTTTGGAAATCTAATACAAAAACTTCAGCTTAGTATTTGATTGCAGGTGAAGCAAATAGTTTCAGACATTGTTACAAAAAGAACTGAAGGAAAGAAAAAGTAAACATGAATATGTTAGTGGCTAAATCTGTATTCCAAACTGTGAACCCAGTGTGGTAGTAATTTCCCTAATACCAGAACTGTATGGTAGAAGCAGAAAAGGTACTGAGGAGGCAAGAAAAGCTGATCGGGGTATGAAATATACTTCATCTGAGGAAATGACTGACTAGACCTCCCCCTACTAGGGCTGATGGTGAATGAAGGTTAGAGCAGAGAAAATAAATAAGCTATGAGGATTCATGGTCCCTCTTTCTCGTGAAGGAATTAGGAGTTATCAAATGGAATTATCAGGTCTCAGCTTCAAAGCAGACAGAAGACAGTAACTATTCATGTCGGACTTGGTCAACTGAGGGGTGGTTGGCCATACCTTAAAAATAAATGTTAGAAGCTTTCACATCTCTAAGAAGCAAATGAACAAACTCATGGTTAAGTCAATCCAGGACTCTTATTAAGAAGAAAACACCACTTCTGTCTCAGGAACTCTACAGATCACTGTGAACTTTGTGGAGGAGTCATTTCTATATCCTCTCCTGGGCAATGGTCTTGCCTTCTGAAAGGACACTTTCTTAAGGAGTCAGGCATGGTTGCATGGAATTTTTATGTGGAATTTTTCTTTCTAAGATTATTTAGTAATGTTGATCTATACCCTTTATTCTTTAATGGTAGGCAAGTACTTTGTTTTAGTAGTGGAAGAATGCTATCTCTTGCTTGAGTTGTATTGAAATACAACTGTGATGTAAATTTCAGACAGGCTGTGCAAAGATGAGCTCTGCAAAACAGCAAGTGTGGAACTGAGCCTAGCTAGTCTGTCAGTCTTTCTGAGATATTTCTTGTAAGAAATGCTTTGTAGTTCCTAAAGCTGACTTGAAAACCAAAATTCACCTAGCTTTTCTCTCTCTCTTTGCTGTGACTTAATGCTGGGACTGCCTTTTAGTCCGATGTGTATGGTAACCAATGGCACACCCTGAGTGATTTCATAACCATTTGTAGTGTCCTTGGGTTACAGAGTAGAATCTGACCGATTTCATAATTTCATCTTTGGTGTTCTGCAGCCAATTGAAGGGAACTGAATTTCTGTGATCCTAATGGTAGTTTTTCAAACCACTTCCAAACTGGAAACAGAATGTAATCACTTACTGTGTGTGCTCATTCATTGGAAAATCTGCAGAATCCCCATGCCCTTCAGTAACATTAATTTTATTCTAGGAAATGGTCCTTAGTTATGATCACTTGCTAAAATGTGATAGAATAAAAAATGTAACAGGAGAATTCTTTTTCTGGGTGGTTATTTTTGAAACAGACTGCTGACAAAAAAAGGGAATATCATGAAGTCTTAGATTGAGTTAGACTAACAGTAAAAAATGCAGAACATCAAAATTGAGTAAGCTGAGTCAACTGCAAATAAATCTTGCAAATAAAATTTGTCTTTCAGTTATATGTAATTAAGGTAAAGATTTTTTTATGAGCTGAAAATCCACAGGAAAGACATTTCTGGGAAGTAGCTCAAAAGTTAAGCAAAATAAATTCTATAACATCTGTATTTGTTGTCTAAAACTTAAAAAGTAATATTGTATCATATCTGAATATTTGTTTTAGAAATGTTGAGTATTCACTTAAGAAAATTAAGTAGTTTTTCTGAATGTCCTGGTGATATTAGAGGAGTGTTATCATTGAATAAAGAAATAAATGATTAATGATAATGTGGAAATTACAGAGTTTAAATAATGCCAGCTATCAGCTGTACATCTTCTGCATTACTTTTCCAGATGTTATTTATTTATTTATTTATAATGTAAGTAAAATGCATATTTTCCAAGTGTGATCAGTGCAATATGGTCTCTTCAGCAAATACCCATATCCTTTTGGGTAAAAAAAAAAAAAAAAAAAAAAAAAATTATGAACAAGCTGCTTGTCATAAAATCATATGTGTGGAGATGATTTCTGGAAGTCATCTAGACCTGTTTCTGACAGGAGATTGTAGTAATTCCAACACTTGGCTAGATCAGTAGTGTCTTAGCTGAATCTTGAAAACCTCCAACACTTTTGTAGCACTCTAAGTGATGTGTCCTACTCCTGCAATACCATCCTTACAGCATTCCCAAGCTGCAGTTTGTTACCATTGACTCTTGACATATTTTCTGGCACTATGAAGAAGAATTTGTCTCCCTCATCTTTGTAACTTTGGGCAGTTGTAGGCTATTAGACTGGTATTAGCTTAGCTTCTTCTTTATCAGATTAAAGCTGAGCTCTTTCAGCTCCTCTTGCATGCAGAGGATCTCTAAGTTTCTTGACTGATTTGACCTTTGACCCTCTGGGCCTTTTCCAATTTCTCCATATCCATCTCGAAAGGAGGGATATGGAGTTGTGCACAGCTGAGCACATTATTCTAGCTGTGATCTCAGCAGCTCCAAAAGGTGCCAGGTGGCATGTCTCTTGATTTGGTGCCCATATTTTTCCTAATGTAGCTTAGGATGCCATTTTATTTTGTGCAGAGCGTTGCATGTATGCTAGACCATTTAGCATGGCATCTCACATTGGTGCATGGCATCTTTTCTCCCTTCTCCAAGTTAAACATAATTTCTGTTTTTGTTTCTGTTAGCCCAAACCTCAGCTTTCTTAATGTCTCTCTCATTGAAGCTCTACCATGCAGTATTTCACCATACATCACCCCGTATTTTGGAATTGTCCACAAATTTGGTCAGAGTGCATTGTGTTTCATCGTCCAGGTTGCTGCAAAGATACTGAACAGCAACAGCTTGAGTATCAAACTGTTTCCAAACATCAATCACATTTTAAACCATAGGTTGCTACTTTGTAAGATCAGCAGTCTGGCCGATTTGTGACCTTTTGAATAGTCCACTTGTCTAGCTCATACTTCCTCAGCTCCCAAATAGGAATGCTGTGAGAGGATGGTTTATTAAAGTTCACTGTCATTTCCTTTTTAACGTGCCAGTCATTTCTTCATAGAAGGCAACGAGATTGGTCAAGCCTGACTTGCCTTTGGTAAATCCGTGCTGTCTATTCCTGATTAAACTCTTGTCCTTCATGTGTTTGGAAATGGATGCTTACGGTACTTTCTCCATAATCTTTCCAAGGACTGACAGAGACAACTAACTTTTAGTTCACCATCTCCTTTTCCTTGTCTGTCTTAAAGATGTGTGTAACACAATTGTTTTCCCCATCAGGAGCTTCCTGTATTTGTTGTGATTTTTCATAGATAAGCAGTCATTTTGCAATCACATCATAAAAAAAAATAGCACTCTTGAGTTTGTCTCATATGGCACTCAGGCTTTGAATACATCCAGTTTATATAAATATCTTCTAACCTGTTGCTCTACCACTGATGGCTCTTGGTCCTTCTGACACTCTGCTGCCATGCAGAGGTCTGGGAGCAGACTGAAAAGGCATTCAGTACTTGGCCTTTCCAATAGCACTTGTCATTATGTTGTCCCTCTAATCCATGATGCCCACATGGGGAGTAGTCAGAAAAGCATGCAAGTCTAAACATGCTCTTAAAGCATCATAGACCTCAGCTCTGGGCAAGCAGCAGACCTCCTTGGCTAAAATTAAATGCATCTGTTCCACATATGATAGAGTTGACTGTGTCCTGCTGACTGTGTCACTGACCATGGCTGTTCAAGATTTTTTCACTTAATGCTCAGTATGTAGCTTTCTCATGTATGATCAAGAGGAATAGCAGAAAATGACTGATTTAAACAAGAAGAAAGGGAATGGAGGTATGGTGTCATCTAGCTAGGTCCCTGCACCACAGTGCAGTTACATATAACCTGTAAAGATCAGATTAGTCACAGCCTGAAATTCCAGTGTCTGGAACTGTTGCATAGCCTATATGTTTGCAAACCTAAATATAGGGAAAACATAAAACAATTTATAGCCCTGATGTACCAAAGCAATTTTGTGCCCTCTTTCCTTTGATTATGAGTCCATCCCACTTCAAACCTCAGGGGGTCCTGAGTTTCTGTCTCCAGTGAGAAGTGATCTTCCCATACCTTAGACCTGTGCTGTGTATTTATGTCTTCTTGGAAGAATATCTGGATGTCCTTTTCAGGGCTCATGAAGAAGACAGATATGTAAATTTCACAATGAAGAGAATAAGGGTTAAAAAGTAGATGACCTTGTTGATATTTAACATGTATACCACTGGACCCAACTGTTTTTCAAAATTAGTGTATGTTTCTGGCATTGTGAATATTTAAATTATATCAAGGCAAAAACCCTGCCTTGAAGAATTTATGTACTTAAAATCACAAACCACAACAAGGAGAAATTCTTAGAACTTTTTTTTTTTTTTTTTTTTTTTTTTTTTTTTTTTTTCCCTACTATTTGCTGAGTTTATGCAACTGGACAGTATCTCAAAGTATTTAAATTCCAAAGAAAAAATAAAATTAAATGCCTATAAATAACAATTAGTATTTGAACCATATAATAAATCTGTGAAGGTATTTTTAGCATGGTTTCAAGTTACTGAGAAAACGTCTCATTTTTTGAGACTTTTGTAGGATCTTTAATATGAAGATCTGCTTTAAATGAAGAGAAAATACTGAAAGTTTAGTCTATAGTTCGTGTCTTCCATGGTTTTCTGAAGTTATACACTGAGAAATCATTTGACCTGTGCAGAAATGCTTTAGTCAGAATATGCCCCTACTATAAAACATCCCAGAACTTAAATCCAGTGCTGGCTGAGAGACAGGTATAAAAACTATTTCAAATTGTTTTCAGATTGGAATGTTATCTGAGAACATTCACATGCTAAGATGCAAGATAAGCTCTGCTGTTTGCTTGTGTTTCACAGTTGTTGAGGAATAAGCTGTATTGATTGCTGGTTCACTCTTTTACTATTAATCTGACAATCTTGTTATAAACCTTCAGTAGTTGTAATTCTTTTCCAAGCAGTGATGGCTGTTTTGAGTTCCTTTTCTGGTGTGCATTTTCAAAAGGTTGTAAGAATATATCTGGAAGAGCTGAGCAGTTTCGCATGCCCATCCAGAACCCATTTTTCTTACATGTATAATCTTGTTCTTTCCCATGAGGCTTTACCTCCTTTATCTTTGGCTGAAGCTGCAGATACAGCTTTCCACTCCTTTTTGCCCTTCCACTCTATAAGAACCTCATATCCAGCCTTTGGATCATGACGTTACAGCCTGTTGGCTTTATGTAATAACTGCGTATGAAAAACTTGAGCAGGGAAAAGGTACTCACTCTAACCTTATAATAAAATTGTTAAAGAGACACCAAATGAAATTAGCAAGTAGGTGTGGAAACCAGAAGGAAGGCCTTTTTAAAAGAAGTGAGTCCTTAATGTTTTTTCCTATGTGTAGAAAAGCTCGAGCAAGTTAAGAGACCAATTCACTCAAAACATAATTTATCGGATGCCATTAAATACAAAGATGCCTGTTGTGATTCCCTCAGTCACAGAGCACTGGCACCTGTGGGAGCACAATGGCAGTGTCACTATGGCCTGGTTCTGTATTATTTGCCCCTGATAACGGAGACTGTGAGAGATAGGACGGGTTCTTACTCTCCAGACCTGTCTTGTTTCTATTCTTACAGGACAGGTCACTGAAGCTGTCTCCAGGAAAAAAAAAAAAAAAGTAAAAACAGGTATGTCTTGGATGGGTTGTAGAATTAAGGATGCAACATTAATATTCTCGATTCTGTATTTTGGCATTTGATATTTTTTTCTTTAAAGTTACAAAACACGGAAAAATGAGGCAGTGCTTAGTACTGCTTGCTTCTTCAGAGGCTGATAGCACAGAAAGTGTAAGAGGATCAGAGAATGTCGTTAATAGGAATCACAGTAATTACTCTTTTTAAAGCTGTCACATAGATCTTGGGTATGAGAGGAATTAAAAAAAAAAAAAGAAATATCAAGCTATCTATGAATTAATATTAAACTGGAGAAATATGAAGAGTCTCATTACCATTCCTAATCACCACATAATTTCTTCTATTTTGCAGATGGAGCCTAGCAAGGGCTACAGAGTCCAGCTGTTCTACAGCTGTGAATCTCCCAGAATTCATCTCCCATGGTAATAGCCTAATAGCCAGAACTGACTAATGCCATTCCTGCATGACTGTTGGCTGGAACATGTGCCTGACCATGTGAAGATTAGTCTGAATTGCAATAGAATATATAACTAATAGAGATGACAAAAAAAAATAAAATAAAATAAAATAAAATCAAATATACTGAAATAATGGGTAACTATTTATGTTTCTGTTCTAGGTTTCTGTGTTTAGATGCTTTTGACATTTTAATAAATGAATATATCTGTATCTAATAAATAGAAATATATCTATTTCTACTATACTGTCTGCAGCTACCTCTAGCCCTAGAACTTATCATAGTTCTGTGAGACTGAAGATAATAATTCAATGTTATTATATATGAACTTGTGACATAGATTACTTTGATTTGTTATAAATCATTAGGATTTTATCTGATTGTCATTGGCTCTTTGAGAAACAGTTAAATTATGGACTTGCCAGGTAAAAGTATGGACTTTGCATAGCCACAGCAAAAAAAACACCAAAATTAAGAAGTTTATAGGAGTGAGAGGGACAGAGAAGGTTACTTGGGTAATGTCTTTAGGCCAGGTGATTTGCTTTGTGCAGGAAAGGAACAATTGTTGCTGCTAATTGCAAGATGCTCTAATTCCCAGTGACAACAGAATTTGATTTCAAAAGTTTTGAACTTGAAAACAGGGTTCAGAGTCTATTAAGGAAATACACATATCAATCCCAACCAAATCATGCTTCATTTAATATAAGGCTATAAATAGTACTTAAGAGCACGTAAAACTGTTTACTATCATATTTTGTGCTATTGCAGTTCTTTATGATTTTGTGTTTGTGAACCTTCCTAAACAGTCAAATACAGAAGCACATTATGTTTTGTTTCTTGTTTTTCATCTGTGCTTTAGCCAATGACTGTTTCTCTCCAGATTCATGATAGTCACAGATGTTCTTTTTCCTATCTATCCATGTATGAAAATATTGATATATGGGTAGTTTTGGATCTTGTTTTTCTCAGAACAATTACTGAAATTATTTATATACCTTCATGATTAAATATTGTCCTATTTTTGTGTTTTTGCAACATCTGCTTTCTACAGAAACCCAGTTTTGAAGTTGATGGGATAGTTTAATTAAGAGCTTCTAATATTCATTGTGAATATATGGGGCTGAACAGGCAGTTTTCCACAACTTTTAATTTTTTATGTGTGAAATTTCTATTAACAATGAAGCATCTGTTCTCTTAAAGGGAACCTTTTTCCACACGTGTTGGTGTTGGGAGCTCTTATGATCAATTTAAAGTGCAGGTGTAATTGTTCTGTCTGGTTCAGGTGCCTTAATGACACTTTGCAAATCTGCTGTTTTTCTTTATGTAAATTATTTAATCTACACAGATCTGTTGGTTTAGTTGTGGAATAATCAGTGCCTCTAAACCAAAGCAAGCACCTCCAATTTTGGCACAAAACACTAGTCATATATTCCACTTATTCCCTGCTACAGTTACAAATGGTAAATGGCAGGCCTTTTAAGAAATTCCCCTGTGGTGCAGCTAGCAGGAGATTTCTCGATTGTATAATAATCAGATCTGACCAGATGGTGATGAGGCTGGATACTAAACGCTTTTTAAGCTCTCCTGCTAGGTTTTCTCATTTAAAAGTGGAGAGATCTCGCTTTAAGGCCTACATGATTTCAAAGACACCTTGCTATGAGGCATACAGAAATGCTTATTCTGTCATATGCAACAGCACTTCACATTTTCAAGCAACGTAAAGAAGGATCATGACTTATTTAGAAAGTCAGTGTGTTTCTCACAGAAAGTACCAGCCTGATATCTCTGAAGAAGAAAACTTAGTCAGGGAACACACAGAGGTTAGATAAGGGAGTAGATATTGAGGTGTTTTATTTACTTATCTTCATCATTGTCCAGCTGCAAAGTTCCACAACTTGGAATTAAAATACTATAGCTAAAGAAAGGAGGCTTTCTGTGGGGTTCAGTTTGCAAATGGAGGGCCTACAATGAGCTGTTTTGTGGAGGTATCTACATGTGAAGCAGGTGTCTCTGCTCCTGCTGTACTTAGTACAGAGGAAATCGGTACAGTCAGTGGAGTCCAGAGAGCTCTTAATCTCATGAGCTATGTGGGCAGGCATCTCCGCTGACTGTATCAACTAAATCTCCATCAGCGGGATGGGAACTTAAATACCTGGCACACACTGCAAATAACTTCTTCTGGAAACCTAAATGCGGGTTCAATCACTGAACTGCCTCTCACCCATCATTCTTGTTCAGTCCTCGCAGGCAAAAGCTGGGAACTGGTCTGACCTCGTACAAAATGGGTCAGACCTCGTACTTGCAAGCCAGGGCTGGCTCTGAACTGAGAGTCAAAGTTCATCAGCTCAGTTGCTGGAGATGGCTGCTTCTGTCTACCATACTCACATGCTTTTGGATTAGGCTCCACAGAAGTCTTTTTTTTTTTATTTTTCCTCCAGTATCAGAAGTTAAGCAGAGTTAAGCAGCTGGTTGAAAGGCTGCTGTTTATAAAAAGCCTCAGAGTATCTCATTCTACTGAATGAGATGCATTAGCAGTGAGTCCTCTTGAGTATTTTTCCATTTATCTATAGAACAGAAGGCTTTTGAAATCAATAAAAAATCTATTTACCTTAATTTAACACTAGCTTACCTTACCTAGAACACAAAGTTTACCTCTGAAGCATTTAAAAACTGTTAGGCTACTTTGTGTTTTCATTAAAGCAATCCAATCTGTACAGAAGAAGCAAAGGTATAAGAGAACAATAAAACAATCAGATGGTGTGGAACTGTATTCGATTTTGGCAGTGGTGGGAAGAGTGGGATTGCACATTGAACCATAGAATCACTCAGGTTGGAAAAGATCTCTAAGATCATCTAGTCCAACCTTTAGCCTAGTACTGACAAGTCCACCACTAAACCATGCTACTAAATTCTAAATCTACATGATACAATAACTAGAAAATCTGTGTGTAGGACATGTATCAAGAAGATTAATCTCTCAATCTATAAGAGAAAGTGTGAGTTTTGAGTTCTGTTGTACGTCATGCATCATGCATGTGATGTACTTCACAAAAAAATCATACAATGGATTATTTTCATTTACAATTTTATTTTATTTTTATTTTTCTCTTCAGTGTCTCATACTTAAGGCCAGAATTATTAAGAACTGGAGTGTGAGGTCTGGCACTGGTGGCATGACTTTGGGGACCGAGTCTCCTTTAAGATGATGGACATACGTGTACTCATATCTCTGAAAACAGGACTCTTGAGAACAGGAAGTCTCTCCTCAGGAAGATGAGTTACTGTGGTCACCGAGAACATGACATTTTGCCCACAGGCAAAATTGTCTTTATGTGCGTTACCCTGTTAATTTTTTTTTTTTTTAATTAATTAATTAATTAATTTTTTAAATTATAACCATGCCAGTTTCACATCTGGCTTTGCTACTGCAGGTTATTTTGTAATGTGACTCTAGATAGGATGCTATTCTTAAAGGTTGTATCTTATATTGGCAGCAACTAATATCCCAAAGGAGATTTTGCTTCTTAATTTAGCAACTGAAACTTGATGCTAGAGTTTTACTCATTTTTAAAAGCAAAGAAACTCATATCCCATGTTTGCATGTCTTGAATACTGTTCCTTGTGATTAAAATATTAAAGTTTCATGTAAAAGTTCTTTCTCTCCTTCTCTCTAGTGATGGTGAGCTAGAGTCCAAAGTCCCATGAACCTACATCATGCTAAATCTGTCTTCTGTAGGATGCTCCTTCTCTCCTTTCTTACATCTTATCCAATATTCTTGACTTATCTGTTAAGACATTTCCAAACCTCCATACATTACTTCAATGTGCATCAGCTGAACATTTTATCTTAAACTGTGAACAAATTCCCTCTAATTCCCAGACCTCCTTTGAAAAAAAAATAATCTACAGTTTCCCAGACTATACCAAAGGTTAATGAATGAATAGAGGAATAATCTAATTTTGAAGATTATTGTTACTTAAGTTTCTTTCATGCAAAAGCTCTAGTACATGTTTCTCAGGGTCTATTTAACACTATCTGTAGTAGGGGATGCTGCTAGAAGAGGCTAGCTATTGATCTGGCATTAACTTTTTGTAAAAATTGGCTTTTCGCAGTAGTGAGATCTGAAGAAACAAAAAAGGTAGTGTTCAGAAAAAGCTAAAAATATCTTGAAGGTGCAAAGCTTCATCTAAGATTGCAGCTGTCCTATACAAGAACTGCATTTCCTTCAGGAAATTCTGACTCAACACTCTGTTAAATGGATTACTGGATTTTCAAAGGTGATGGAAGACTTTCTTTGGATGTGTAAGCAATTTTCCTCACTGTGATGCTAACAAGACCACAGGCCCTTTTGTTTTGTGCTCCTTTTGAAACGATTGGCAGAGGACAGAAGCAGTGGCTGCCGGACCGCATAGCTGGGTTCTTGGCTCTGGCAGGTGCATCATTAACTTCCCAATCAGCATGTTTTGTCTGACAGCTGCCACCTTTCCCCAGAGACAGGGAAGAAGGGCTGGCTGAGTAGCGAGTGCTGCCAAAGCTCCCGGCATCCCTCTGGAGAAGGGCATGTTGTGTGTGTGTGTGCCTCTGGGTGCATCAGCCTGGACCCTTGATCTGTGTGTGGATGCAGTCTCCTGGCTGCTAGCAGCATAGCAGCTACGTGGGGAGCAAAACATGTAGGCAGCTCCCAGATGAAGGAAACAACAGCCTCATAAGCTTCCCCAGGGTTGTTTGTACCTGCAGTATGCTATGAGCAGCTCAGGGAATGGGGCAGGGCTTATGTGCAGGGGAGACCTGTACTAGTTTTCCTTTTCTTCACACAGGCAAGTGACTGATGTTGAATTATTAGAGTAAAACATTTGCCTGTTTCAGAGCCCTGCTAATGGTTTTGACTGAGACAGTTTCACAAAGTTGAATGTATTTAAAAAAGCAACAGATGTAACAGGAATTGCTCTTGATAAATACACTTACTCCAATAGTGCTAGTATATGATAATAGTGCTAGCAAAATGCTCTCCCAGGTATTCCTCACCAAAGGGTGAATGCACAGAGCTTCCCAAGAAGGTGTCCCTGTCTTGGTGGAGGAGAAGGAGCACAGCTCATCGACTGCCTCTTCTAGGTTTCCAATTTCTTCTTTCTCCTCCCCCCTCTTCTTTTGTCCTCATTCTAACTTTTTTTTTCCTTACACTAACTTTACCTTTTTTTAACACTCACTCCTAGCACTATTTTATATCCTAACCTTACCTGTTCCCCCCTGTGGTGAAATTTAGCATGACTTGGGTTAAGAGTCAAGTACTATAGTTATATATGTTTAACATGTACTTCATTAAGCTTGTTATCGTATTCAGGGTTGTTCACTTTAATATTTATTATACACATAATGAAGTAAAAGATTTCACTTGAGCACCATGGCCTTCAAGATTCTGTCCTGCCACCAAAACAGGGCCATCCCACCAACACAAGACTCCCTCCTTCAGTAACCTCTCAGACCAAGCTTGCGGGTCGCCACCCACAAGGTTTGTGTAAGAGAGAAACAAGAGCAAGCTGCTCAAGTCTCCTTTGCCCAAGGCTGGTGATTGTCAGTGACACTAACAAGTATGACTGTTCTCCACAACTGTTACTGGATAGTGAATACTGTTACTGGAAGGGAAGAAAAGCAGTGCCATCCCTGTAAGCTCCTTGTAAAAGCTTGTGCAGGAAATACAGATCTCATACTTCAGAGTATATGGTGTGCTCTGTCACCAGGTAAAGGCTAATCACCTACACTCTTCGTTTCCCCTTGTGGGTCAAAAATACAACAACTGGGCATGCACAGCCAATTTTCTCATGTGCCCTTGTCTTGTTTTGACTCCTGAAGTTCTGTAATTTATTTATTTATTTTTAAATTAGAGTTTTTTTTCTCACGTCATGATTTTACCTATTATTTGCAATAGCTGTGGCAGTCAGGCTCTGGCCTTTGTTAAGAGCAGAACCTTCAATATCCACTCAACTTATTCACCACAGACATTTCAGTTCAAAATAATTCCTTCTCCTTCAGATTTGTCATTCCCATGTGTTACTCACATTCAGAAGTGACCCTGCTACACACACAATTCCCTGACGCCAAAACTCTATTCTAGAAGTCTTTTTTTCATCTTATTTATTTATTTATTTTTTTACTGTTGAGTACCTGGAAATAAGGTCTCTGACCCTTCAGTCAGAGTATTCCAGGAAAAAAGAGAATTCCCCAAATGGGAAATGCTCTGTCTCATGGAGAGAACTGATGACTAACACCAGAGCTGTGCACAGTCTTGAGACTGTTCCTGATGGAAATAAGTGATTGTCCTAATGTACCTAGCATCTCATTCTTCAATACAAAAAGAGCACCTAGAAAAATTAAGCACTTTTTTGAGGGTTTGCATGAATACACTTAGTTAAGCTGCTGAGGTAGGAAGAGCTCCTTGAGTTTTTGTCAGCTAAGAAACAGAAAGACATGTTAATAGGTTGCAGGTAAGTGAGAATTCAGTGGTAATTTTCAATGCTGCATGCAGTTTTGCTAAAAAATAAAATGAGCAAAACTGAAGTGATTAACCAGAGCATTTAGTAGCATGGAGTGGCTAGGGTTGGAAGTTACTAGTCCAACCTGAGGAAACAAGGTGAACCAGGTAGTGTATGGCAGCTTACTTTTTCTACTCAGAAGTATAGAAACCATTTTTATGGGGAAGGGAAAGCAGCCAACTGACTTCAGCAACTATCTCCCCAAGAAAGGACTAAAATTGTTAGATTTTTGGTGTGAGTTAATGTGTATTTTTCTATGCACAGTTGATAAATGTCCTGCTTATCTACTGTGTTTTTTCTTTCCTCTTTGTAATATGATATGGTTTGTTAAGTCAACTAATTCATGTTTGTGAGCGGAGAAAATTAGTTTCTTGAACATCAGAAAGTTGAGCTGGGTTTTTCATGAATGTGGTTTTAAATAAGTGCTTCATAGGTGATTCTTTCATATTTGAATATGTTTCTGCCATTCAGTTCCTGGCAAAGGCTACAGGTACAATAATTCATTTTTTTTTTTATTTTTTTTATTTTTTTTTACTTTAGATTTTGGCATAAAATCAGCTCTAGATAAACAAATAATTATTTTATATAAGGCCATATCAAGAATTCCTTTGCAGTAGCACAAGAAATCTACATCTAAAACAGTGTAAAGAAATTAAAGAAAATCCTGTTTTACGCTCAGAAATTTGTCAGGACTCTATCAAAGTATTTCTTTACAATGCATCTTAGAATTATTGGATGCAGCTCACTGTCCCAAATGAAGGGACTTTTTCACGGTCAGATGCTTGGAAAGGCACTTATGTTCTCAACCCTACAAGTAAACTTCCAGAGATTTGCAAAACCTTTGCATAAGATTCCTTTAGCTCGGTGTGAGGAGCTACACAAAGCCAGCAGGTGCACTTGAGGGGTCTCAAGTGGTGGGGAGCTTAGTTCTAGGTAAGAAACAATGCTTGGCAGCTGCTAACTCTTAAACTCATCACTGTGAAGATGAAAAACAATATTTTTGCGCTATAGAAAAGGTTAGAAAATGCAATATCATATGTCACTGACAACTGAAGAATGCAGTGTAGAGTGTGAGGAGAGAGATGTAGGCGGGGTGGGAGGAAATATGAGGGACCAGTAACTCTGTTTTATATCTATTGATAGAAGTGCATGGCCAAGTGGCCTTCCCTGAAGGATCTCTCTGGAAGACGTTCCCTTTCAAAGCTGAGGTTACTGTGGAAGTCAGGGGGAGGCTGTGAATGTAAACACAAAGTTGATGTGCTGCTTTGAGCACCAATATGTCTTGTGAAGGGCACTGCTGAAGTCCATTTCATAGAGTTTGAGATCTCAACCACTGACGTTACTTCAGAAACAGAAGAGTAAAGGCATAAAGTTCTTCTCCAGAGAAAATGAGGCTGGAAATCTTGGCTACCTGTAAGCCTTTGCAGAGTTTTATAATCTGACATGATGCTAAGCAATCTGTCAGTGGAAACCCACCCAACTTTCTAAGCTTTTGGCAGAATTCTATAAAACTCAGCCCAGTGCCAGTAAGTGTTTTAATTTCAAGTAATTTGCATATTCTGATGGAGATAAATTGTGACAATAACATTTTTCCCAAGAGCTGTTAACGTGGCTTTGGTTTCTGAATGGATTTAAGATGGGGCCTGATAAACAGTTCATCACAGTAATCTTATATGTGCTCCTTGGGAACGTTCCAGAACACAGCACTCAAGTAATCTTATTTTAGCAAAGTTCAGTAAAACAGTAACAGATCATTAAACAGAGCAATTTCAGTTAACTGGTCATTGAGAAAACTTCCTGAGAATAGAATATAGCAGTACCAATGGCATACTTACTGGCATTCTTAATGCAGGAAACAGTATTTAGCGCTGTTTAGATAAAGATCTGATTTTAATCCCTCTTTTCTTATATATGGATATAATTTGGAACTAGCTTGTATATTTTTCTTTGGAAACTTTTTATTTGAGTAAAAGTCTGGCTTTAATCGGTGAAGGATCAGAGAACAGATAAATATCACTTGAGTGTCTTCTCATTCATCTTTGGAAAGAGGAAAAGACTTTTCTCTGGTATCTATTAAATGGTGGAAAAAGTGAAAAGCCCAGCAGTAAAATTGAAGTGAGCTGATTTTCACTCAGTAAATGGAAACTTGCAAGTTATGTTATTTTGCTTTTGTGCCTTGTTCTGTTAGAGTGTTTCTCTAGATCTTTAACGTTTATGATAAAGAGAAAAAATTATACTACAAGAGTCTCATGTTGAGATGCAAAGACCTCGCACAGGACACTGTTCATGTGGCCAAAATCTGATGTGAATTAAATAAGACCTAATGTCAGGGTTCCTGCCCAAACAATTGCCCGCTTGAGCTGGTCTTTTGTAATTGGGTCCCTTATGTTGCTAGCTGCTTAATTCCTTTTTTCTGGTTCTTTCTGAGAGCTACGCACACTCAATTACAGTTAAAATATCTTGCTTCTGTCAAAGATATAGCGAATCTTAGCTTTCATATTGTTATTTTCTGAAGACACTGGTATAATTGCATTGATGCTGACAGGGCTGGAGATGGGAAGGAAGATTTTTTCCTTTAGTTATTCCTGAAACGTAGAAATCTGAAGAGTTGAGGGGCCATGGAGGAAGGCAATGAGAAATAGAAATTCAAGTTTCAGAAGTTTCATGGTATCTGTCTGTCATAGCACACACATTGACCCCCCCCCCAAAAAAAAGCAGAAACTATTCTGAGTCAGAGGTTTCTTTTTTTGGTATCCCGTCTCAAGAAAAAAAAAAAAAGAAAAAAGAAAAAAATTGTTTGGAGATATGTAAATAAAAAGTATTTGCTGTGGTAGACAGACCTCTAATGTCCTGTAGACCATAAGTGAACAGTGACCAGTTGCAAAAATCCTTTTTTTTTTTTTTTTTTTTTAAAGTTGCATATACATATTTCATAGAATAATAATTGTCAAGTAATATTAATATTATTGAAGGATAATTATTATTTTTGATGCATGATAATGATCTGAAAACTTTATTTTGTAGAAATTATGCTGAAGTGACATAAAATCCACACATTCAAAGCAAAATACAGATGTTGCAGCTGCTCACAAAGAGTCACACTGCCCTCACTTTGTTGTGTACTTACTGGGAGGTTTATCTGTCTCTGCTCAAAGCCAGGTCATGCTAATGTCAGTGCTCTCTGGACTTTCAGAGTACATGACAACATAGCTAAAACACAACTTTTAGCTCAAGGACTGTGAGGTCAAAAAACATCCTACTGTAAACTGTAAAATAGTACATCTTTGCCACTGCTTGAATACAGTTTATGTTTTATTAGACTGTACATTTTCCTTGAGTTCAGAAATGAAAAAGACAAAAGTGTATGGTTAATGGCTGATATAATATTTAGGAGGTCTGAAACTCTTAGCTGGAAGTTAGCTTAATATCATTGCAAACTAGTGTTTTTGCATTGTATGTGGTTTAATATAAATGTCCCATAGGAAAAGGAAAAAAAAAAGAATAAAGATTGCAATGGATAAATAAAAATAGGCTTTGTTTTTGAATTAAAACTGTAGGTACATTTTTAAATGTTTTATAGTATGTCTATGTCTTTTTGCCTTGGTATGCAAGGCAGAAGTGTCAGCTTAAGCAGAGATAGAATGTATAGTGAAGACCCTAGGTATTCACAATATGGTGAAATCTCAGCTGATTGCAGATTGATATAACAAAATAGTGTATTTAAAAGAATTTGTGTAATTAAAATTGTTCTTAGGTCTTAAGAACATCTGTGTGAACTGGAATAGTGATGTTTCTGAACGAATACCTGCAGGAGCAGGGGTGTGGCAGCTGGCTGGAGATTTTGCATTATCTCTCAAAAAGTCTATGGGGATCAAAAGTTAAGATTCAGAACCAAGAGACTGCTTCAAAAGTTTTGACCCATGCAGGTGCACAGAAACAGCATAGAACAGCAGTCTGTGCTTGCTTGGAATACTGTAATACCAAGGGCTTTTTCAGATTTGCGTCTGAGGCATTAAATGGCTGTGATCTTGGGGAAAGACAGATCATGATATTAAAAGGACAGTTGAAGATCAGTGTGTTTACACTAAAGTCTTATTGCCGCAATGCCCTAACAGCATCTAAAGGCCTCAGGTAATTTCTATGCCCTGGTCTGCTTTTATATTTTTTCATTTATCTGCAGTACCCTATAATAAGAACATATAATAATACAATTATGTAGTAATACACGTACACAATGGCCTGTATTTTAAATAAGTTTTCACGCCTATGCCTGAAAACAAGTGTGGGAATTTTGTCAACCACTACACATTCCAGGAGCATGTAAATATAGTTCTCTGTTGATTTAGATCAGCAAACTTCTATGGGTTCAGCGTGGAGCCACTGTAAGGGGAAATTTTGACTATTCCAATGTCAAAAAGGTATTTAAAATTATTTAGTAAACTCTGTGAAGCTACACTTCATGCATTTAAACAAACTAATCTCTTTGCACCTGTAAGAAAAAGCAATATGAATTTAGAGACACATCAGTCATTGCAGTTTGTTATGAATAATGCATTTGTTTGTTTCAGCATGTTATCTGATAATATATGGTAAAGCATGTTTACCTCATCAGCATAAACATTGCAGCTTTTATGTAATGTATTATGCATGGAACTTGGATTTTGTTTGTTTGTTTGATTTGAAATTTGTTTTAGAGTGCATTTTTTATGTGTGAGTGTAGCCTGTACCTTTCCCTTTTCTCCAAGCTTCCTGCTCACCAGTGGTTGTTCCTCCCTTCCTCAAATATTTCAGCCACATTTTGCAAAATGATAGAAGGCTGAATGATAATTAACCCCTTGAAGCTTTTTGAAAACAAGTAGACAGGTAGACGAGTCTTTAAAAGTGGCTCAGCTGAAGGGATAAGTTATTGTATGAGCTCTCAAGTTATGGGATACCAGGAAATCCTATGTGAAAGACCTGATGAAGGGCATAAAACAGGAATATGAGCAACCTTAGGTATCAAGAACATTAAACAGAACTGTTTGGATCACGTTACCACTGGTCATCTTCCAGCCCTTCCAAAACAAATCATTCTGTGATTCTCTGAACTGCCTCTGTAATCCATGGTGTATCTATACAATGTTGGTGTCACTTCCTAACATGAAACCAAGATGCAGCCAATGAGTATGACTTAGTTTTCAATGCAGAACTTTGAGTTCACTTGGCCTCCAGAACAGATAGAGCCTATGAGATCTAAAATTATGTGATATCTAAATCCAGAGGAAAACAGCTTTGTACAGCAGTAGCACTTGTGGAAATACATACTTTCTTTTTCTCTCTCTCTTTTTTTTTTTTTTTTTCTTTCATTGGTTTTAAAATATAGAATAATACTGAGTCTGGAATGGAAAACTCATCTAGGTGAGCACAGCCATCTACAGAGCTCTTGCTATGCCAATCACTGAAATGAAAATAAAATTTTGTTATACCGGATATTTTTATTTTTCACCTGTACTCCTGCAGTAAATCAAAATATTCTTACTGAAGAGGAAGAAGGATCACATTTATACTACTGTTTTGCTGCTGTAATAAAATAGTATTGTATCAAGAGGGGATGGGGAGAGAAAGTGTTAGAGAAATATACAGTCACACTCTTCAGGTTTCTTTCTAGGTCTGATCCTGAACCATGTTAGTTTATAGCAGGTGAGAGGTAAGGTGTTAGTGCTGTCAGGTACTTCTCTGAGTACTTTTCATCATGGGAGTGATTTGTAAGATGGACTTAAAAAGTCCAAGCTGGCAGGTGGACTTCTTGTAAAATATGTAATTACAATACCAACAAAAAACAATGGCTTGTGCTTATCAAATATTCTATTTTTCTTGTGTGTGGTGGGTATTTTTTTTGTGTTGACAGTATGTCTGCAGTACAAATAAATATTTACTATAACCATAGGAAGAGATAAATCAAAGCATGGTCTCAATTTGTCACATTAAATAAAAACAGATAACCTAATTATCTTTTCTATTAAGTGATACTGTTAGTACTTGGTTAAACAAAGCATCAGAAGTGAAATGTTTATGCCTCAAATATATAAAAAAAAAATCAAATTCCAGTACTATAAATCACACTGTGATTTACAAATAACTTATTCTCACAAGTAAGTGCATGTTTTCTCAAAAATAAATATATTACAGTATTCCATTACCTATAAGGATTCTGTTGCATTTTTTTTTTTTCTTCAGTTGTATCAGGAAGAAAACAGCTCCACCACATCAACATAGAGTTTATTCCATAGAAAAATGGGTAGTATTTTAAAGCAGACAAATAAAAGTTCAATTCAGTTTGACAACTGAAATATTTAAATTTAGGTAAACCTAAAAGAAATATATTTGTTTTTCCCCCCCTGACTAAAACAGGGTAGAACAAAATATCAAGACCATTCCTGTGGTAAAAATATATTTTTTTAAAGAAATTACATTTTTCATGTTCTTGACCAGCTGAACTATTCAGTTTACAGCTATACTTTTAGGATGGTGTGGTATATTGGCTTCTCGTTATGAAGTGGTGCAATATATTGTTTTCTGGTGACTATTTCACAGAGGGAGAAAAGAACTTATTACTGCTTTAGATAGCTGAGTTCTCTTGAAGCAAAGTAGTAGAGATCAGTGTTTCTGCCACAGAAACACTAGGCTTCAGCTCACAAATATTGAGTGGGTGAATTTTTTCACTATCAAGTTTGTTTGCAACACAAATAATGCAATAAGCCTCAAATTACTCAAATTTTAAGGAAGTCATTCATACTCCTAAGCAAAATTCTACCAGTTCCCACAGCAAATAGTTAAAATAAGAAGACCCATGTCCAAGAATTATTTTTGAAAATCTACAGAATAATGATTTAAAGTAGATTTTTAATGTACTGAGCTTCCCTGTAGTCTCCCTGATACGAAATTTCCAAAATCCATTGCTTTTTTTTTTTTTTTTTTTCTCTCTATTCAAATTAATTACTTTACAAGAGTTAATAGAGCCACAACTATGTTTATGTTGTGTGCTTTGAGAACTCCAAGGATAGGCAACCACCACTCATGGCCCATTTTCCTTCCCATTTTTTCCCACTTGGATCCTACTGAGTGGACATTATAGTCTGCTCCACTGACACAATAACTCTAACACAATAAAACAAATACTTTGTGGAATTTTAAAAAAGTGAAGGAGGTTTGGGCTGTGTATTTGGTTTACATGGCAAAGTTTTGGTAGCAGAGAGGCTGCAGTGGTGGCCTCTGTGAGAAGACTTCAGAAGCTGCACCATGCCAGATAAGGGCCAGTTTCCGCTGGCTCCAAAGGGACCTGCCACTGGCCAGAGCTGAGCCAATAAGTGATGTTGTTTGCACCTCTAGGAGAACAAATTTAAGAAAGGGAAAAAAAAAAAGAGATCTGCTGCAAAACATCTGCTGGGAGAGAGGAGGGAGAAACAGTCCTGCAGACGCCAAGGCCAGTACCGAAGGAAGGCAGGAGGTGCTCCAGGCATGCAGCAGCAGTTCCCCTGCAGCCAGGGGAGAGGTCCCTGGTGAAGCAGGCTGTCCCCCTGCAGCCCATGGGTCCCACATGGGCCAGATCTCCACGCTGCAGCCTGTGGAGGAGCAGGTGGGTGTGGCCTGGAGGAGGCTGTGGCCCATGGATTGCCCCCGCAGGAGCAGGCCCCGGTCTGGAGCTGCAGCCCGTGGAGAGGAACCCACGCAGAAGCAGGAGTCTGGGGGGGGAGCTGCCGCCCGTAGGGGACCCGTGCTGGAGCAGTTTACTCCTGGGGGATGGACCCCGTGGTATGTAGACGTGGGAGCAGGGACAGAGAGTGACTGTGAGGGAGTGGTGGAGACAAAGCATCAGGGACTGACCACAGGCCCCATTCCCTGTTCCCCTGTGCTGCTTGGAGGGAGGACATAGAAGAGGGTGGATGGGGTGGGGCTGGTTCTCCCCCACCGTTTCCACCAGTTCTCCAGAGAACTTTGCATTTAAGAATGCTAATGAATATATATGTATTTCAAAAACTGGATTATTGTTTTCAGTGGCCATTACTATATATTCAGAACTTTCACTAGCCAGAACAAAGGAGTTTAAAAATGAGCTTTAAAATCTAAGGAGGACAGTGGTCAAACATTTTTATGAGAAGTGATTTATTTGGCATCTGTAGTAAGCATATGGATAGAACTGAGTTGCTAAGGACACCATTTTTACTCCCGTAACCTTTTTTTTTCCCCTTTCATTCAGTATGTCTTCCATTTCCCTCAATACATGACAAGTATTCTAGAAATAAAAGCCTATGACACAACATGAATTTATCTTGTTGTCCATTGGGAATCCTTTGGAAAAAATAGTATAGAATCATATAGTGTAGCTACTGGTGAAAATAAGAGTCTTGCCTTGACTCTGGAACTTCTTAATAGACAGTTTTTATTAGATTTCCTTGGCTATACATTCTGGAGTTTTTGTGAAGTTGAACTCTCATATTTTCTGGCAAAATGCATGGCAGAGGAAGAGATGGGTTAATATGGTGGAACTGATAAAAGAATCAGCTGCTGAAAGTTACCTTCCTAGTCTCATTAAGACTGTGCAAACATTGATTTTTAGGGAGAGTTGGGTAAAATATGAAAATGTGGGTGAATTTTTGCATGAGAAGTAAAATGCATGTCCTTGATGCAAAGCACAATTTTCCCTTCACTGTCTTTCAAGTGCCTTCTCCACATCAGTAAGGCTTTAGCAATTCTCAGTACAATGAGTAGAAAATGTAACTAGCATGGAGAAGTGTGTTTTGTTCTGTGAATATGCTGAGCCATTTTAAACTGAAATAAAAATAATAGAAGGGCTGAGGGTCTCTGAAATGAATGGTTGCCATAAGTGAAATTGCAAGTGACCAAACAATTTGGGCTAGCACTGATAAAAACTAAAGTGAAACTTCAGTCCTGCAAATATGTGAGCACATTTACCTTCAAACTCACATGTAGTCCCATTTGTTCCTCTGAGTAAAGTTAAGCAGTTGTATTCAATAATTTGTAGAATCAAGCCTTAAATGTGCAAAATACATTCTTTCTCTATGCTGCCAAGTTCTGGTTACATATAAACTCATGAGTCTTGATTATGCTGTGACAGAGCCAGGAGAGGCTGAAGTATTTCTGGAGATGGAAGAATGTTGAAGCCCAACAATATTATATTATTCCATTTATTATACAGTCAGGTGTATGCACCTGAGGGAAGGGGAGAGAGAAAAAAAAATTAGAAAACAATTATTTAACCCCCAAAGCCTTTTGCACTTATGAAACACTGCAATATGTTTTTGGTGTGTCAAAGAATTTAATATTGCCACATAGTGTATTCAGCAAATTACTGAACAGGGTTCATAAAGCCATAATGATAATGTGAAATGGATTGCAAGACTTTATTTATGAAGTGGTCATTTCTTTGCAAATTGTGTGAATGAGCCCCCTCAACAAAAAAAAGGAAGGCTAAAGACACCAACAATCTTGAGTTTTGGTACGTGCTTTGCAATGTAGCTTTGTGCATTGCTCATTTTCAGTTAATTTAAGATTAATCTGTATCTTCCTGAATTGTTCATTGCTTTATAATGACAACTTTATGAGGAACTCCTAGATGAATTCTTCCTGTGCTCTGCACCTTGCTCTTTCCTTAAGCTGATGTTGTACTGTGCTGTAGAGATTTCTAATCCTTTTTTAGGACTTTTATCACTAAAGTCTGAATGAAAACATATGTGTGTGTAAGCATATTAACGAAAGAATATGGCAAGAGTTAAGGGAATAGCATCTATTAATAACCAAGAGTATGCGTTGTCAGCTTTAAAAAATACTGAGGATTATGATGCTGGTATAAACTCCATGAGGGGATTGTACTCCTATAACACTGCACTGATTTGAAGATATCTCAAGTATCTGAAGTATCTCAACATTTTTACTTGGTCTTGATTTTTACAGTGCAATTGCCAGTTTTAAAGTCAGATTTACTCAGCTTATTAGTTTCAGTTGTTTGCGTAGAGATAAAGAAATAAGCTACACAGACAAATAAAGACAACATCTAAATGCAGAAAACATTAACTACTTATTAGGAATTTCATATTGCAGGGTGTCTTGTTTTCTCTCTGCGTAATTTGGTTTAGAAGATGGAATTCAAATGTCTACATGTTCCACTGTACCTCTCAAACAGCCTGGTCTTTGGCACAATAAGTAGTAATCATCTGGGTCTTCTCATAGAAATTAATAACAAAAATACTGAGATTTTTTATAAATGCTGTTAATTTAGCTCATGATTATAACAGAAGCTTGATTCTTTTAAGCATTTAAACTGCTGATGTTTGACCACTGTAATTTTCTCCCACTGCTAACTACAGGAGTTAAAGAGCCATTCCCATTCAGCTGGATGTAGGGAGGCTTCCAGAGTCCCAATACTTTTGGTGGTTGAGAAGAAGAAAATTAAGAAAATTCTAAGGCAGAATTTTTCTGGAAGCATCAACAAGATGTTTGGTAGCTGACACTACCAACCACAGAAGATATGAGGCAGAAAGACAGATGTGACCAGGAAGCTGGATGGTAGGCATATTTCTCCGGAAGAGACAGGGCATTCTATGGTAGACGTCTGCATAGATGGTTTAAGAGCAATGACAAATTAGATTGTGTCAACAAGAATGTCATTCAGCACTTGTCTTTAAAATGTCAACATAAAAATGTTTCTTAAAGTTTTTAAGACACCTGTAACATTATTCACTACTACTTCAAATGCAGGACTTCCATCTACAGGTATATATTCAGCAGTCTGATTTTCTGTGAATGGGTAGCTTCTCTGTAGCTACCTCAGTACTGTAAGTCAACTGATTTCTCCAGTCTCAGTGTTCTTTCAGTCCAGAAACGGAAATACTTTTTGTACAGGCTTCTTCTCTTAAAGAGTGATGAAGAGGCAGGACTTAATGGGATTCTTTCCTGATGATCCCAAGCATCCTTTCCTTTCTGAGGTCTGCAGCTGGCTACTGAGCACTTCATCTAGCAGCCAGGGTTATCTCCACAAAGGTTCGACAGCAGTGATAGAGGTATATGGGATATCCACACCCACCTGGAGCAACAGCTGGAGACCAGCTGCAATTAACTGAAGCCTCTCAAATAGCCTCTCAAGTGTATATGTATGGGCAACTGAAGCTCCATAAGCCTCATAAATTTGCCAGGATTAGACCCTCCTTTGGGAATCTTTCTTATCTGGAGTTTCTTAGCTGATGGTACACATTTCTTACCAGTTTTGGAGATGTTTCAGGGTTGGATGTTGCAGTGTGACATGACATCCTTTGGTTGCACAGCACTGAATACATGCAAATTTCTTGATTAGAATGCAGCAGTTCTGTGATTGCTGTCATTCTTGTACCTTTGAGCTGCATTATATCTTCCTGCCCTATTACAATGGGCTGAAGAGCTTTTTTATTTTATTTTTTAATCATTACCAACACTGATTTCAAAATTAGAACTGTTAAATGCAATATGAAATTAATGCCCCCCCCCCCCCCTTTTTTTTTTTTCAATATGTTTTTTACATAATGAATAACAATCCATCTGTAATGGCTTAGATTTGCATATTTGCATGACCATTGCAGCCAGTCATTTCCCACTGTCTGGTCTGGCTACACGGTTTCTTGTCAAGAAACTGTCTTCCCTTTTTCCTGGATAATTTTGTATTTATCACAATACTCTCAGATTTTCTGGATAATTTTTGCCTAGCAGTCTGTAATATGCAACAGTTGAGTACTGGAATGGATTATAGTTTTTCAGGCTCTTGTGTTTATTCTCTCTTATTTTCAGCCGGTATCATTTGCCTTCAGTAATCTTTCAAGTACTACATCCACCTTCTCTCCAGCATTTTTAAGTGACGTATTTTAGGTGTTGTGTTGGCCCTCTTACTGAGATTGCATGATATAATGCCATGAAGAACAAATGTTCTAGGAGTTGATGTTGAGTATATTTACCACAAAAATAATCAGAGTAAGGGTGAATATTCCTTATGCAGGTGGTAGTGCTTTTGTTATGGACTCAAGAGAAGTACTTAAAGCTGGGCAGAGAAGGAAGACATTTGTGAGAGACATTCTGTGTCTGAGGAGTTTCTCAATTATGTTCCTGCCTTCAGTTTGCTGTGATGAACTGGTCTTTTGTCAGGGAAATACTAACCAGCATTTTTGTCAAGGAATTCCCCACTAACTAGTACTCAGAGCAATGTAATCGTCATGTTCATATAGAACAAATAAATACAGAAGAGAGATGTTCTCATTAGATTTTACTAGCTCTGTGTGATATCACCAGATTTCAGTATCTCAGCTGACAGTGATGATTTAGAGTGCAAATAAACTATTAGCATAATTAGATTAGACATACCATACTGCAATTAGAATTGCCTCTGTCAGACCGTTCTTCATTAACAGAACTTGTTCAGAACATACTGTCTGCTTCTTGATTCTCCTAGACTAATTAGTTACATGTATGGATGCTTAGATAGCTTAATTATTTTCATTGTTCACTATTAACATTTTCCTGAACCAGGACCTACCATCACTCAGACATAAGCTGTGGAATTGACCAGGGCCCAGGAGAGATGATGGCTAGACATCCACCAGGCCAGAATGGCACTCAGAGCAGAGAAAACCTTGAAATAGAGAAAACATAAATAGAAGGAGTTAACAGATTTACTGTGAGAAAAGGAAGATATCAATTAAACTGCTGCTTAGAGGCAGATCTTGAGAATTGAGAAACGTATCTGAGATAAAAGAGGAAAGTTGATGAGGTTGGAGGGAAGGAAAAGATGATGGACAGGACAGGACTCCTTTTTGGAATTATTTTTAGAAACAAAATGTCATGCTTTTGTAGTAATCTTCTGATGTGACTATTCAAAGATCTCCACAGGCATTGACTTTCTAAGCCTTCAAATTAAAACTGGTCATGTAATCCAAAAAAAAAGAAAAAAAAAAAAGACTTTTTGCTATGGTTGGAAAAAATTAAGTAAATTTGAAGTCTGTTTAGGGAAAGTACCTCAACTAAATGCATCTTTGGAGATGTCAGTTAAAATGTTTGTTAACCTTCCTTTTAGAAAAAGGCAATTTTGGAATAAAAAATGCCATTCCAAAATAAAAATAAAAGTTGACATTAAATGAAATGTCAAAACAGAATGAGTCAACGTTTCTAAAATATCCGCTTTTCTCAAAGTCTTCAACTAACACTATTTTCCAAATGTAAAATGAAGGCAATTTCCAGCTCCTTCAACCCCAACTGATGTCATGCTACATTTATTTTATGATCCCACTATTTGCCAGCAATTTTGGCCACTACTGTTTTTTGCTTTTCTGTGAGGGAGGTTTACGAAACCATTTCTCTCAGTGCTGAGATGTAGTTCCAACTCCAGGAAAAACTGCTTCCTAGTGCATGACAATAGAAAGAGAAACTCAGCACACAGTCAAACACAGCACCCTCCATCAATAATGCCACTGTCTAGATAAGATGAGCACATTGGAAAGGGATTAGACTGTGGGATTTCCAGAAGGTACAGTTACAGTTAGTCTTACCAAAATAAAATAGTATTTTTCTGCTTAGCTGTGTTGAAAGTGCTAGCATTACCTTTCGTCTCAGTGACTAAGTGTTCATCTGCCCACTGTTATCCCTTCTAATCTGCTTTCTGACCTTTCCAGAAAACAAAAACAAAAGAGTTGGTAGTTCATTGTGGAATTAGGAGAAAAAGAACACAGCCTGGCAGTCTACTTCTGGTAACACCTGTGTGCTTCTTGGATATTCCCAAACAAAAAGCTAACTAAGTTACTTGAAACTTGTGATAAATGCCTTTAAAGGTGGAATCATTAGTTCTTTCAGTTTGGCCAGTCATTATTCAATTGTATCAGGCTTTTGCTCATAAAAAAAACTTGTATGAACGCCTCATAAGATGGTCTTCTGGTAAAAGTTCTTAACTTCATGGTAAATGGCAGACAAATCAGGGGACCTGTACAGATTATTTTGCCAGTCAGAAACTCAGTGGCTTAAGAATCTCTTGGATTTAATGTGGCATTTGGAGAAATTTGGTTTCCTTTGACTACTTCTGACAGCTGCATTGATATAAAGAAAATAATAATGATTGATATAAAGGAAATTATAATGATTTTCAGCGAGTTTAAAAATTGAAGTATTTTTCCTGCAGTATATCTAATAAAGCAATAGTCCATTCCATTGTATATTCCATGTAATATATCTATCAGTTCTGTATAATAGACTTCTGTAATAGATTTCTGTAAAATTTCTCTATTCCTCTAATATAATAGGATGGATTCATATAGTACTTAAAAATGGTGCAAAGAGGGAGATTTAAAAATTCAACAACCAGTTTTATTCAATATGTGGTTCCGCAAGGACTTTGGGCATGGATATATTCTTTTAACATAACATCATAGTTACACTTAATACTAAATCAGAAATGACAGATATTGTTCATATCACTTTTCTGTTCCTTTGTCAATCCTCTAGCTGCAGGAGGTGCTCTTACTTTCTAAACCTGGAGTTTCAGCCCTAGTTAGGAGTGCTTGTGCTGTTTGTTCAGACTCCTTCCACAGGCAAGTTGCACGAAGCTTTTGCAGTTTTCTGCTTTGAATAATTTAATGGTTTATTGGTTTAACTGCAACATTTTGAGTGCAAACTGGGAGGTAAAGTGTTAAGCTCATTTCCTGTAGTATTTTCCTTTGCATGTTTTCCACACTGTCTTCATTTTATTGGACTTGAATATTGGATGTGCCACACCTGACTATGCTATAAAAGCTACACTATCCAGATGATAAGCAGATATTTTTCATGAGACTTTAAAATGAGATCAGTAAATCAATTTCAAAGTGAGTTTTACAAAGCTGAGATTTGTTTGCAGCAGTCACCTCAAACAATAAAGCATCTCTTTTATATAACACATTTAATCTTATATATAATTTACAGGTGTACCTGTTAGATCATCAGAATTCTGTCAAGAAAGCAAAGGAATGAATGTATGAATACAGAGAAATACACCTTACAGAAATGTCATTTCTTCATATTCATTTTCAAATAGTCATTGACTAAAATGCACCTCATTTTTTTTTTTGGTAACATATACTTAGAGAACAAAAGATAAAAAGTTATTTTTCTAATTTTTGAAATGAAATATTTTAAAGTAGGTGTCTTCTTTCCTAACTGCTTAAATATATGTATATATAATGTTTCTTGATTTCAGCAAGTATGAAAGTAACAATGCTAAAAATAAAGAGTTTCTGGACATTTCTGGGACTGTATCTGTCCTCAGCTAGAGCCATTTCTTTATCTTACAGCAGGAATTGTATTATCCCAGGTAAGTTGTAGAACACCCTGTACAAAGTACTTATCACAGTAGAAATAAGTAGTAGTTTTGGAGGATCCTTAAGCTAACTGTCAGTCCTTAAAATTAAAAAAGGCTGTAAACAAGGTTTTGGGTAGTTCTCTATAATATACTACCTTTCAGTGTGAAATTGTCGTCTCCGTGAAGACAGATTTTGAATTGATTCAAAATTTTAACTGAGGAATATATTTGTAACTTGCTACTTCTGCCCTAATTCAGTAGTTAGTCAGAATGATGAAATTCTTTGGAAAAACATGTCTTCTGTAAGGAACTGAATACTTGGATATGGGTACAATTCTGTATTTATACTGCAAGCATCTGAACTGTTCTTCAAAAAGATGTTGTCTACTTCCAGCTTTTTGTTAAGGTTTGTTTGTTTGTTTGTTTCTTGGATAGAATCTTTCGAGAAGCTTTCTCCTTTTGTGACAAATCTCTTTAAAATTTCTTCTTCTTTGACCATGGTGGTTAAATTCCTCTGATAACTCCCTAATGACCCCCAAAAAAACCAACCAATCAAAAAACAAACTAGCACAAGAACCCCAGATTCCCCAGTATATAATGAATAAGTGCTTTCTGTCTGCATTTCTTTCTTTCTTTCTTTTTCTTTCTTTCTTTCTTTCTTTCTTTCTTTCTTTCTTTCTTTCTTTCTTTCTTTCTTTCTTTTCTTTCTTTCTTTCTTTCTTTCTCTTTCTTTCTTTCTTTCTTTCTCTCTTTCTCTCTCTCTTTCTCTCTTTCTTTCTCTCTTTCTCTCTTTCTTTCTCTCTTTCTTTCTCTCTTTCTTTCTCTCT
>CM021766.1:23102045-23152533 GCA_011076525.1 Nettapus auritus | reverse complement strand
TCTTTCTTTCTCTCTTTCTTTCTCTCTTTCTTTCTCTCTTTCTTTCTTTCTTTTTCTGTTGTAAGTAGTCTTGCCAACTACTTTTCTGTCCTGAAAATTACTCAAAATGCCTTCCTGAAATCCAACAATCAAACTTACAACATTATGTAATACAGATATAAGCTTTAGAATATCAACTTTGAGAGCTCATGCTCTATTTTTAGCATTATAACTAAGAACACATAAGGATGATACTGAGAAGCCACCCTATGAAATATAGGATACATATACAGAACCAAATTAATTTTTCTGGATGGAGACTCAGCTATTTCTCTAATTAAGTTATTGTCTTTTGCTGGCTTTCAGCGGAGGGTCTCTCTGCAGATCACATGCAACAAGCAGTGGAGGTGGCAGGAAGAAGTCCCCCAGAATATTTAGTTCTTAGCCTGTTTCAGGGCTAAGGATTTACAGTAGAGGCCTCCTGAAGTTCATTCTCTTCCCTTTGGAAATAGCTGACTCTTGTTATCTATTCACTAGCAAATTGTTTTTTGCTGATTTTATATCTTGCTGGCTTTCACTGAATATAGGTTTCAAATGCAAGAGGAAGAAAACCTCTTCTTTTGAAATTGAGTACAGCAAGCATGGTAACTTTACAAATCTTCACCTGTTACAGCATACCCATCTTCTTATAGAAATAACCTTCATCAGGAGATAGCTGAAAAGAGCAAGTTAGGTTCAACAGTACGTGGGAAGTGTCTCATATGCTCTTTTCATCCTGAGGTTCACATTTCAGGTACTGCTGCCTTTAGAATCACAGTTGTTAACACCCTGGGACTTTTCAATGATAGGGAATTGTGTTAGGTTTCCAGCAGCAAGACTAAGGAATTCAAGATAAAACTTCAGATACAGAGCAAATGTTCTAGAGATATGCTAACACTTTCTGATGAATACCTGAAGATTAATATTGAAGACATCCCCCTTATTTTGGGGACTAATGGAACTGCAAAATGGTAAATTAGCCTAGCATCAATGTGGGTAGTGCAGAACCGGGAGTGGCAGACCCATGAAGGACACATGCTCAATCTTAGCTTAAAATCAGAATGCTATGCCACTTTGATTGGTGTTGAAAGTCAAACTAGTTCTTAGTGCTGCCACAGGAAAATCTTTCAATAATGCTTTTATATATATTTCCCCACTCAACAAGTCTCCTGAAATAAACAATGTTGTCTATTCCTCAGGCCTCTGAGGAATTTTGGACTATTTGACTCTGCCAAATCATCTCATTTAAGTAAGCTTGTTCACAATGTGTAAAATTAATTAACAATGTGTTAAATTAATTAACAATGTGTAAAATTAACTTTCCACTGGAGTAAGAGACAGAATTACAGTAAAGCCAATATACAGACTTTATTTCCAACAACACTGAAGGTGATATATCATGTTTTTTTATTTGTATTTATCTTGTTTGCTCTTTGAAACCTTCAGCAACCATGCAGATGTGGCTAAGCAATGGAATAGAGCACTGAAAAGTCAAGGGAGTTCTTGGTATCCCCTCTGCCCATCTTGATCATCACCATTAAGCACCTACAGACTTGTCAGTGGTCCTTACTCATTTGCTAGCTAGATCACTGTGAAGGAAAAAAGAGTATTTTTATCTATTTATTTATTTATTTTTATTTTCATTTTTTTTTAATTTTCTGAACCCATATCTGAACAGTACAATGTCTAACCATCAGTGTGTTAGGCTGGACCATGGTCAGACATTACAGTGTTTGGAAGCAAAGCTGATGCTGCTCTAGAACTATTATAAAATAAAGAGTTATATGTTGAGATTCTGACAGAGCAATTGTCTAATTAGCAGTATTGCTGAAGTTCTGTTTAATCGCTTCAGCATTCAGGGGATCAAAATGTACCTGATGTACCAAGGTATAGTGCAGTGAGTGCACTCATTACCATTGTGCTTTGATATACAGATCAAAGACTTCTTGCATCTAGAGATGTAAGCTTCCATTGAAGTCCATACTAAACATCTGCTTGATCATGTGCTACTGATTGTTTTATGTGTTTCATGTCTTTGAGGAGTGCATTTAAGGACCAGGCTTGCTCAGTGTTTATTGGTATGATGATATGAATAATTGCTATAGTATTGAAGTCAGCAACATTAGGACTGTTTATCAGCCTCAAAGAAAAAGCTGTATTATGGGAACAGAGAATATACATGATTTTACACTTCATCCATGTACATGGTAAAATACAATCTACATAGAACTATTGCATATATTTTTTCCCTTAAAAGTTGAATCAAGTGGTTTCCTGTATGTATTTACCATATATTTCCCAATGCATTTATCCTATTTCTGTGGAAACATGCCCTAGGCATCTTCCAAATTAAAGAAAAGTTAATGAGCATAAAATGCATGAATAGTTTGTACAACAGTGTATAACAGTTTCAGTAGCTGTAATTGGGCTAAGTTCAATTACAGGTCTTTTAGAAAATCAAGATAGCATTTTATTTAAGAGTTTGGCTAGAAACTTACCAGGCCCATGCTATAAGAAAGAATCAGTTAGGTATTCTACTTATTCTCCAGGCTTTTCTTTCTTGCCATATACAATGAGGGAAGCTCCCAGTAAGATGAAACTGAGATTTTTTTTTTTTTTTTTTTTTTTTTTTTTTTTTTTAAACAGATCTAAAATTGTGTTGAAAAGCATGCCTTGCTGTCAGTTATTTTAAATGTTCTGTCCTGGAAACTTTTTTTGTGTGTGTGTGAGTGTATGAATGAAGTTACAATCGCTCCTAAATCGGTGAATTAATCTCAGCAGCCAAAAGACCAGTCAGGTGAATGTTTCTTGTCAATGCCATTAAGCAACTTCTCCCTCTCCTTCAACCATACCTCTCCTTCAGCATATAAAAACTCCATTTACTCCCGTCTAGCATCCCCATATTCACAGGCTATACCCAGACCAAGCTCCATTCAAGATGCCGTTGCCATCTTGCCCAGAATTTTGTCTTTGTGTCAGTCTTGAAACCCCATCACCATGTTTTTCTCATGGCCTGACATTCTCCTTTCTTCCTTCATCCAGCATCCTCTCCTCCCCTATTGCTCTTTTCACATCTTCTTTCTCACCCTTCCTTCTGCATGCCACTAGGTGCTTTGAAAGACTCCTTATCACCTCCCAGTAAACACTACATCAATGCCATCTTCTACTGCAATTCAAATGACTCCAAGTTCTGTTCTTCTTCTTTGGAGGCCTCCAATCACTGGCCAATGTGACATATATCAATCTTCCATCTCCTGTTTTCTTCTGTTTCCTAGTTTTTATGTAATGTGTAGCCTTAATATTAAAGGCAGTTATTTGAAGTTTAGCAAAAAATTACAAACTTTATTGTGCATGTATACAGAAAAAGGTTCTTGAGCAGATTTTCTGGCGTAAAACAAATAGAAGTCTAGAGGTTTTCCCCTCACTTCCAAGTTTTTCCTTTTATTTAAAATGCCCTCCTGGGACTGAAGTGTAAAAGCAATGGACGTCAATACCCCAAACTATTATTCTCCAGAGCATTATTCTGTGGGACAGCAGGCCAGTGATAGGTAATCACATATTTTTTCTTCAGAATGAAAGGCTTTCCCTATTCCTTAATAAATACTCTGACATGAACCAAAGGGTAAAGAAATTGATACAGAAAGCTGGGGCCAAGCCTGAATTATAGGGTGAAGGTAATTCTGCTGTTAGAAAGTAAGAGTATTGCCTTTAACATTGTTAGCCATATCCATAAGAGATTGCATGCTTTCTTCAATGCCAGGATCTAGACTTTTGGAGAATAATTAATTTTCACTTACAGACAGTAGCTTTCTATTTAGCATATTTTCCCCATCCATATTACAGTCATTTTATTGCCAGTAAGTACAGCTTCCTGTATTTATACAATACATTATCAAGAGACAAATTCATGTCAATCATACATTTCTCAAAGCAGTAAAAAATAGATTATTTACTAAAAGTACATGCACTTAGGCAATTAATTGGCTGTGAATATTCTGTATAAATAACTTTTAGAGTGGCTGTGCACTGACCTTTAAAAAGCCAACTTTAGTCTCAGCTCTGTATCCCTGAAGACTGAACTAATTGATATAGAACTAAACCTGAATAAACTTCAAAATAAATAGACATAGAAGTGAGCTGGTGCTGTGGTCAAAACCAGACTGAAATTTCTGTGTGTTGAAAAGAGAGTTAAGATAAAGCAGTTTAAAACTGATGTTTGAAGTGAAAAGAGCGAAGTAAAACAATAAAATCTGGTCATAGGTAGCAAATTCAGTTCAGCTAAGGTCAGTTACATTTGAAAAGTATGGCTCTCATAAGCAGTTCCAAATGATTTGGGAATTTATTTCCATTTCTAGTGGACAGCTATCTGCTGACTGACACTTTTACTGGCTTTCCCAGACAAGACCTAGGATTGAGTGAACTCTAGAGACTGACCTACATCATCATTAACAATCCCTTTGGTCAGAATTAAGATAAAATTTAGTTTTCCCATTTAAAAGTGGGAATAATTTTTTCCAAGTCATAGTGACTGGTCTGACACTGCTGTGGTTTGCATGTGCAAGAAACTCAGCTTTCCTTACAAAACATAAGTTGGAGCTTGAAATATTTATCTGGAAACATCATGGATTCAGTGAGTCCTCAAAAAAATCCAGGACAGGCTTTGGGAGTCCAGCTTGGTCTCTGTAGTAAATTAAATGAATCCAGAATCCTGTTCAAGTTCTAAGATCAACTGCTCACATTATTTACTATGCCATCCTGAAGGGAGTGTAATTGTTCACTTGGCTGTTAGTACTGAGTAGCTACCTGTCAGGAACTGTCCTTACTTTGTACCAGATGTCACATTTTCCTGGGAATTGTTGGGGGAAGTTCCAGTTGGAGTTAAAAGCGTGCCATGGATGGGTCAACTGTTTATCAGTACAATCATTTGGGTTCTGGGGCACTCACTGGTGCTGCCTCATTTACTGGTATAGGTACAACTCATCTGTGTCTACAAGAACTATCATGTTACTGCTGCAGCCCACAGGTGGATTTTTGGGCAGAGCAGCCTCAGGCTCCCATTATAGATTCAGCCAGGTCAGAGGCTTGAGGTAGGCTGCTGTGCAGCCTGGGGCTGGCCACGATAGGGACTGTTTGCATAGTAGATCTTCCAAGTCACTTGTCTTGGGCTCCCTTTGCAGCCGGAGGGAGCCTTAGGGTATGAGCCACCCAAACACCAAATACATGAACTGTGCCTTAGAGGGCTTATTTCTCACCATTGGCTATAAAGAGAGAGTGGGTGATTTAGCAGTGCTTAAACGGGCATGTCCAGTCCAAGTCCCATGGTTAACAAGGATGCCTGCAGTGTACCCAGCAGCTGGGATCCAGGAGGGCTTTCAGTTCACAGGAAGTGCGGGAAGATTTTCTTTTCATGAGGGTGTTAGACTTAAACTGTCTTGTGAGAAAAATGAAATTTTATGTGAACAAGAACATAATCTTTTTGTCCAGGACTATATTACTCTATATTACTTTTTTTTTTTTTTTTTTTTTTTTTAATAGATAATGACTAATCATGGCACAAAACTCTGGAGGTTAAGCCCTGTTGATTTTTCATCAAATAGTCTTTGAAACAGCTGGTACTCCAGAAATACAAATGATGCAGTGATTTTAAGTAGGCTCTGCTCCTTTGTCTTTGTATCTCCTGCCCTAATGTACTAATGTTTACACTTTAACACAATTTCATGCCCAGTATTGACCTCCTACAAAGGATTTTAGACTCCTTTTTGAAATAGTGCAGCGTTTAACATATGTATTTAACAGCCATTTATATTACAGGTGAATTTAGGCAAATTGCAATGATCAGCACTGATTTGTTTGAAGCACCAATCAAGTTGTAGCAGGCATTTAGAGGCCAGGAATGCCACTGTATTCACTATTCTGATTCATAACTGCAGAACTCAGAAGTCGATCGGAGTCTCTTACACCAACAATTAACAATAACATATTGACACCAAATCCTTTCAAGGTTCATTACTAGTTCTCAAGGACCCTCAGTGATAGTTGCTGCTAATCCCTTCTCTTGAATTTATTGAAGAAGTCAGAGAAATGGATTCTGGTCTGTACTTGGGCTCATGGAGCCAGGCCCAGCAAATACATCTTTGAAAAATGTCTTGTTATAGAGTAGGAGGGCAAGTGAGGCTTGTACAAGGTTAGTCAAAAAAGGGTTCAAAAATGAATATTTGAAGTTATTTTTGGATCAGTTAAAGTTAGACTTTGAGTATTTTTAAGGGCTTTGATGTTATGATCAGTTCAGTAACTGATTTTATATCTCACAGTAATGCAGTTTTTTAAGTTAGCAATTTCTGCAACATCCATTTTAATAAAGGTAGCATCTAACATACACACATACAAACACACACAGAAAAAAAGTATTGACTTCTATTGTGTATTAAAGAAGATTCAAATAATGAATAATGTAAATGACGTCTCATGGAACAAACTAAAATATTTTATTCTAACATAAATGTTTTCTTCCAAATAGTTATTAGTGCCAAAGTTGGAATAATTTCTAGGAAAGATCCAATTCTAATTTTTATTTTCTGATTTTGAGTATTGTATATATCTATGTTTTTTATCTATTGACCATATAAACATATCCATTCACATTACATACAATAATACGTGAATAAGCGATCCTTCAGTGACAGTGATAGATGTAAAAATTACAACTATTACTTGAAAATTCCTTCTCACATACCACGTATGAAAACAGCTGTGGAACTGGTACAGGATGCTCTTGTAGACCAGAATTTAAAGAGATTCCCAATGAGATTAAATATTTACTATTATAATAGCAGTATCTGCAGTTATACAACCAGTGCTAGGAAAGGAACTGTAAAACTGTTTTTATTTCATGCCTGAGAGCTAAAGTTGTGAGTAAAGAGTAATTAGGAGAAGGACAGATAGTCTTACTCTTGTCTCCCACGGGATTATTGCGTTTTCACTTTGAGATAGTACATTTGGAGATAGGACATCAAAGGTGAATTGTGTCACTGTATACATTCATGTTTGCCTCCATATTGAATACTGAATGCACTCTGGTCCTGTCATCTCAGAAAGGATGCATTACAACTGGTGCAGGTTCAGAAAAGGGCATAAGCACAATCAAATGCGTGGGCTGTCTCCCACATGAGGAATGACTGAACAAGCTAGAGTTCCTTGATCTGGAAAAGAGATGATTTAGGGAAGTATAATAGAAGACTGAAAAATTATGGGCAGAGAAAGATTAACTCATCCAATACAAAACATAAGAACAAAAGCTATCAGGTGGGTTCAAACCAAGCAAAAGGAGACGATTCTCTAGTCAAGAGAAAGCCTTGTGCAAATAATTGCAAAAGACATTGTGAACACAAGAAATTTGTGTGGATTAAATGGATGACAGGAAAAGTATGTAGCTAAGAGATACATCATATTTTACCAAACAGAAACATAATGTCAAGCTCAGAAAATACCCAGAACAAAAGTAGCTTGAGTCTATGATAATATTAGGGAAGAAATATCTTGTTTTCCTTGGTTTTACTCTTCCCTAGCTATCTCCTTCAGCTAAATAGATTCTTGCTCTGAACCAGCAGAGGAATTCTTATTTTCTAACTTTTGGTTTGATCCCACAGGGAAGTTGATACTTTTTTCTATATAAATCTATGAATCTATGGGTTCAAAGCGACAAATTGTACAGGCATTGATTTTTGCTCAAAAAAAAAAAAAAAAAGAAAAAAAGAAAAAAAGAAAAAAAAGATGTCATAAGCAGACTAAAAGTCCAAACTATTTTCCAAGCTGCCACATAGTTGATGGGCATTGCAGGGATTGTTTGCATTCACTCTGCATTTTATAGATAAAAATATTTTATGCTGATAGACAGTGTAATACTTTTGTACTCAAAAGTCAATCCAAGACCTATGCCACCACCTGAAGGTAAGCAAATCCTTTCTGAAGTCTGACATTGTCTACTTTACATAACTACATAAACTGCTGGTGACGATATTCTTGGACCCCTCTTGCACCAGGTGAAGCAACACTAGCATCAAAATGTAGCAGTATGTCTCTAGCTGATTAAATTAGCATAACTCAAATAAGGCTGAATTTCTTGGGCTGGCACAAAATTATCAGGTCTCCTATCTATGGTCCATAAACAGTGTAAAATAAAGAAACATATAATGGACCATGCAAAATAAAGAGAGAAACGGAAAGGCTATAAGTGGTACAGGCGATTAACTTCCAAATATCTGTAGATAATAAACTGTTGGAACTTTTGTTATACAATTCCAGTGCATGTCTTTGAATCCTTAGAAACCATCTGATCAGACAGCTTAAGTGTCACTAATATCATTAGGGTTTTAATAGTTATTAATTCAGCTATTTTAACTTCCAAGTAGCACGATGCAGCTTTACTTACCAATTTTATTCTTAAAACGTTTCAAGAGGTTGCTTGTGCCAGCATATTTGAGTTTTAATGTGCCTCAGCATTTCTGCAGGTTAATAATGTCCTGAAGGCTACAGGATTTCCTTTTGGTTTCAAAATTACATATGCATTATTGCAAATGAGTTCTGCCACAAAGGAATTCATAATGAAAACATCAGAGGGAATTAAAGTGCTTCTTATAATACTTCAGCTTGCTCCATTAATCTGGGGGCAGAATGAATTGAGTCATTATGTTCCCAGATGGTATTAGGGACCAAATGTGCAGCCCTGTCCCAGTTTGATATTTTTTTTTCACTGTAAGTATATTTTACTGGGGAAGCAGGTCAGGTCCGGGAGCAGAAAATCCATCGTGGGTAATTGAAGTCCCTGAGTAATGTTTTAACTCAAGTTTTAATCTTTATGCACAGAGACAGCAGGTCATTGTTAACTAGCAAGAGAAGCAGAAAGATTAAGAATGTACACAGTGCATTACTTTAAGAGGAGAGTGAAGAAACATAAGTATCTTTTACTGTAGGATCATTTGGCTTTAAAGAGCTGTCCTCTTGTATCTATATGCATGACTTCTTTGAAAATTCATTGGCATCTGAAAGGTATCTGAAAAGCATCAGATAGAATAATATTTATAATAACAGTGTTAACTGTGATCATCAAGGATATGAAAACAGCGGTATCTTTAATTAAGCCAGCTGGTCCACATGGAAAAAAAAAAAAGCAAATTTCAAATCCGACATAGGATCAACAGATTTGAAACTAGAATTTATTAAAGTGCTTAAAATATGTATTTCTGCCACTGCACTGTACGTGTCATTCCAAGATTTAAGTGTGTATTTATTTATTTGCTTAATTAAGAGACATCTAGGTGTCCTAGGTGTTTCTCAAGAATATATTCTGCAAGAGAAAGCTCTCAACTGATTCAAATAATATATTTGATTTAAGTAGACTGTTGTCATACTTGAAACACCTCTTACGTTTTCTTGATGACAGGGGTGTATTTACACTGAGTACTGTGAGCAGATGCAATTCTTCTCTTGTCCTCCAGGTAGATGTGAATTCACTTTATCCCTGCTACGAGATGAAAAATTTGTGTACCTAAGTTAGATGACACCGTGAATGCACAACATTATCTCGGTCTGGAGCCCAGGGAACTTGCATACGACCACACAAAACCATAAATATGTATCCAGATTATTTCCTTGCACGTGAAAATGAGGCTGACATTTCTAAGAAGTGCTGGAATCTGGCTGATGGATTGTGCATTGCATGGGAAAGGTAAGTCCCTATGCTATATATGCATATATATATATAAATATATGTTGTGTTCACAGCAGGGTTCTGCTTGTTAAGCTATAATTTGTGTGGTCTTTCAAAATGTGAACCTGTAGAGAATGGGTGAGGTTGTAGCTACTTTTCCTGCCCTCAAACATCTAGTTTATTTCTGTGGAAAACACTTAAACACTTTCCACAAAAATGACATAGGCAGAGCTAGAGTTAGTTAAAGCTTTTTTTTTTTTTTTTTTTTTTTTTTTTTTTTTTTCCAGGAAATACCCCTTTTGCTACTCAGCATGGTTACTGGGACTTGCTGATTTTTGAGTCTTCCCTAGAAATGGACAGAAAGCTTTCTACTCTGCAATTTCTGATGTTAGAGGGTCCAGAGCCACAGAGAACATGCCAGTTGCTTTCTCAGGCACGCCAAGGGTTGCAGGTCCAAATCTAGAAAGTTCAGTTCCTACTGAAACCCGCTTTTTAGGAGCATTTTAGTTCTCCTGCGTTCAGCATGGGTTTCAAATGTGAAGAATTGGTCCATTTAATTCTGAAATGAAGGAATGGATATTTTTCATACAGAAACCTTTATTTTTTTCTTAATATGCAGTATTTTAAAACTAAAATTTAATTACATTGAAGTTAAATTTCATTTTTTTATCATTCATTAAAAATCACTTTTCAAAGACACATAATTTCCTGAAAACTTGAAATTATTGGGCTAAAGTTGCGCCAGGGGAGGTTTAGGTTGGATATTAGGAAAAACTTCTTTACTGAACGAATTGTTACTCATTGGAATAGGCTGCCCAGGGAAGTGGTTGAGTCACCATCCCTGGAGGTCTTTAAAAGACGTTTAGATCTAGAGCTTAGGGATATGGTTTAGGGGATGATTTGTTAGTGTTAGGTCAGAGGCTGGACTCGGTGATCTTGTAGGTCTCTTCCAACCTAGACTATTCTGTGATTCTGTGATTATACCAGGTCTGTTAATGTATTCTAGTTACTGAAATAACTATTTATATTTATATTCACTGAAACAGTGAATATAACATCTTCAAAACAGGTAAATCAACTCCTCATTCATGGCAATAAATTAATAATGTGATATTAAAAAGTAGAAATAAAACCAGCTACTCCTTTTGATAATGTTTAAATTGAAAAACTTTTGATTTCTTACTGTAACTATGAGATAAGAAAATGTGCTATTTTCATTCTGACTTATGCTGAGATTCTCTTCAAATCACAGTTTCCAGGAATTTGGACTTTTAGAAAATCAACCAATATCACACTACACATTGCCAACAAAAATCATAGAGCTGATTTTAAAGATATTGTCCTTATAGAGGCAATACTTTTAAAAATATTGCTATTCAATAGACAGACCTTTGGGAAAGTGGAATGCAACTTCACAGGAAGCTTTGTAATTTCTAATAAGAAAACAGAAAAAAAAAGGCACTTTGGAAGTTTTCTCTACAATGAAATGTTAGAAACACTTTTAGTCTATTTTTAAAAAATAGTTTATGTAGTCTATTTTTTTATTTATGTATTTATTTTTGCATGATAAAACGTTTTTTTTTGGAATCTAATGAATTCAAATTGAAAAATTCTCTAGTGTAAAAATGTGGAGCACATACCCCCTTCTCAGTGTGCTTTTATATTTCTTTTTAATTGGAAAATTTGGCATGTAGCCACAGAAATCCAGTGATATTGTTGCCACATCATTTTAACAGAAAAAAAAAATTCCATCCAAAACCTTATTTTAAAAAAAATAAAATTTCAAGAAATAAGTGAAAAGGCACTTTTAATTTATTTATCTATTTATTTATTTTTTCCTTTTAGCCAATGAGTTGCAAGAAGTCTTTCTGTGTAAAATGTAAAACTTTCTCCCTGAAACAAAATTAGGGTCACATATGTCTATGCTCTCTTGTAGATGCAGGTAGATGAAGATGGATGGAGGAGAAAGTTAGTCATGAAACAGATTGTGAAGAGCCCAGTGCATGCACTGCCTGGGCTCTGTTGCTTTCCTTTTCAGCAGGGCAGGATCCTGGACATCGAGAGAGTCAAAAAGCTGTAGCTTGTTCTCAGCCTGTGTCTCATGGGCTGTAGGAAAAACTGCTTCCCCAAAGGGTGGGATTGCAGCAGGGTGTGAGGTCTGTGAACCTGCTAATGGAGAGGAGCACTTTGGCTCTCAGAGATGGCACATCTCCACCAGGGTGCTTTTATGGGTGAGATATAAATATGGTGGCTGAGATCCTGCAATTCATGGTACTTCTTGAGAAAGGAACATCCTGACAGTCCTTTGTGGTGGTAATTTAGGAAACAGAAAATTTTGGACTTCGTTATTTGGGATAATCATTAGTTTGACTGACTAGTTTAGGCTAACAGATAACTCAGAACACAAATATCATTCAGACAACCTCAAGAGCAAAGTAAGAAGAGCTTAGAGCCTTCCCCTTTTGTATCTCTTGTTCCTGTTTTGCACGTTACTTTCAGTATTAATGCAATTTATTTCTGAGTGACATAGAATGCTGATGGGAATGAATGTAGCATTCTGGATAATGTGCATTTGAATATCAAGCTACCCCATAACATTTTTAGCAAAGTAGTGTAATAAATAAAAAGAGAAAGGCCTGAAGGAAATTACTTTAATGTTTGAAACAAAGCAGTGGCATCTTAGAGCTAGTTATGAGAGGAATGGGGCTTGGATCAGAGGCCAAAATCACAGTCATTAGAACTTCCTTATCAATTTATGATTTGGGTCTTCTCAAGATAAAATACAGATACGCGTCTTAATGTCATTTCCTTTTTTTCTTTTCCAGATTCCACATCAACGTGTTCTCTTTCCTAATATTTTTCCCTTCTGTTTTTTTTTTTTTTTAATTGTATTGCTTTTTTTTTTTTCCTGATGCTTTTGTTTTCATCTGCTCATTTCTCTTTCTCTGCCTTTCCCTTTCTTCCTCCTTTATTTTTCTTTGCACACACCTCTCCCTTGCCTGACATCCCTTTCTTTTATGTATTCCCTCTTACTGACTGCTAAAATCCCCAAATCAATCTCTGCAGCTGCTACTTGGGTGCTCTTTCTTGCAGCCATTGGTGGTAGTTCTGCACTCTTTGCTGCACTTGACTCCAGTCAAGGCAAACAGAAAATAAGGCTTTGAAAACCCCATAGCAGTAACTGGTCTTATCCCAGGGGCTGTGTTTGGATTGTTTGCTATAAAGTCAGTGCTGGAGAGTGATACAAGCAATTCATGCCCCCTGCTAGCCAGGCCCTGACTTCCTCCTAGGCAAGAAAATGACATGGGAGACAGCTCAGACTTGCAATATCCTTCTAGCCCAAGAATCATGTTTTCACTTTTACAGACTGCACAGGGAGACAGGAGGGATGGAATGAATGCAGCCCTAGGACTTGAAGGGAGTAGCCAGCTGTGGTTCTGAGTTTCTCTGGGGCTTTCTCACAAAGCGATGATCTTCCCAAACACTTCATTAAATGTGCATGGGAGGGGTATAAGGAAAGTAGCCTTTTAGTATAGGAATTGACTATGTTTTTTGCACATGTTGATTTAAACTAGTGCAGAGAGAGTTCATTTTGGGATTTCAGGATGCAGACAGTATTCTTTTTCTTCCCTCCATATAGGGAAGGTATTTAATTGCCTTATGAAATATCAGGGAAGCTTTCTGGAAGTCCAATGCCATACACTGTCAGGCACTTTCAGCTGCCTTTGATCTCACACAGAATTGAGCTTTATTGGCAGTGCTCAGGAACATGCAGACAGGCAGGATGGGAACATGTTATGTGCTCTTTCATAGCTTGCTTTCAGTTGGTGATAGCTCTTGGTTCTTCCCCTCTCCAATTCCTATGCCTCTAACAAGTCTGTGCCATTACATTTGCTCTTTTCAACTGGAAATGCCTCATTAAGCATGTTTCTATTTATTTAGTTATTTATTTATTTATTTTTAAAATGAATCTCACATAATTTTCAATCATACACAAAACCTCAGTTTGGGACTCTTTTTTTTTTTTTTTTTTTTTTTTAACCTGTTATCTCTTCAAGTCAGTCATGCACAAACTTTGAAGATGCAGTCAGAAATCTGTGGTCAGGCACCTGGATAGCTGTCAAGAACAGAACTAATTGTGTCTGCCAACTTTGGCATTGCCAGCTGTACTGCTGAATATCCACAAAACCCAGCCCAAAGACAACATCCCTCAAGCATCCACTTTTTTAAGTCTTCCAGTGATTAGAAAAGGAAAGAATCAAGACATCTGTTTAAATTCTCAGAGGAAAATAAAAATATTCCAGGCCATATTTGGAGTGGAAAGCTTCTGCACAAAACAGTCTCAGAACTGTTGGGAGGTCTAAAAGTGTAGCTGTGATCTAGAAGTGGTGATGAGAAGAGGTAACGAGAAGGCAGCCAGACAGCCAGTTGCAATAAAACAGAGTACATTGAGACTTAATCTTATTATAATTCTGTGGTAGTGAGATTTCCAGAGTTTTTTTTTTTTTTTTTTTTTTTTTTATACAAAAAATTAAAAAAAAATAATTTTTAAACAAAAAAAAACCCTAAAAAAAAAAAAAAAAAAAAAAAAAAGAATCTTGGTTATGTTCCCTTTAAGCTGTGCCATTGTTGCTAAGCTGTCCATTGGCTCCAGAACATGTAACATCTCAGTCATCAGCAATCTGGCAGGTATTCTGTCCCTTACATTGATCCAAGAACTATGTGCCAGGCTGTTTGCACCATCTGTCATACCAGAGTCAGCAGGGGGGGACAAAAGGTGGACAGCTGGTACGATCAGCCTGCAATACCATTTTAACGGAGAAATACCAGAACCTGTGTCAAAAGGCATTGAAAACAAAGTGCCTCAGTGGTGAAAGCAAATACATTTCAGATGTGGTAGTTCATCTTTTCTATCATTGTCTTTATGGTTATTAGAAATGCACTTCTAAGAATGAAAAAGGTCATGAGGTGCCTAAACTGAACATAATCAGTCTTCATTATGCATACTTTCACTTTTCCAAGGAAAGCAAAGTTGCCTAAAATGACTGGTGATAAAAAGCCAATCTGTAATGAATCCCTCAGCTGCAGAGAACTGGAACAAAACTGCAGTAGAGAGAATTTCTGGATTGATTTTTGTCATAAAATCATAGTTACCAGCAAAGCATTCATCAAGTGCTGGCCGGGAGCTGACCTCAATTCCTCTGCTCCTCCTTGCAGGTTTGTCTTTGGTAAAAAGCTATTTCACAGACTTATGAATATGTTGGCAAGAGTGCAATGCATAACCCAATGGCAGGATGCTTGGAGAGATTTTTTTGTGTATCTAAAGGCAAGTCAACCAATATTCAACTCCATAGTACATCAGCCAGATTATCAGGCATTGTTTCTACCAGTCACGTCTATAAATCAACCAAGATGTTAGGAAATGCATGGAACTACACTCTGAAGTATTTGGTAAGGGGTGCACTGCAGCAAATGTACTTCAGGAATTACTGCACCATTTTGAAATTTACAGCCAGTCTATACCTTCTGGATTAAAAGTGGTGCCAATTTAACATATGCAGCTGAGGATTGTGCTTATATTTCCTTACTTGTTTTACAAAGTGTTGCAATTTGGTTTTGACAGACTTGAATGATAACTCCAGCACTGGAAATAGAATCATGGCTCATCAGAAGATAGTGATTTCGCATATTTCACTGAGGCCAGTGTAATACAGAGTGAAGACCAGCAAGAAAACCTGTTGATAATCTGAAGCAAAGCACACTGCTTTGGAGGTTTAAGATGAAGGCTTTGCTACTGCACACAGGAATACTGAAAGACGAGGTTTTTTGCTCTGTGGACAAAGTTGAAATTTCCAGTTTTATTCTACTTTAGAAGAAAAGTGAAATTGACCTAAATATACTATTATATAGTCATTTGACTAAAACCCTGATTTTTATGGAGATTTTTCCACTTTATCATCTTTATGCATAATTACATAATTTGTCATCATTAGAAGAGTGATATGAATAGAATATGTAAAATTGTAATGACAATCTGTAAAACTAGCATTAAGGCATTCTGTTAAAAATATGACTTTCTTTTGAGAAATATCAATTCATTCTGAAGAAAGCTGTGATTTTGATCAAAATAGTATTTTCTGATAAAGGAACAACTACTGAAATAGTTTTGACCAGCTGTAAGAATAATCCATAAAATTTCCAAAATCATATGGGAGACAGGTATTTTATATTACTGACATTTGAAGTGACACAGAGCTGTTCTACATGGTCTGAAATGCAAGCTTCTAAAATCTTTACTAAATAGTGATGACAAAGTAAGTGAGGATACCATAATGAAATGTAATTTGAATTGTCATAACCAAAGTAGAGAAAAATGCAAATTTTTATTGCTATGTATGGCCCATATGGTCAAAGCTAGATTCAACAACAACTTTCATTTGCCTAAGTTAAACATCAGTGAACAAAAGTCATCCAAAAATATTCTCATTTTGATCAGACTTATGTCATTATGTAATGACAAGCTCTCTTCAGAAAAGTTCTGATATCATACAGACATATTATGTACATTTAAATAATTGTTAAAAAGATAGACACTGAGATCCTGCAAAGAGGATTCTGTGGATACTGTGAAGTATCCTTTTTCTTCACATATTTACTCATGAAACAGGATATGCTAAATAATGCATGGTGGAGTCTATGTTAATCTTTCTGTAAAAGAAACGAGAAAGAATGAAAAGTACTGCTATCCTCTTCTGTTGCAAGTCGGCAACTTCAGCATCCCCGTTCCAGAAGTTTGTTTTTGGATGAGTCTTCTTTGCTTTCACCTTTACTTATGTCTACAGACCTAGGAGAAACTCTAGTTCAGATAATCACACTAGAGGCTAGTACAGCCTTATCCTGTAAAACAAACAAACAAACAAACAAGCACAAACACATCCATGTTGCAGATCATTTCATTAATTCTGAATTTAATTCTCAGGGTTGAATACAAATATTAGCCTTGACATTCTCTTTTAGTTTTGACCTGGAAAAAAACAACTATGTCATTCTGGAATTTGGATGTAAGGCAGGAAAGGAACATTTAAGAATATTTTCCACTGTTTCCAACAAGATCTACCAAGGTACCTATGAACTTGGAAAGACATGGGATCTGAAGTCAAAGCCCATCTTCTTTTCTGCCTATCTTTCCACTCACCAGAGGAATTCTTTCTATTCACTTGCTGCTGTTTTTGAGGGACAAGTTGTCCCTCAAAACAGTTTGAGAGTTGTCTTTGCATTGTAAGGAATAAAGATCTGTCTCCTACATGGTCCTGAATGGAAGGTAATAAGTTTTCAGTGAGGTGAAGTTCATTTCATGTTGCTGCAGGAATTTGAAGTAACTTTCTCCTGGGACGATCTTTGGAAAGCTGTGTTTCCAGTTTTGCTTTATCCTTCAACTTTGGACATTGTTGCAGTAAGACTGATGTAGAATCACAGAATGGTGTGGCTTGGAAGGGACCTTAAAGATCACCCAGTTCCACCCCCCCCCCTCCCCCCCCCACCATGGGCAGGGACACCTCCCACCAGACGAGGTTGCCCAAAGCCCCATCCAGCCTGGCCTTGAACACCTCTAGGGATAGGGCATCCACAGCTTATCTGGGCAGCCTGTGCTAGTGCCTCACCACCCTCTGAGTGAAGAATTTCTTCCTTATATCTAATCTAAATCTAACCTGTTTTAGTTTAAAGCTGTAACCCCTGGTCCGGTTACTACACTCCCTGACACTTCCTGGAGACTCCCTCCCTAGCTTTCCTGTAGGCCCCCTTTAGGTACTGGAAGGCTGCTATAAGGTCTCCCTGAGGCCTTCTCTTCTCCAGGCTGAACAACCCCAATGCCCTCAGCCTGCACTCACAGGAGAGGTGCTCCAGCCCCATGATCATTTTTGTGGTCCTCCTCCTCGGACTCATTCTAATACTTCCATGTCCTTCTTGTGCTGGGGTCCCCAGATGTGAACAGAGAACTCCAGATGAGTATCAAAAGTATCACAAATGGGAGTGCTGTGCAAAAGAATACATAAATCCAAGTTCAAATTTAGTGGGTTAGATTATGATTAAAATATTGTTACCAAGTGGAGATCCATTTCTTGCAAGTGCACTTTGCCTAATAATCATATCCCATACTATATCAATGTTCAAATGAATACATCATCTGAAGTAATACCTGTTTTCTTGCATCTCAGAACAGATGAACATTTTTTATCATTGTCAATATGAAAATTACTTATGTCATCTTTGATATTGAAATGAAACTAAATTATGTTGCCCTTGACAACCAAACGAACAGTCTAATATAAAGATTACATGTATTGCAGTCTTTTAAAATTACCAGAAGTGATCTACTATTTTATATGATAGATGAGTTATTAAAATAAGTCAGGTGGAGAACTGAGAAAACTTTTGGTTAAATTAAATAGAGGGTTTCATTAGTAACTTATTTAATATAGGAAGAAAATCAAAACTTAGAAAAGTCAGGAAATGGAAGAAGACTTAACTCAAACTCTTCACAAATTATCATTCTTGCTCAGTAAGAAAACTGGTCAAGGGCGTAGACTGTAGTTTCAGGGGAATCTACATCAGGATGCTAAAAGCAGAAATTAGTATAACCTTGAAAGCTACATATATTAGGTTGAAAAGAAGTAGAAGCATTAAGTAATGTCCTAAAGAATATGGTAGAAGAACACTTCTTTCTGGTGCATTTGGTCAGCGCCAAAAGGGATGTGAGTAGCACAGGGTCTGTAAGACCAGATTCTGCTCTGAGATGTTACCAGTCATGAAGGTGCAACAGGCTAGGCAGTCAAGCTCTTCTCACCTCTTTATGGGACTGTGTGAGACAAGCACTCCATGAGTGGGAGATCTTACAGGGTATGAAAACCTATTTATTCAAATTTGTGCAAGCAGCCTACCTGTGCAAAAACCTGAGTTCATCTGGACCCAAAGGGGTTTTCTTCATTTGAGAAAAAATCCTAGTAAAGAAAAAGAGGCCTAGAGTTTTCATAGGATACAGCAATTGTCAAGTAGAAGAGGCCTAGAGCATCTTTCAGAAATTGCTTGATAAGAAGAATGCGTCAGTGTTTTTCTTCACGTGTTCATTTGCCTTTTTGTAGAACATAGATATATTATTTATTTTGTTAAAATAAATATAATGTCAAACTCTTAGCCTTTCAGCAGGTGAGCTCACCGGTGTATAGAGGAGGTCAGAGAGCTGAACTTTGGCAGGGATATTAATATTTCAGAATGCTTTGAATCAGCATAATTTACCTCATCAGTTAGGTTGTGTCACACTCCTGTGGCTTTTAAGCCCTGAAACATCACTGGCACTTACTAGCCCTGCTCTCACTGAAGACAGGAGAACCGTGAAGGTAATTTCAGCTCAAAGCAAGCTCAGATCCCTGGATGCTTTAAAATGAAAACAGGATACATTTTTAATACTTTCTGCTGAATGAAGATGGAATACAAGCAGACAAGTGAGATGTGATATTAATAAATAAAAATAATTGAATTATCCCCTGAGCCACTGAGAAAAATTGGTGTTACCTTTCTTCAGATGGTCTTGCTATGGAGATTTTCTATATTGGGATCCTGGACTATGAGAAGGGTTCTCAAGAGTTCTTGATAACAAGAAATATTAACTAGCTGGAAAATGTTTAGAAGGAGCAAAGGACTCTATAAGGAGTTAATTAGTTTTTTTTCCACAAAACTGAAATCCTAATGATACCAATTGTAACAACAGAACAGCTAGTGCCACTTCCAGTAACTAATTACGGTATTTCAAAATATCTCAGGACAAAGTTAGAGGAAGAATGAGCACAGCTTTTAAATAAATGCTCACTTAAATTCGGCATCTGCCCTGTTGACTTGCAGTTAGTAGGGTTCCTTATTGTGCTTATGTGTTGATTTCCCAGTCTTATTTGACGTGTCCCTCCTTTAAGGTTCCTTGAGGAGTTCCATCAGTGCTTTTGGGTAACCCCTTCTAAGAGGTATGGAGGCAACATCTGCTTCTTTGCTAGAACTGGCAAATGTCTGGATATAGTGGGTCAACAGATGGTGGGAGGCCAGTGAACCCATGTCTCTATCTTTCTGCAGCATCTTGCAGTAGCCCTGTGGATGGCTCTGGGATGTGCTGCAAGGTGGCTTCTCACCTCTCCTTTCCCAAGATAAACCTGTTGATCCTCTTCTGGCTATCGAAATCTGGAAAATGCTCATGCACTTGCCCAAAAGCATAAGTAGGCATTATCTCTAGCAACACATACACACAACCTTATCTGCCAAGGCACCTCAGTTCAGACCTGCTTTAACCCTGCTGTTTCAGACTTCGTTCACTGCACCCTCTCAGCAGTGCAAAGCTTTCTGAAAATTTGGGGATTTAGAAAAGCAGACTAAATATATTTCCCCCTGTGCCTTATGCCACGGCCTAAGGATGTGTTTTCAGTGGTGATATGATAGCACCCACTGAGCCACATTTCTGCATGTCTTACAACTGTCTACAAATCTCCACATAATTTCTCCTTCAAAACTTCCAATTTTACAGCCATAAATGTGCCTGTACACTGTAGGTGCATATTGCAATGCCATCAATTATGGTAGTAGTAGAAAAACACTGAAGACATCTTGCTCAGATTTCTTCAGTACTAAATTCACACATATTGCCTCATCTCTTCTATTTAGAAATCATAACTTCTCTTGCATTAAAGTTGATATTCATGGGCCATTAGCTTTGTTTGTCAAATAGTATAATTAGCAAACTTAGTTACTCATTATTCCATCACTTGTTCAAATGGCTTGAACAAACAGAGATTTTTCTTTTTCTCATTTTTTTGTGTTAAAGCACCTAGCAGTGTTTCGCTGAAGTAAAAGAATAATTTGAATGTGAATGTAAATCCTCAAATTTCATACCCACATTGTTAGGCACTTGTTTTCAGAATTCCACCATACACAGTGTGATACATGTTTAAGAGGCAGGCTTGGCAAGTTACCTTTCCCTTCAAAATTCTATGCCAGTGTTGTTTTGGCACAACATTTGCCATTTTCACATATATATAAGAACTGAGTTCTCCTGAGTAATCTTATATGGCTTATATATGCAATGATTATGACAGAATTCATAGTAATTGCCTATTGCTATTCTCTTATTAGGACTGAAAAGGGGAGGGAAGGCTTGTTTATATGGTGTGCATTTTTTTTTTTTTTTTTTTTTTTTTTTTCTGTGCTCAGAATGTCTAACTATTACAATGGACAAGCTGACACAGAAGAGTATGTTCTCAACAAAGCAGTAGTTAACATGAAATTCTAAAGTAATGCAGTTTGTTTCAGGAAAACTCAGTAAACATTTATATTGTGCCAGTTCTAAAGTCAGGAATCATTTTTAATATCTGACAATGGCTAAATTAGACAGTTTTCCATTACTGCCTAGAAAAGTAAAAGTGTAATTGCTACTTGAATCTGGTGAAATGGATTCTGCATTGTGATATTTAACACATACAGAATGAGCAAGCTAAAATCAATAAAAAGTAGACTGAAACTTTTTGCTTTCCCTCCCTTAACTTGTTGTTGCCTAGGAGCACTGGGTAATTGACGCAAGTATTTATTGTAGAGGTTTGGATACCGCAGTCTTCTTGTGTAATGTTTCTCTGTAAAATTTGTGAATTCCAGCCAGAACTCAAAACAAATGTATTGAGTGAAGTCAGACTGGTTTCCTATAGCTAGTAAGTAAGGAGGGGTTGCACATTTTCAGAAGTAGAATCTGAATGCCCCTTTCAGGAACTATGCCAATATGCCAATACAAAATATAATTCTGGAATACCAGGGCTGCTGCAGCCTCCTCCCAAGGGGTACATCATTGTCTTGTGGGATAAAACAAGTGAAGTTTTGGGTAACAGCTGAGTAATTTGTCTTGTGTATTGTTGGCAAGGGTTTCCTCTTTCCCTAAGGTCCCAGACTTGTCAGGTGTAGACATGGCAGTAGATAAGAGAGAATTTTCCAATAGGTTGCCTCTGACCTGCAAGCCATTGGCTAGACACCGCTGTGTAATTCAGTCACTGGGTATCAGTACATAAATATAGGAGATTCAAGATTAATCTTGAAACTTCTCTTACTCTATTGGCAATCTATTAATAGATGCATTTGAGCCTGAAAACAATTATTACAGGCATGAGCTCGTTCAGATGCTCTTTGTAAGTACATGGTCACTAGTTTTGTTTTTAACAACCTCTGAAAAGATGTGGTGAAAGAAAAGCAAATAAGATCCCCATAAAACTTTCCTTCTCAAATCAACATCCTTGGTATTATAGAATCATAGAATCACAATATCCTGAATTGGAAGGGACCCACAGGGATCATCAAGTCCAAATCCTGGGCCCCCAAAGGACCACCCAAAAAATCAGACCATATGTCTGAGAGCATTGTCCAAATATTTCTTGAACTCTGACAGGCTCAGAGCCATTCCTCTTCCCTGGGGAACCTGCTCCAGTGCCCGACCACACTCGGTGAAGCAACTTTTCCTGATATCCAGCCTGATACCCTCCCCCGTCCCAGCTCCATGTCATTCCCTCAGGCCTGTCACTAGTCACTGTACTAGGTCTGGCTGGGATGTTAACTTTCCCTGCAGCAGCCCATGCTGTACTGCGCTCTGCACTTGTAGCTAGAACAGCGGTGGTATCACACCGGTGTTGTGTCTGCTGCTGAGAAGTGCTGGCACAGCAACAGGACTTTCTCTAACCCTCCTGGGGGGTGGGCAAAAAAGTGAGAAAGAAACATCACCAGGGCAGCTGACCTAAACCAACCAAAGAGATATTCCATACCATATGATGTCACACTCAGCAATAAAAGGTGGAAAAAGGAGGAAGAGGGGAGGGGTGGGCTTTTGTTGCGAAAACATCTGTCCTCCTCGCGAATACCGGCTACGTGCATTGAGGCCCTGCTTCAAGGACGTGGTCAGGCATCGCTCATTTGTGGGAAGTAGAGAGTAATTTCTTTCCTCTGCACTTCCACATAGCCTTTACTTGTTTCGTTTCGTTGTTCCCTTTCCCCCTCCCTTTTCCCCTTTCCCTTTTTCCCCTTTATTTGAATTAAATAATAATATTTCCTTAATATATATTTTTTTCCTTTAACTATCCTTATCTCAGTCTGCGAGTTTTTCTTTCCTTTACTTCTTCCCCTCCTCATCTGAGGAGGGGGAGTGAGAGAGCGGTTGTGGTGTTCAGCTGCCTAGCACAGTAAAACCATCACAGTTACCAGAGAGCAGAGTTCAGTGCCTGTCCCTCTGCTCCCTTGTAAGGAAGTGGCAGGCTTACACATGTCCTTGCTACTCTTTGCTCAGAGCATAGAATAGCTATAGTGACATTGTGTATATATATATATTAAAGCTGTAACAATAATCTGAAGGCATTCATTTATCTGACATATTGATTTGCCCTCTCACATTTGCCTTTGTCTGCCTTGTCCATTTAGACAGAGAGGTCTTTGGTTACATCCCAACCCCTGTAAAGTCAATTGTAAGGTGCTGATAGACATCATTAAAACCTGGATCTTACCCTGGGGGTTTTAACTTAGCAGCTTTATGGAACTCTGATATTTGCAAAGCAAAATGGACCAATTATTTAAACAAGGATACATGGAGTGAACAAATAGTTGTGAGCACTGAAGGCAAGAAGTTTGGTCTGGGCCCTGGGTCAGTTCTCCAATGTCTAATAAGAGGTGAGTGCACACCTCAGACTTTTCCTCATGCTTCATTTTGATAGGCTGTTTGAAAGATAGCATCTCAGAGACCTTTGTCCCTTTGTCAAATTTGGTTTTATTCAGGCAATAGGAATGGAAATTACTGAATGGGATGGAAGGCAGGAGACAGACAAAGCAAGTGATTGCATAAGCCACATATTCTAGGAAAACAGTTTAAAATTACCCTTTTCAGAAGAATTTTAATTGGTTGCCCTTTATTTCTGTGTCATTTTGGAGGTTTTTTAGCCTTATTCTTAATGGGAAATTTTAAGAGATCCTTCATTTTCTCTAGCTGCAGTGTCATAATATGTGCCATCATGAAATCAAATAAACATGTTTCTTCACTCTTAGATTCCTCTCAAAAAAATTAGTGAGGAGGTTTGCCATAGACTGTTGGAAACCAAAGCGAAGGAGTGAGGGAGAAAAAGTTATTTCCCCAGTTCCAATTGCTTCTCTGTAGATGCACTGAGTCACAGAACCGGAGACCATACCTGTGTTTTATATAGATATCTATATGGCTAAGCAAGAATCAAAGAGACTTGCTAACTGTGTGGTAAGGTGTCCTTTTTTAGAGTTAGAGGAGGATATTTAGGATGATCAGAGCTAGAGAAAACATACGGTGTATTCAATGACTTTCCAAGGAGTCCTAAAATAAAGCAGAAAAAATAAAGGAACAAATGAAAAGTTATTTGAAAAAGAACAGCCATAACACACAGAGATAATGAAGCTTCATAATGAATTGCTTGAGGATCTCAGGTTTAAAGAAATTCTGTAGAAATGGAGAGAGCAACTAACAGAAGATAACCAACCTCTATTATCCAAATTACATCCATTTTGTCCAAGAATGTCTAAACTGTTAAGCTTCTTGCAAATCTGTCATCTGTCTTTGGCAAAAACAGAAGTTTGTAAAATTGAACACCAATTGCTTGTGTAGATTTTGAGCATCCTCAATTTCTTTTAATGTCAGTAAGTATATTCATAAGGATCACAATGCTAGGAAATCAGAAAAAGCTGTCACACATCTTGGAATGTCTAGGAATTTTCAGTACTTTTGATATTGATAATTTTCTGAAAAATATTATGCTTCTATGAGTTTGCATTACAGCCTGACAGCAAAAGAGTTGTAATTTCAAACTGTTATATACTGTGACATGGTATTGAGGAGTTCTGAGGTATTGATCAGAACATGCAGGAGAATAAATGAGACTCAGGAATGGATTTAAGTGACAGACTTCAGCTTTATCAGTATAACAGAGCAGCTGCATAATAAATGTCTAAATCACAATCACATGGTAGGCAATTAGTAGACTTCAGCATGTGGTTACAAGAGTATAGCCATAAAACTACTGATTTATGATAGTCTTCCTCTTCATCCCATACTAGGATGCAACCTTTTCCCCATGTGAACTAATAAAGAGGTTAGCAAGAAAGGATTCTCCTAAAGATTCAACTTGAATGCCCTCATTAATATTCTTTAACTTTGGGTTAGCCCCGAAGTGTTCAGGAAGGACTAGATCAATTTTGAAAGTCCCTTCCAACAGAATTCTTCAGACATTAACTTTTCTCTGTGTTTACAGCAATCCTGAGATACATTTAGCTTGGCCCCTGACTCATTCATAAGGCATGCTTAGATCTTAGTACAATCTGACTCCCAGCAACCAAGAATCCAAACTCAAGGACTTCCAGGGGTTAAACATCTCAGCTGCCTCTAAACCAGTCCTACACGAACCCACACCAACAGTCAGGGCAGTTCAGATAACTAGCATCTTCATGACCTTGTCAAACTGATTCTAGCCTTATGTGTGATTAGCCATCCTGGCAGCTGGAATTAGGTACTGAAAAAAAAAAAACCAACACAACCCTTGTACAATCCACCCCCCCCCCCCTCCCCCAAATAAAATAAAATACAAATGTCAGCTTTCATGGGTCTAATATGTCCATGGCTGTATTCCTTGAATGTGACCCTGACCTTCCTCTGTTGATCCATTTGTGAGCATGCTAATTTCAATGACACTGCTTCTTGCATAAATTGCCCAGTCCTTCCAATGTACACTTGGAGCTGCTCCTCTGCTGCCTGAAGCATGAGATCTCTAATCCTGGAAACCAGAAATAAAGCTTCAACAAATGCTGTTTTAATCAGTTGGCTCCCATTCCTACAAAAGTGATTTCTGAATAAACATAAACTGAAAACAATGTTGGTTTGGAATATCTATCGTCTTTCTCGTCTTGACCCAACAGCAGCTTTAATAACAGCTCTATTTAGTATATTGCAATACTGTGTTAGATCAGATCTCCCTGAGCTGAAATTGTTTGGAGAAGTTTCGATATGGTTGTGGTAATCATCCGGAATTGCAGGGGCTTATTTGGGCTGCAGACTGAAGCTTTTAAGCATTTTTTTTCACAGTAGCTCCAACTCTTGTGATCAATAATGGTGTAATATACTGGATGCCAGTAATGTCAAATATCTCACACTAAGTTCTGATGGCATTTCACGGTAAGAGACAGTAGTACATTTGGAATTCAGGCACAAGAGAAAGGCAGTGTTAATAGAAATGACTGAAACAAAAGCTGTGTACAAATGTATTTGTTTAATAAAATAACCTAAACTGTCTTGCAGAAGCAAAGAAAAATAGATAAAATCCCCTCAGCCAAATAAACTTTTTTTTTTTTTTTTTTTTTTTTTTTTTTTTTTTTAATAGGAGTTACAGAGAAATGGAGAAACAGTTCAGAGAACTAATACACAGTACTTTACTTTCTTATATATGATAAGTTGACTAATCCTGGAAGTTTTCTGTTGTCACTATTCAAACTGCAGGAAATATGAATAAAGTAGTTGACAATGTTTCCCTTTTCTGTTCATGGAGATTTATGAACAATGTGAAATGTATTAATTTGATTCATGTCAGTATGGAATAATTCATGTAAATAGAGGGTTTGAAGGATGAACATTGAGACTCGGGTCTGGGAGATAAGAACCAAGGAGTTTTTTTTTTAGGAAACTAAACTGCTGACTGTTGCATGGGACGCTGTGCAAGCCTCGGATATCTGACAAGAATACCACCAAAAAAGGAGGGGAGTTGAAGGACAAAGCCTGGGAGGAAGGCTACGAGCCTTCAGCACGAGAGACCCCCAGAGACTAATACACATGCATCCGTGAGAAATTTTGGACTCTGGAAACTAATTATAATAACCCTGCATTTTCTAGGAATAGTGATGAATATGTATTAGTTTAGGAGCATAAAAAACAGCTAACTGATGTAACAGGTGTGCGTCCTGGTGGAGCAGAGACTCCTGGTGCACCCAGCGCTGTTTGCTTGCCTCTATTCATTTAATAAATGGTAAACTTTGATTGAAATCCTATTTGAGACCCGATTATTTATCACAAAAAAATAAGTAGTAAAACTATTCAAGATCACTCAGAATTACTTATGAATTACAAATATCTCTTTCCTGCTTGCAAAGCACTACTTATATAAACTGTAAGTGCACGGCTCTTTCTTTATGTACTTTTTTTATTTTTATTTTTTTTTCCAGAACAACCTGTCAGAAGGTTGAGAAATGATGATTTCTGTAAAAAAACACAAGTGGCTAGCATTCATGGCGAAACAGATGAGTGGGAATGTATATACCCCCAATCTCTCCTTGCTTTCCAAAATTAAGAGTTGCTCTGTTCTTGATGCATTTTGGAAAGTTAATGAACATGTAGTTTTGTTCTTGTGAGATGAGTTGAAATAAATGTCTCAAAAAACCTCCACAATATTTTAAAAGGCAATTTTAGTCCTAATGGAGGCAATCAATGGACATACTAGTCTCACTAGATTTGCTTCAATTCCCATAGAGTTAATGAAGAGAATCCCATTGGCTTTAAGTAGGAATTAGATTAGCAGGATTTATGAAGCAATTGTGTTTAATCTGCATTAGGAATAGGAAACTCTCAAAATTATCCTCTTTTTGAGGAAATCAAGTCTCTGTACCTTGTCTTCAGATTGCATATTGAGAGAGAGGGGAGAAAAAGCCAAATTTCTATTTCTCTCAAATAGTCTGTATATATTGTAGTGAGTGAAGAGACAGAAAAATGTTCCACAACAGGAGGCTTATAAAAATCAATAGTCTCATCCTTAACTTCATAATATAGTACGCTGAAATATTTGGAGAGCAGGAATTAGACATGTACAATACTTTCAAATTACTGATATTTTAACCTTTTCTTTTATAGTCTTTATTCATTCATACATCAGGCCTTGAAGAAAAATTCAGAGGGAAATAGCTTGTGGTCCTGAGACAAATAGCTCTGGCTGATTACTCTGTAAAAGAAAGAAGAAGCAAAAATATGTGTACAGACAGGCTTTTCAAAATGTATCTTTCCATGGTAAAAAGTCACGTACTGTAATATCTGCAGCAAGAATAGCACCTTTTCTTCTCACCTACGTTTCAGAAAGCCTATGTGTGAACTTCTTTTCTGTCTTGCCTCTAACACAGCCTCCTAATTTAGCCAACCTTTCATTTATGAATGTGATCTAAGCACAAAGTTCAGCCTATTTCCAAGCTCCTTGAGGGCTCAGATGCAATCAAATCCATCTTAAAATGAAAATGATGAACGTAAGTCCAACCAATCCTATATACTTTTTCTTCTAATGACATCAACTTCTGTTTTGCCTGCCTGCTCCTTGTCTGTGAAAGGGCTCATACTTAAATCAGCAACCTCAGAGAGTTTGATTTAAGATGTGGATTTTATTGCTGCCTATTTTTATTGCAGAGTTTTATATAGATATATAATATATATACACACACATATATATGTCCCTGTGGTTCAGGGTGTGTCGTTGTACTGGGTTTACATGGCAAGTTTTTGGTAGCTAGAAGCGGCAGGGGTGGCCTCTGTGAGCAGAGTCCAGCAGCTGCCCCATGAGAGAGAGTGGGAAAATTCAGAGGGAAACAGCCCTGCAGCCCCCAGGTCAGTGCAGAAGGAGAGCAGGAGGTGCTCCAGGCATGCAGCAGCAGTTCCCCTGCAGCCTGTGGAGAGGCCCCTGGTGGAGCAGGCTGTCCCCCTGCAGCCCATGGGTCCCACATGGAGCAGATCTCCACGCTGCAGCCTGTGGAGGAGCCCCCAGTTGGAGCAGGTGGAAGTGGCCTGGAGGAGGCTGGGGTCCATGGAGAGCCCCTGCAGGCGCAGGCCCCAGCCGCAGCTGCAGCCCATGGAGAGGAGCCCATGCAGGAGCAGGGAGTCTGGGTGGGGGGAGCTGCCACCCGTGGGGGGCCTGTGCTGGAGCAGTTTGCTCCTGGGAGATGGACCCCCTAGTACGGAGCCGTGTGGGAGCAGTTCTTGGAGAGCTGCTGCCTGTGGGCAGCCCCCAGTCTGGGAAGGATGGCATCCTGTGGGAGGGAACCCACATGGAGCAGGGGCAGAGAGTGACCATAATGGAGCAGTGGGGACAAAGCATCAGGGACTGACTGCAGCCCACGTTCCTCTGTGCTGCTCAGGGGGAGGAGATAGAGGAGGGTGGTTGAGAGGAAGTCATCTTATTTTGCTTTTAGTTCTTACCGCTCTCGCAATTTACCATTGAGCGACAAATTATGTTACCTCCCTTATCCTGTGTCTGTGTTGCCTACGGTGGTAACTGGCAAGTGATCTCCCTATCCTTATCCCAATTCATGACCTTTTTTCATTGCATTTTCTTCTCGTCTTTTTGAAGAGGGGGATTGATAGACCAATGCGGTGGAGTTGTGCTACCCACTGGTGCGAAACTACCACAGTCATCCTGTAGGAGCATCATTGCTTTCTGTGCTCACTAGTTTGACCAGAAAGACCTTCCTACCCGTGTTGAAATTTTCCTGTTATTTAAAGGACACTTGATGCCTTAATAAATACATCTGTATTTCACAGACACACCATCATTTGACCTGTCATTATAGAGGTGTAATGCAACCTGGAGAGAACATAGGAGACTGTAGTCTTTTCCCTGAATTACCCAGGGAGCTAGAGTACAGCTGTATTATATTGTTGCATTATCTTTTACATCTCTGCAAGATCTATCTCTGATACCAATTCTACTAAACAATCAAGAAATCACAATTCTTCCAGTGAATGGCAAAATATGAACTCATTCTTTTTACAGTAAGACTTTTCAAAGTCCTTAGTGTTATACTCAACCATACGCAAATGAGCTCACATGGAGATTACTGTGCCAGCAGGAGAGATAATGGGGACAGCATTGTAGGTCTTTGTGTTCTTTGGAAATTGTAACTTGACTATAATATTATACAGTCCTTAAAATGCATTAAAAGTGAATAGTCTAAGGGCAGTCAGTTATATACTCTGAAAGACTCAGTGTCTTCAAAATTATAGTGTTAGGCATGTTTATCCAAATGAGTGATCTGATGCGATAACTGGATGAAAATTCCTTAAGTGCTTTATAATGGCTGTAGCTTGCAGAGTAAATCATACACATTTTAGAGTTAAAAATAAATTGAGCTCATGTTGCTACAGAAACTACTGCTGTTGTAGTTTTGGGAGATGTGTGTCCCCCATTATCGTGCTTAAATCCAGGCATAGATAACAACCTATAAATTATTTATATTTTCCCCATGTAATTCTGAGTATTTTGAAGCTGCTGCATTTGTTAATTAATTTAAACATTTCAATCTTTATTCATTTTTAAATATATACATTTTTTAAATATTTAATTAAATAAATTTTATTGTGTTGCAACCAGAAAATGTTGAAGATGAGTACTATGTCCCTGAAATTTTCTTGTGGATCCACAGCAGGATCGTGGTGGATCAGTGGTGTAATGCTCAGTTGCATGTTGTCACTTCTGGAATGTGTACCTCCAGATGAGGTAAATCCATTTCCTGCAGGGTGTTGGAAGAACAAAGACGATCTCAGAATCATGACATGCAACTGAAGGTGTGATGGAACAGCTATTGGAATAGGTTTGAAAAATCCTGTTGAGAACTGAATCACACGAGAGTGGACTGGTTGTATGGAGTCAGAAGGAGATTCATATCTGAAATTATCTGAGCCTGCCTCTTCAAAAAGGAGAAGAAACCTTGTCTGTGTTGCCGGTAGCTAGAGATGTTTTGTTTCTGAAATAAAACCTTTATTTCCAGACTCCACTGCCACAACTCTTTATGCATTATATCTCATGACTCATTATACATAATATGTATGGAAGGCTAGGAACAGGAAGAAGCATCAGATATCTCTTTCTTACAAGATGAGGACCTTAGTTGCCTGGGCAAGGTGGTCTACTGCATTTTTCATCTTCCATTAATGACTATTGTCTTCCTTCCTATAGCACAGCTCTGTGCTGCAGGGAGGGATATGAAATGTATTCTGCCACCTTACCAGTGCAGCTCTGTTCAAATATGAGGATATGGAACTTTAGCTGAAGGAAGATCAGATCTCTCATACCCTACAGAATTCCTTCTATAAACCATGGAACTGATCATTAAAACTAACCCAGCTTCCTTTCTCTGCATTTCTTAAGAAAGAATCTCTATTTTGCTTGCAGTATTGTCATCAGTGGCTATGAGAAAATCTACTGAATGGCTTTTAGATTATTACCTCACAGAGCTGATAACCTTAAGGATCCTTCTTGGGCTCTGATATCACAGAATGGGAGAGGCTGGATGGGACCTCTTGTCCAAACCCCATGCTCAAGCAGGGTCACTTAGAGCAGGCTGCTCAAGCACATGAACAGAGGTTTACTAAAGGTAAAAATAGTTCTGTGTTCATGTAGAAACAGGACTTTTAGATTTTCACTGGAAAAAATATCACTTGTCTGAGGACTTATTCAGGGCTTTTGAGGATTAAATTTTTAGCTTCAGATCTGTACTCAGGCACTGTCTAGGCGTAACCTCACCTTTGGTGGATTGCTATAGTATGTAATTTTTCAGATCAAATATAGTGGATATCCAGAAGGTTAATGTCTATGGATCCCAAGGGGTATTCTGGAGATATCCTTTCAGGATATCAGGAATATCCTGAAACAAAAATCCGCTTAATAGGTAGAGGGTCCTACTGGTCTTAGTTCATGAGATATCACAAGCTATTGAGACTGTTTCTGTAGGGGATGATTTAGTCCCTTGAATCAGGTATATAGATATTCTGCTATATAAGTCTTCAGTGATGAGAACTGAAACAACTAATTAAGGTGCTCTTTTGGAACATTACTGTATTAAATGTCTGCCAGGGGAAAGTAGAAATATGACTTCTGGTGAATGTTACCCTAAAGCACAGTGAAGTATTTAATAGATGCTTTTCTTCTACACTGGGAAAAGTCCAACTCTGCTCATTTATTTTTTCCTGCTATACAGATTCCTACAATCTTAGTTCTTTGGATGCTAGCCCACTCAGCACCTCTTTTGCTTTAAAGATGTCCTGTCTTGATGTTTATTCTGCTTTTTCTGACAGCACAACTTTGAAATTTAGAAAAGATTGAATAGCAGGAACAGCAAATACAGTGATTACACGAAGTGCAGAAACTGAAGTGCCCTGCACCTTGTAATTTAGCCACTTCCAAGGCAGTTAGATAAGAATCCCTGTAATGCAGTGCTGGACTTTCGAGTCTACTATTATTTTTGTTAGCTCTGGTTTCACACTGTGGCACTGGTGGCAATCATTCTGCATGCTCATTTCCTTTGCAAGTACTCACTGGAATGCAGTCAATACGAAAAGCAGGTTAGTGAAACAGCTGTTAATTTTCCACCATGAATGAATACTCCATCCTACTTGATAGATTTTTTTTTCCCTGCAAGTTCAATAAATATTTACGTCAGCCCTGCTGTCAAGTAGCACTCTCAGTAGCAGACAGTTGCTAAATTAAGATACTTTCCTTGGCAGTAATGGAAAGCTAATAATGCAATTGCCATATGCAAGCCTTGGAGAAGATTGCCTTAAAATTATCATAAGAGTTTGAACTGCAGCTCTGAGAATGAAAAAGCACAGGGGCAGACTGTAGAGCCACCAGGTGAATTGAGGTAGCACTGAGAGGACATGAAGGTATGAGCTTTCCTTCCTCAGTAATGCTGTTTCACAGGGGCATCTGCAAGTGAACTTCAAGCAGGGGAGGCAGAGAGGTTGGGAGATCGTGCTGTTGACTGTGACCTGCTCACAGGGTTGTTCCTCCAGCAGTGTGTCCCAGAAGAGCTGGGCTGCTGGGTTCATACTTATCTTTTTGCTGGGTTCATACTTATCTTTTAGAAGGTACTGGCAGAGACTTGTGCTAGTAGAGAGGAAGTTCAAGACAACTGCTATGCATTCAGCCAAACCTGTTTTTCCCTCCCTCTATCTCTGAGGCTTTGCTGTTATACCCTCAGTAAAATGGGCAGATGGAGAATTAATGTTCCTTTTTGCAGCTGCAATTCAGAAGCGCCTTCTAAGAAATAACATATGGTCTGTTGCATTTCCAGGATTGAAGGAGTGAAGTTCAGACCATAGTAGAGGTGGTTCCATTGGTTGACCACTGAGGATATAATGGCTTTTTAAAGTGAAAATAATTGAACAAGTTGTGCATTAGTATTGTTGCAAGCTGCAGTGAGCACTGTACGGTGTTTAATATAGTGCATTGAATCCCGCTGAAAAACATGAACTGCAAGTCATGTTTTGTTGTGGTGCTACAGAAACAGCAGAGGTACAAGATACAAATACTTACAGGGCCTTAGGATGCAAAATCTATGTGAACTTTGGAAAGGTTATTAGCAATAAACAATACTTTCATAACAACCCATGTGGGGTCACTGTACAAGTCATAACACATTCCTAAGGGCTGTGAAAGGATGACTCACCAGCTGGTGTAACTCCTTTGTGGCTGGACAAAGATGGTGTAGACATCTAGCAAGACTTGGACAGAGCATGTTGCCACCTTAAATTGCTTGAGACCTTTCCTATGGCAGGCAGAACCTATAGGATTGCAGAGCACCGTAAATGAGCCCCACCTGCCTCACCCCCTACATCTTCTCAGTACTCCCCAGCTGTTCTGTACTTCAGCTGATGTCTCATTTCATAGTTCTGAGGTCTGAAGTTTCTTTGTACTCTGTCTTTTAGTCACTCCTCTTGACATCAGAACCTCGATAACTCCCAGAAGATGTGGTCAGCGCTGTTCTGCCTTTCTGCTGAGTTGGTGGGAGCAGAGTCTTGCTGTGCATTTACCTTGGATTTACCTTGTCCTCATCTGAGACAGCTGCACCACAGCCAGGCTTGGCACAGGGCCTCAGCTGGCACAGGGCTTCAGCACCAAATGGTGATTTTCAGCACCAAAAGGTGCTTTTCCCAAAATGGAAAGTAATGTTGTGGTATGGTATATCCCTTTTCTGTGTCCTTGAAAAAGAGAAAACAGCTTCTTAATGTCTTGCAGTCTTCTCCGTAGAACACACTGTTGAGGTAACTTGAAGGGCTATATTATAGAAAGGATTCTTTTTCAATTCATAATCTCAGAGGCCGTATGCAAAATTGTTCGTGCTGTAACAAAATAGCTAAAACCAAATTGTTCCCTTTGCTGTATTTATTATGGAGCCACTATTTAAAATTATGCTAAGGAACTCTTGCTGTATAAGCAATGGTTACATAGCGGTATGAAGAAGAATTTGATTCCCCACTCACAAATAATTTTTTGCTCTCCTACTTATTTTTATTTTATTTCTATTCTGTGTCTGCACAGAAGGTGTCTGCAAAGATGATGTCTCAACCCAGACAGAAAAAATCTTTATCTGGAGAGACTGGAAATTTGCAAATATTCCAGATTACCATCCGTTTACTAACTAAATAATTTCTGATTAATGTGGGTAAAGAAGGGAGGAAGGGTGGTGGATGGATAGAGTTCATTCTGTAGCTCTGCCTTTCTGTTGCAAGTGAAAGGAAAGCATTTAACAAAATATCTCATTAATGAGTGCTTAAAGAACAGCCTGAAATTCTAAGCATTTCTGTTTCTCAGCAAGAAGAGAGTCCAAAGACTTTCGTTAAGCTTTTCATATCCAGAATGACATTCCTCCCACGTCCTCCTACCAGCACCCTAAATTTACAGACAACTTCAAATACTTTTAAATATGAATGTTGAAGGACCTTTTTACAGACTACATCCTCTGCAAATTGTAGGCAAATCTGTCAGAATTTTGTCTTCTGCCAACAGTGAGGATAAAATATATCTATCTATCACTCAGAAGTGCAAAAACTGCAATTCCCAGGCTTTCATTCACAATGTGCACATTCAGGAATAACAGGCTGCATGTGTACATCTAGTGACTACCCCACAGAACTATTGGCCAGAGAGTAAAACCAGATTGATCTAGTTGTTATCAGACTTTCAGAATTTGAGCCATCAAACACATTCTAGCTAAGATTAAAGAAAAAACAGACTTGCAAAGCCACATGTGCTTTCTTCTTGCATTTTTATATTTTAATCAACTTCATACAGTACGTTCAATCCTCCATGGAGGCAATTCTATCAATTCTATTCCCAGAGCCAACAGCTTTATCTTTTTTTTTTTTTTTTTTTTTTTTTTTTTCTGGCTTAAAAAGGAAATCACTTCCAAGTGGTGGCAGAAGGGGATTAAATAACAGAATTTATTTACTTAAGATGTCCCACCATTCATGTGACCTTCCAAGTATTTTAAAAGCAGCATAGGGAGCTATAACTGGGATAGTCTGCTGAGGTAACTTTACAATACAGAACATGTCATTTATAAGACTGCTTGCTTCTGTTAGCTAATGGCTACACACTACTGCTGCTTAAATCCATTATTTGGGGTTCCAAAACCAATTGTCTCTCAGTCACAAAGGTGTGACTCCTTGATTTTAGAACATTTTTTCAAACACATTGCTATGTAATAATCTTACTTACTGATCATCTGTATCTTGCTTATTATTATGCCTAAGTCTGCAGAAATTGACATCCATATTTTATCCACATACATCCATCTCTTATCCACATACACAGAAGAGGGCTGCTAGGTTCTGGATGCACCCTTTCCCAGTGGGCAAGCACCCCTGTCCCAGTCTGCCCCATTAGTTTGTCTTTCTGTCTTCTGACCTGATGTACCAGGTATCTCATCATCTGGCTCAGCAGAGCACTGTCTCACACCACGGAGATGTGTCTTGGTATGAATGGCAGCTGACAATGTGGCAGTTTGTCTAAGAAGAAATAATTATCTTCCTAATTTATTCTGCCATTGAACACTTGTGATGCATGATAATAAAAGGAAATAAAACAATTATCTCAGAGCAGCATAGCTAAAGATATCAAATAGCACAAGAGAGAAAATAAATGAGGTATGACAATATATGAAAACTCATGCAAAAACAGTTTGGCTTCATAGCACAATTTCCAGTTATTCTTTAGTACCTTTACCCACGAGGTTGATTCCAAGTGGCTCCTGGCTGTCATTACAGTCTCTGAAATATAAACCAATATTAGAGTGGTTTTGCATATAAGAAAGAAACCTCCCTAATCTCTGAATTGCTATCTGGATAACAAAGAATCACAGAAGGCAAGAGGTTAGAAGGGATCTATGTAAATTATCTTGTCCAACCTCACTGCTCAAGCAGGGCCACCTAGAAACACTGTCCCAGGATCATATCCAGATGGCTTTTGAAGATTTCCAATAGCCTCTCTGGGCAATGTGTGCCAATGCTCAGTTACCTGCACAGTAAAGAAGTATTTCCTGATGTTCAGGGGAACCTCCTGTGTTCCTGTTTGTGCCCATTGCCTCCTGTCACTGCACATCACCAAAAAGAGCCTGGCTTTGTCCTTTTTGCACCCTCTCTTCAGGTATTTATATACATTGATGAGATCCCCCCAGACCTTCTCTTCTCCAGGCTCAGCAGTCCCAGCTCTCTCAGCCTTTCCTTATAGAAGAGATGCTTCAGTCCCTTCATCATCTCTGTGACCCTTTGTTGGACTCTTTCCATTATGTTCAGGTCTCTCTTGTACTGGGGAGCTTAGAACTGGACCCAGCATTCCAGGTGTGGCCGCACCAATGCTGAACAGAAGGGAAGAATCACCGCTTTCAACCCTCTGGCACTAATCGTAATGCAGCCCAGAATGCCACCAGCTTTATTTGCAGCAAGGACACTTTGCTGACTCATGGTCAAATTGGTGTCCAGCAGGACCCCCAGGTTCTTTTTTGCCAGGCTATTTTCCAGCTGCATGGCCCACGACCTGCAGTGGTGCCTGGGGTTGTTCCTCCCCAGGTGCAGGACTTTGCACTTCCCTTTGATGAACTGTACAAGGTTCTTGTCAGACCACTTCTCCAGCCTGTTAACATCTATCTGGATAGTGGCACAACCCTCTGGTGTGTCAGCCACTCCTCCCAGTTTTGTTTCATCTACAGACTTGCTGAGGGTACACACTGCCACATCATCCTGATCATTAAATGTCTGATTCTTTTCCTGGCTCTTACAGGGACTCTTCTGTTAATTCTGAAAGCTGATGAGGCAGTCCATCAGCAGAAGAAAAAGGCACAAACAGGGTAGCCAGCTTTATGAAAGCAAATTCAAACTTACTAGTAACTTGTATTAGAGAAAGGTGAAGTCAGAATCAGACTGACCAGACTAATTCTAGCAAAAATTGTATTCCCAGGTAAATCATACTGCTCTTACAGGTTCACTTTTAATGAATGCTAGTAAAATCTCTTGTTTGAGACCCTTTTCTTTCCTTATGATCTCTATGATCCTCACTCCAGGCAGATCTGTGGTCCTTGAGGGAGTTTAAGCTATCGTCAACCATGCATCAACTATTCCAATCCAATGACTCATTATATTCTCCATGATCCGCCAAAATCCTAGCAAACACTGTCTTGAAAACAGCTCATATCTGCCCTCAGTTTAGGTAAAGATTTTTACCTTTTCCCCTTATAAACAGCCTGTTTCTGCTGCTATATTTTCTGTAGGATCTTTCATTACTGTCTGCCCCAGGAAGACATGCTTAAGAATGTTTAAGACAAAACTAGAACTTAAATCACCTATTCAGATTAATTGGATTAGGCACTAGTATGTCCTATCCAATTGGATACATTCTTCTCTGTGTAACACATTGGGAATTTCTTATTGGCTAGTAGATAGTCTTAGGAGATCCATACTTTTAAAAACAGATTTCTAAATCTCTCCTTACAGAGACAACCTATTAAAACAATCCTAATGTAATCAGTTTAATTTAAATGTACATTTTAACTAATTTTCTATTCCTCTAGTAATATTCAATTATTCAAGATCACATGAGAGTCTGTTTTCTTTTGTAATCACCAGATGAAAAGCAAAATCCCAGATCATTAACTCAAATACCCATTGATACAGGCAACAATGGCAAATTGTTGGCAAAATGGCAAAAATGGCAAAAAAAAAAAAAAAAAAAAAAAAGGAACAAAAAATTGTTATGTCTGATACAGTCCATAGATGTTTTAGCAAAACCCTCAACTAAAGAAAGATCAAAAGTAATGTTGTTCTGAGAGACCATCTAAGAGTAAATCCTGCAGAATGGAGAGTCTGATTACAGTTCTCAGGTAAATGAAGAGTTTTGCTAGAGAAACTGTGCATTATAGTTATGGTCAAGATCAGGCTTAGAAACATTTTGTGAGGCCAAGTGTACTATGTGTAGTATTTTGTAATGCTAGTAATATTTCCTATGAGTATATATATTTATGTATATATATATATATATATAATAAATTCCCTTTGGAGTCAAAGGTAATTTAATCTCCGGAAGAGGTGTGGTGTTGTGGGAAACTGCTGGGACTTGCCTTGGTAATAAAGACTCTTTGAATGATCAAGGCTTTTGACAATGCAGAGGTCAGAAATCAAACTGTTATGAAAACCTTTAAAAAAAAGCCCTTTATGTGAGTGTTACAGGTGTTGTTGTATAAGACTATTTTTACAGATATAGCTGAAACAGCTTGTATTTTTGAGGTATGATAGGAGCAATTTTGAAGGCAATAAATTATTTTGAAAAGAAAAAAAAATAACTAAAAGTACAACTTCAAAGTAGTTTACCTCTTAATTTGTCTTTTCTCATTTGTTAAATATTTTATAAATGTTTTGTAATTGGAAATTTCTTATCATAATCATAATTAGCTTAAACCAATTTTTTTTTATTATTATTTTTCTCCAAGTCTAGAAGAAATACATTTCCTAGTGGATATCAAATACACTAAATCCTTGTTGCTCTAAAAAAGAAATGACTAAGAATGATATTTTTAGTGCTAGGAAAGTGCCAAGATGTCTTAGTGCTGAGAACGGTCATGGTGAGGGTGGGCTGGGGTGGAGGATGGTGGAATGGCTGTAAAAGGTCACTGATCTAACAGCTGCCAAGGAGAGTTGTGATCCTGCCTCTCTTTGCCTCATTGCTTCCCCTCTTTGGTCCATCTCCTGCCCAGGCAGATATTCTTGTTGCTGGTGCTCCTGACCCTTGATGAGCTAATTCAGTTTCCTAAGCTGAAAGGTTGTTTGGTTGTTTTGCTGAGCTGAAACCCACTCATAAGAGAGTCAAACGGCAAGGTTCTGGGCGGAAGTAGGAACAAGAGAGCAAGGAGGGAAGTGGGAGAAGGTAGGAAGATACTGCATCTGAATTTTAACCTGGCTTACTGCCTGTGTGTTGGCCACCTTGCTGTGACAGAAGGCTGGAGCAGAAAAGACAGGCATGTGTATATTCCTTAAAATCCCCATTTTTTATCCAACTGTATAGGAAAAGAAAGCACCTTACATACAATTTCTGTAGTAGAAAAGTGTGGGAGGTGGCAAATGAAGAAGGGGAAGGTGGACCTATTGGGGGATGGCAGACGCACAGATCAGGCAAGGCATCCTTAATGGGGAGAGGTAGAGAGTGAGACATCCCTCTCTGTTCCTCCATCATCCCCAGCCTTGTTGGGGTTGTGACTGTACCTTCAAGAGAAAGGCTTCTGTTGTCACACGATGCCCTTGCTCTTGAGGGTATGAGAGAGTTTAGGCAGAAAGAATATTTAAGTGAAAATATCTGTTGCACCATGCCTTTGGCCCTGTGGTTACAATGAAAACAACTGCAGACTTGTCCTCATTGACTAATTTTTACTTTTCATCTAACAAGATAAAAGACTGTAGAAGTAAAGGTAAAATAGAAATTAGAAATTTTATATGAAAAATTTTACTTATTTTGTTTGTTTCTTCTTCTCAACAAGTTCTTCCAAGAACTGTAGCATCCCTAAAAAAAATATAACTTGTGAAGAGAGATGTTGTCTTTTCTTCCTCATGATCTCAATTTACAGCTGAGAGTTCACTTTTCTACAGTGAAGGTAGAGAAGGAAGAATCTTGTGGATTTTTTGTAATGATAGGAACAAGAAACTCTAAACTCTCCTGGGCTGTTTTCCTAGTTTTATCAACCAATATCTCCTGAAACCCATTTCAGGGAGTGCTAACAGGCAGACACTTAACCAACAGCTGTGTGTTGTGTAATTGGGCCTTGTTGACTTCACAAGGTTTCTGGGTAATCGTCGTGTCCTTAAGATAACTAACTTTAGACTGTCACTGTCATTGCCTTTTAAGATCTAAGCAGACAGAGGTGGTGCATGTCAGGGATGCTCATGCAGCCTGCAAAAATCAGTGGCATGTGTCACACAGTTGTATATAGCTTTTTACGTTGTATGTCAAGCTAAAGTCTCCTTTTTAAAAATCTTAAATACTGTATAGTACCAGAGGTGATACTTGGAGAAGAGTAAGTGTCTAATGTGAAGACAAGAAATAAGAGAAAGGAAAGTAAAAAATGAAACAGAAATATTAAAAGCCCTTGCGGCTGAAACAATGTAGCAGAGTCCTGGGAAAGAATAAAATAAGGATTTGACATCCAGATGTGAGCAGATAGACTCTTTGAGAAAGGGAATTTAGAGAAGTTAACCTTTCTGCAGCTATTGCTAGACCTAGAGCTATAGATATCTTTGATAGTCTAAGCCAGAGTGAGTTAGTCAGACTGAGTACTGTATTCTCAAGGAAAGAAAAGCAATGGAAACATACAGGTTTCAAACGAAACTGCTCAAGGACAGAGGCCCTTTCAAAGTTTTTTGACTGACATTAACTTTGTGAGTTAGGTATGAAATCATGATAGTTAGGCAGATTACATTATCAGAGATTTGATTTTGATTGGAATCACACATCTAAAATGATAAATTGGACCTGAGAGATCTTCTCAAACCCTGCGGAAATTACTCAGGAGAAAATGAATACACTAAATATTACTTTAAAATGCTAGAAAGCCACAGGCAACTACATTAGACATTGACTAAGAGAACATGAAACTGTAAAGTGGAAAGATGTGAGGAGGGTAAATATATCAGAGAAACACTATAGAGCTAATGCCAATAAAAATTGCAGTTATAACAGGTCTATGAGATGGGAAACCTGCAGGAGTCCAAACATGTCCACCACTGGAAAACATTACAAGAATTGTAATAGTGTTTTGTAAGAATATGCAATCAGAACCAGAAAAATTAAAATAGAACTACCAGCAGGCACATTAACAGTGCTGATATGTATTTATCAGGATGCCAATGGAAACAGGAATGAAGAAAAATTCTATGTAGAGACAAAGCACAAAAATTGATAGGGAAAAATGTACGCCACTGGAGACTGGTGGAACTGTTGTGAATTATTTACTGGGAATGAAAAAATGTTCAGATAAATGTTACATCTCAAAATATTGTAGAATATTGGAATAAAAAAACAGAAATACATTGAAGTAGGGCTGCTACATCTTAGTGTTACAGAGAAGACCTAAATTCTGTTAAAATAATATGAACTTGCACTGAAATCTGTAAGAAAAAGTGGAACTTTTTTTTTTTTTTTTTTTTTTTTAACTGTGAATAATGAGCCAATAATATATCTAAAACATGGCAAATTCTTGGTGTGCTTAAGAGAGTGCCTAAAGTTCAGTTGGGTATGAACAAATGTAAAGGAAATGTTGAATAAATCAAGATGTCAGAGAAGGTAGGGAGACAAATATAGATGTTGGCAAAATATTTAAATGTTGAATTATTCACTTTCCCCTGAGATAACACAGCCTATTTAAAACATGGTATGTTGTTCATTAGATTTGTATTTACTAAACATAGAACCTCATACATTTTATCTGATGATATTCTAAGGATTTGCATGAGATTCTAGATTTCAACATGTATCATCATCTCACAGACCTTCTCAAATGAAAGTCTGGTAGAAAATACTAACATCACTAAAAAGATTGCCAAAATGTAGGTTAAGTAATCTGAAAAAAATCCAGTGTTCCTGGACTTGACAACAGTTGTTTTTACTAAGTGAACTGACACTGTCTGAACACTTACTAAGCAGAGAGATAAGAAAAAGACTTTTCACTAGTCAAAAGCACACTAGAAAATACAGCTTAGGAGGGTAAAGTAGAAGTGATCAGGAAATTCCACATATGCAAGATATATTTTAGTCATATTATGGTTACAGTGGTTTGTAGATGCATTTTGTATACATAAGAGCATGGAATGAGTCTAGAAGGCTGCAGCTGGCAGAAAGATTGCTCCTTGTCCTTATGTGAGCTCCTGTCTTTTGAGCAATTGGTTTTAGGACAAGAGGGAACAACTGCAATTTATTCCTTTGGAAAGAGGAAAATGAAGGTGGAACAGAAAAAGTCAAAGCATCTGAAAGTAAATTGGAAATGAAGGATTTTGCTGAGCCACTAATAGAAACAGTTGAAGCTGCAAGTGGATAGAAATAGGGATAGTTCTCTGTGCAGCAATCCAAACTCCTAGAACTCCTGAAAATCCCGCTTAATACGTGTAATGTGGGTGTAGGTGTTATTCTGAAGTATTATGTAGGAATATAAACAGCCACACTGCACAGATTTCTGTTTAAAGGAAAGGGGAGTGTGTGAATATTACCTCTTTGGGATCTAAGCACTCAGATGTTGTCTGAAACCAGGGCACATGGGTTGTCCACAGGCAACTGCAGCATGGAGCAACCACATACACCAGAGAACCGTTTATGTCCGAAAAGCCCTTCCAATCTAACATCTATCTGAATGTGAATGCTTTTCTGAGAGACACTAAACACAACACCCAGGCTTCAAAATATGATGTTCTTCAATCAAGTATAATATTTGCTGTCCTCAAAGGAAATTTCTGTTTACAGTGAAGCAACACTGGAAATCATAACAACTACAATAAAGCTTAATGGTAAAACCATAATAATTATTATCATTGCAGTTACTATTAGTGGAATGATATAAACAAAGAAACAAACATATGCATGTATGCATGTTTGTACCTGAATAGTAGTATCTGTATTTATACAGATGCTCTTTTATCCACGTAAAAGAATGCTAATGCAAGTGTAAATACAACCTGAAGAAGAAAATCTCCCCATAGATCTATTTTGCTTTGTGACATGGCTTTAACAAGATCTTTTCTGGAATCTTTTGAAACTTGAAAAAACATTTCCATGGAAGTGTTTTTTACAGAGGATGCTGAGGGATTGTTGACTAGTACATGCAGAGCTACCAAGTGAATAACTTTGGGGCTTTACAATTTTCCTTGGCTGCACAGCAAAAATCATGTTTCAGCATTTTATTTATTTATTTATTTATTGCCACAGTCCATTCTATTGGGAAATTTTGTGCAGTGTTTTTGTGCACGTTTGTATGGGCATAGCTTTTTTGTGTGTCTCTGCGGAACAATGCTAGATCATGGCCAAAGCTGATAGGACGGGTCTCAAGTGGCAAACTGCAGCATCAGTAATAGGGGATTTAAATTAAATAAGGGAAAATAATTTTAGTGTATTTCATTTACCTTGTAAGCCACAACTGTTATGAAATTCTGCAGATACGCTCTGCCAGTCAGACTGATTGTTAAGTGCAGGTATTTGAGTATGGCAGTTTGAGGGATGTTTCACATTATGGATCCATCTGACCTGAAAGAGTGAAAGAGTTCTGCCTCAAATATTGGACTTATCCATTTTTAATGATTACTTTTCATTTTTTTATTCCTCAACAATTCCTCTGACATACTTACTTAATATCCTTAGTAGACATACAGGATGAATCAAATATTAATGCCTCAAGATATTTTTAAATGCCATGTAATGGCAATTTTCTATCTTCAAATTCAAAACCAAGATATAATCCACAATAAATAGTGCTTGTTATCATATATATCTACTCAAAACAGTCTATTCAGCATAGACAATATTTCTGTAAATGTTACTAGTTCAAGCTAAATTTTCACCTTCAATACAGAGAACAATTTTGAGACCCTTACATTCTCTAGAACTAGGCTGATTTATTTAAGCCGTTCCATATGAAATTGTGAAACAGCAATATTAGAAGTTTAAATGATGAGCAAGGAAAAACTCTTAACACTGATATTTGAACAACCTTTCAGTGTTTAAAGCTGAAGAGTGAACATTAGTGTGTGGAATACCTTGCCAATAAGATGTTGCAAAGCATTTCACGTGGCTGCACATTTCTGGGAAGAAATTTAAGTGTGGATTTTACCTACAAATCACTCCAGATTTTAAGTTTGTTTGAAGGAGCCTAAAGTGGTCTCAGGTCATCTTCTCTTTTTTTTTTTTTTTTTTTTTTTTTTTTTGATACATTTCTTCTCTTTGGAAAGTGTTGGCATATATTTGATCTGCTGGTGAACTTTTCATGTTACAAAGTTTGCTGAGAACAAGGTATTAACATTTTGCCAGAATTCCTCCCTCTGAACCGGCTTTGTGAGGCCAGATGAACATCAGTGCTAGTCCAACAGGCGGGACAGATGGGTTTTTTACCAGTGCTTAGTGCTGCAGCTGTGAGCATCAAAGGATCTTTATAAAAGAAAAAGAATAGCCTTTTCTTCATAAGATCTTTCAACTTTAAAATGTGTTACTTCCATCTCATTTTCCTGTTTTAACCACTTATTTTGAGTCTAAAATGATATAAATTTGTTCACTTAGTCTCATGTTTTGAACTTTTTCCTTTTTAAATTCTACCTGGGAAGAGTTGAATTAATTAGGGAAAATGACAAATGCCTTTAATTTCTATCTATTTATTTATTTATTTATTTTAAATTTTTATTTTTCCTTTGCACAGTCTTGAAGAAACAAACTGTTTGGAATGACTGTTTGGATGGACAAAACAGCTCAAGAAAATGTTAATACTTCATCCCTACTTTAGAATTTGACCTTGAATTCTTGCATGGAATAACATACATAGCAGTAGTAAAGAATAAGCAAGTATTTAAGTGTTCTACATAGGGAAGGATTCCTAAATTGGAATCAATTATTTTATTTTCAGTTGGCAAAGAATTTAGAGATTTTTTTTTTTTTTAATTTTTAAAGAAAATCTATATATTTTATCTTTCCCAGAAGTCTAGAAATGTCAACAAGCATGGAAAAGAGAATTCCAGACAGAAATATTAAGAAATGTTAGAATTAAATGAAAGTTACATAGACTTTTCATGTTGTATTCCATCCAACACAAATTAGTATGAATGAGATATGCAGTACCTTTGCAGCAAAATTTTTGAGAAGTGCAGACAGATTCTTAACTGGAGAGGAGCAGCCTTAATGTGACTGTGATGTTACTGAATATGTGTTAACGTGTGGTAAAGGTTGGGTACATCTTTAAACAAATCAGGAGAAAGAAAGCCTCTCATTTTTCTCTGTTCTAATTATCTTCGTTCCAGTGGATTAGAAAATGGAAAATGTAGAAGTCAAGCTGAAGATGGTTCAGAGCTCAATCGCCTGCCAAGTTAAGTCTGACAAATGGCAAGTGTGTGTAATTAATACTGTCATCTTTCTCTGGACCAAAGGGTGACTGCAGTAACTATAGATTGTAATTGTCATCGTTGTCACATAAAATGTGCTATTATTAAGTTCAGGCTGAATTTTATTGCTAAGAATGCTCATAAATTGAATGGTCAGTCATTTAAATTACCAAGTAGAGAGCTATGGGGTTTGCACTAGAGCTGCTTTCTAAGGCAATGCATTTGACTTTAGACCTCTGGAAAGTAGCTACGTTCCTTAAAGAGATGTTAGATAGGTTGTTACCTATAGAAGAGGATGCTCTGACAGATGCACTGCATTTTTTTTTTTTTTTTTTTTTGATTATCTCTACTCTCTAATTTTTAATTAATTAATTTATTTTTGTTGAAAGGCAAGTACGACATATACTGTGATTGCAACTTAAAAAACTGGAATTATTATCCTGTTAGAGCACCGGAGGGAATGAATGAGGATGATTTTAAAATATGGATGAATAATATGTAGTTGTTTAAGATGAAAAGATGAAAAGGTATGAAAAGAAAGTGACACATTCAAAAGAGAGAATCTTGAGATTAAGAAGTTCACTGACAGGTTGTGAAGTCTTTCATTCTAGGTAAATCACAGGTCAGCAGTTATTTAAAGTCTTTTCTATCTGATGATTGGATAAATCAAAATTCTCAGGAAGGCTGACTCAAAACTGTTGTGAAAATAATTTTCATCTAGAATATGAAGATTTGGTGAAATGAACAGAATGCAGGATTGGAAAGTAATTGTGATACTAAGTCCTGTTTCTTGCTGTTAGAGAAAACAAGTTCATATAATATGTTTCAAAAACTTTTTGGCTCTATCTTAAAATTAGTTTAGGTATTTGTCCTCACCATGCAGTTATTACTTCAGAGTCTGAATTGTCTAATGGTCAGAAAACATCTCTTTATTGCTCACTTATTCTTATGCCAGCCTTGTCCTTTATTTTAGGTGTCTTACGAACTTCTAATATATTGTCAACAAATGCATATAAAGCTAATATTATATTTACACTCAGCTTTTTTTCCAAGCTAAGGAAGACAAAATCTTTTGCTTTGTATGTTTGTTTGTTTGTATGTATATTTGATCTTCTTGATCTCTTTCATGTTTTACTATGCTGTCAGCTGGCCAGCATAAGCCAGCTTGGCACTGGGAGCCATATAACCACTTTCTAACAAGCTAAGTGCTGCAAAGCGTTCTCTCCCAAACAGTTTTTCATTTAGATCTATCTAGAGATTTATCTGTGAGTTTTTTTTTCTTCCTTTCTTTTATTATTATTTTTTTTCTTTCCCTTGGAATAAAAATTCCTGATCAATCATGTACTTACCTTACATTGTACTTACATGTACTTACTTTACATGTACTTACTTTACATTACATTAACTTACTTACATGTACTTACATTAACTTATATACATCATGGGTACCAAGTACTGGAAAAGACCAGCTGGCCAGATGGATCATTAGATCTGTTTACTTGCTATTACAGTCAATATATAGTAGGAACAACATTCAGAAAGATCTGCAGAACATTGACTGCACCTGCTACCATTCACACTGGCCACAAACAACTTAATAACTATTTTTTGTATGATATTAAAAGCTAAAACCCTAATGAGCCATGGGAAAAAAATCAGGAAAACCAATGTATCACTTGTACTCTATGTCCCTGGAATGGTAAGAAATTGGTATTTTTCCCAGATGATCCTAAAAAATGAGCCAAGAGTTATGCTGCAGAAAAAGATAGCATAAGCAGTGGAGTAGGACATTAATTAAATATTTTGTTTCTGCACAAGAGATGTATTTTGAATCTGTGTGAAATAAAAGCACTGCTTGTGAGTAAAAAAAAATAAAATAAAATCCCAAAACAATTGCATTGAAAGTTTGGAAGCATCCTATTGCTGCTGAAAAAATGCCTTCCTTTGTGTGTCAGAATAAGTATTCACTAGTGTAAATGTAGCAATGTAAATTAAATTAATGTAAATTAAAAACATTACCTTGGACAGGTGCCAAATGAAGATTACAGTCAAAATGCCTGGATGATAGGGAAAAATGTTTTTCTGTGGCTTTGCTTATCTCTCTCTCTCTCTTTTTTTTTTTTTTTTAAATAATATATATATATATATATTTTTTTTCAGTAAGAAGCAGGCTTTCAAATCAGATGCCAATAAGACAATGATACTTTAACAAAGCTGCTGACTGATGTATCTCAACTACTTTACATATTAACCCTACACAATCCCTACCCAAAGGGATTATTCCTCCTCTGGTCAGTTCATGGTCTCATGTACTCCACATAGTCAAAGTGCACTGTCAGTATAACACCTTCCACAGCATATCAGGATAAGAAGATAAACTAAAAGTATTAAATTGGCTCCCCAGGGCTCGTTTCTCTTTCAGACAAACTAAAACCCTTTTGTGTGTTCTGCTTTTTTTTTTTCCTAATCAAATCCCTTGACTGGATTCAAGTGAAAGAGATAAAGAAAGCAGTGAAAAATCATCCTGTTCATCACATTAATTGTAGGTGTTAAACACAAAGATGCTTCATTAAGACACCTTTCAATCATGGATTAAATGCAGTCCAGCACAAACCCACATAGTAGTATTCGAAAGAGAAACATTCCCAACTGCAGTGTTTAAAGATTTCATTCAATGTGAACTGTTATGGATCATAAAACTTCTCATGATTCTTGCCAAATCCAGTATTTTAAAATTATGAAAATAGCCAAAATCAGAAACATCTTTCTTTCCTCCACCATCCTGACAGCACAGTTGCTCTCAAACTTTGCTCTCAAACTTCCACAAAAAAAAGTATTATCTGAGTAAAATGCTGTTTTGCAATCAGCTCCCATAGCTTCACTGAATCAAACATAGCTGTAGGGAAAAGTGACTAAAACTTCACTGGCACAAATGGAGTCACATCTGCTGGCATTAGGCCTTAATTTGTCATTCCTGTTTTTAATCTCAGGAATTATGCAAGAACTAAAAGCATTAATCTTTCATATGACCGGAAGAGAATGACCAGAATACATCCAGCACCAGGGCTAAGTTAGGGCTCAGCCTTGTTTTCTGAAATAGCCTTGAACAATTTGTTGAATATGGGTGTGTAGTTCAGTATTTTCTTAATCATTTCTAGCCCAGAGTACATTTTTTTTAGCCTATATCTAGGCATGGCACTTATCCAGATTGTGGTGAAAAATTGAAAGGATTTGCAGAAGGGGAAGAACATTGGCATAGTTTCATCTTCTTTTCAAGGAAATCTTTGCAGATTTCCAACCAGTCCTGCAGTATCAGAATACCAACAGAAAAGGACTTGTAATCATCTCCCCTCACCAACAAAACCATATTTTGCTGCTTCCATTCTCTATGTCAATATGAGGCTGCTGGTAAATCAGATGTGGTTGTCACACCTATATTTGCTGCAGTGCTGTGGGAGGAAGGCTACTGCCCCAGGTCATAAGAAAATACATGGGAGCTAATGATGGCTTAGGATTTCCATGTGTAGGAAGGCTGGGATAGCACAGTGGAGGCTATCTCAGCCAAGAAAACATTATTCTAGAGCATGTGGTTGTTTCTGGAAGAGATGTAGAAGTTATGCCACAGGGTGGTCTGGCAGTGGCCCTATTGCCAGCACACACGTGACAAACACAACATAGTGCTACAGGGCTGTCATGAGCTCTGGAATAATCTCTTCCTCTAGACCTACAACAAAGCTGCTCACTGTCAGGTTAAACTGGTATTGAATCAGGCCTACTTAATCCTACTAAATTAATGTTACTGTTTCTAGGTTCATTTCCCAAATGAAAAATGAAAACAAACCAACAAACCAACAGAAAAAAAAAAAAAAAAAGAAGCAAAACACCAAGCAATATATATGTATTTATGTACACACATATGTACACAATACGTTCAGCAATCATAGCTCATTCTTGCAAAAGTTTATATACTGCTAGGCACTGTTGTCTTCTTACTCACATATCAAAACCCCTTATGCCTTTTATGTCAAGAGCAATCCATCATGGATACTTCTACTAATAATGTTGTAGGGGTAGTAACACCAGTGCAGCCTTGGGCCCTAGTTACTTTCTACTTCTGCTGTTACAGTCACAGATGCTTCCACAAGTTAACAGTGTTAATTAAGCTGTGATTTCATTTGATATTCTAGGAGGTTAGTTCTATTTCCCTGGCTGCTAAGGCGTTCTTTTGGATTTTTGGAGAAAAAAGGAGCTATTTAGGTATTTGGAGACTGCTGAATGAATGCATGTCTGAAGGACTAAGGAGTAGGTGCTGATACGTTTTGAAATGCCTGAGTGTTTCTGTCATCAACTCTATGTGTAGGAACTGGCACAACAGTTGTTAGTGTAGAAAGATATCCTGGATGGGTGGGAAGTTAAAATGTGGAAAAAAACAGGATCACTGCATCCGTCCTTTGAAGTAAGAAGGTGGGAGGGGGAAGGCTGTTAGCTGTGGATAATGAATAGACTATATCCAGATAAATGCATTCTAGTTTGTTTTGTAGAAATAGTGAAAAAGAATTGTGTATCTATTTAAGGGTTGAATAGTATTTATTGAATACATTCATCCAAGCTGTACAAAAAATGATTTAAAAATCATAATACATTTCTCCCTGAATAAACTAAAAGTTAAATGAGTATGTGGCATGCACCATGCTGTGCCATGCTAGCTAAATAAGAGAGTATTGAGAAGTCTCTTTAATGGATCCCCCTGAAAGCTATACTTTCTCCATCACTTGGTGTTTGAATGTCATGGAACAATGTTGTACTTAGGTTGACAGGAACGATGGCCTTAGTAATAATTTGCTCTCTATCCTTTGAATATTATAATATTGACTACAATACCTATTCCAAATATTAAGTATAACTGATCTCCTTCCTGGGTGAGTAGATGAGTAGACTAACAAGTGTTCTGTCGCTTATGCAGAGCATGGTAATTATTCTGTGTAAAATGTGGCACCATCCAAGAGAAGGAATTGAAAGCATAGCTACTTTTAAATGAGTGGTAAGAGATTTTTTTTAATTTTTTTTATTTTTTTATTTTTTTTCTTGGATAAGGGAGAGATTTGAACAGATATCACCATCAATTAAGCAAATAACCAGTAATGAAGGGGGTTGGTCAGATATGGCACATTCAAACCACTCTTTGATTAAAATTGAAAAATCTGCCTCATGCTTCCTCATTCTTTTTTCCAAATGAAAGCAAAAACTGAAAAAAAAAAAAAAAAAAAAAAAAAAAAAAAAAAAAAAAA
>CM021766.1:23086229-23101645 GCA_011076525.1 Nettapus auritus | reverse complement strand
AAAAAAAAAAAAAAAAAAAAAAAAAAAAAAAAAAAAAAAAAAAGATGAAGCAGCAAAGTCTGCTGGTCTCTTTGTTAAGACACTACCCCCAGTTTATTTTCACATGCCTTTACTCAAGTAACCTTCCAACACTAATCTACTTCCCCCAGAACATCTTGTACATAAGTGGAAACTCTTCCAATCTTGTGGAAGGTCCTGGCAACTGTTTCCCATGAAGAGACTGATGTGTCCCAGTGGGGACCAAGAGGATGGGAACACTTTCTGAAAGTGTGTGGAATAGTGAAGTGGGGGGCATTGGTCTGCAGGGGCTAAAGGCTTGCAGCTGGGCCGTCAACAGTATTGTAGCTATTCCTCATTGAGACAGATCCCAGCTACAGAGCTTAATTGTTTTGTTTGCTGGGCTTGTCATGCTGGTTGTCAGAATAATTCCTTTGTGTATGGCTGCATTAGACATACATTCACAGAGCCAGCTGAGCCTTCTGATATCCTGAGGGGGCCTTTCCTACTGCAAATAATTTTCCATTGAACAGAGGGTAACTTGAAGATTGGTCCTTATTTGCCCATATGGTAGCTGTTTTCTTCCACTGTGGAAGTCTGACGAGGAGATTAGACACAGTTGCTCTATACATGCCTAAAAGTATTTCATTCCCCGTGGTTTTCCTATCACTGGCTGTTGGAGTCTTATATTCATGGAGAATAATGAACACTAGTAGAAGAAAATGCTTTCAATACATAAAACAGACTGTATGCTGCTAAAATGTACCAAGGTCTGGGTGACATTTCAGACTATTGCTGGATACCTTGCTCCTTTATATAATTTTAAATATATTGGAATATAGGGATCCTGATTCATCTGTCACAGTGTGCAAAAAGTCTTTAAATATGCTCCAGAAAAAAAATGGACCTCAGGATACAAGTTTTCCTTTTCCTTTTCCTTTTTTTTTTTTTTTTTTTTTTTAATTTCCTTATGGAATATTGCTTTTTGTGAAAGATTATTTATTTATTTATTTATTAATTTATTTTTATTTCTTTTTGTTTCCTCTAGAGCCTTGAATGACTTGGCAAGAGGAGATTTACATTTCTCTGCATGACTGTCGGATACTGGAGTCTAAACAATGAAAAAGTGTCACAGATTTATTTAAGAGCAGTGAATAGTTGCTGCCTTAATATATACTGTCAGCAGATTTTAATGGGGGGAAGACAGAGAACTGCATGATCACTAGGCTGTTTGCCTAAACTGGAGACTTTAAACATGATGTAAATGCTTCAGGGTTTATACCAGGTGTTGCTTTGATAAAACAAAGGTAGGTGAAAATTGCATATGTAAAACCACTTTTTTTTTTTTTTTTTTTTTTTTTTTTTTTTATGACAACCCCCCCCCCCCCAGTTTCTTCCCAGCCATTAAGCAGTTGGTTGTAACTTTTCAGCTGTGCAGATCCCACTCAATTCCCACGAATGAAAAAGTGGATCTCTCTGTAGTATCACAGGCTTTGTTTCCTCCCCTTTCTGTCCTTTTTCTCTTTTCTTTCATGGTTTCACTTCACTACTTTCCTGCATCCTCAATGTGATTGTTCTTTTTTTCTCCTCGTATGAATTGTGCATTTTAAAATCAGCCTGTTTGACTCCCACAGTGGGCCTAATTCTAGATGCTGCCTCAGAGCAATTCCTCTTCTGTGGTGTTTTAGACAGATGCTAAAGCTATCCACTGGTGGAAAACACTTCATTCACTGTGAAGAATCTATAGAACTGTGGGTATGTGTGAGTATGCAATTAAAACCTGTTTCCTATTCTTTATTTGGGACGTTTCAATTAAGTAAGTATGACAATCAGAATTTTGTCATCTTGTAGTTTTGAGTTGCTTGATTTTATAGTCTTTACAATCCTATTTCGTTAAATTGAAGTTTGCTTTTCTGTGGGGATGTTATATTCTTATATGCAATACATACAGGCAGAAATACAAATATATGCAATATATAATTATTATCAAAGAAACTCAGTGTAGAATCTTCATCTCCTTTCAGGAGAAAAAATGCTTTGCCAAGAAAAACAAGAGCTTGTAAAGATTTAATACATCTCAAAGCCAACACAATTTGGTTTGATACATGACCCTTTTATTTTGCTGCCTTAAAATGTCTTCCTCCTGCCAAAACCATTTGTTACCTTCTTCCTTGGGGAAATATGCAAAGACATGCAGTTATGCTCAGGCCTCCCTACTGGAAGGTTTTTATTTCAATCCTATCAGCCTCTATTCTCGCCAATCATTTTTCTTTTGTTCTCAGTATCCATTCTTTCCAGTAATTCACTTGAGCTACAATATCTGAGAAAGATTGAGTACCACTGTAATTTAAAGGAAAAGATATTTTCAGGCTGATTTGGTTTCAAGCAGCTTTTTGTGAGAGAGTGGTTTGCAGCCTCCAGACAATTAAATACACTGACTGAAGATTGTTTATTACCAATTAATCCATACAGAAAATACCTTCATTTTTGGCAGAAGACGCCAAAAACAAACAGCCAACATTGGATATAACTTCTAGGTGAGTGACCATATAAAGCCCAACTATACAAGCAAGTAGCTGTTGTTTGCTGCAGCTGTGACAAGAAGGTGGCAGGCTGCAATGGATGTGACAGAAACTTGGAGTGAAACACTGACCATACCACAGTCCTCAGTCAGTGCCACCCGCTTCAGCAGGGCCAAGATTTTTGCCCATATGATCATTCAAATGACTACATAGAAGTGTTGTGGCCATAGAGGAAAAGAAGCACCATGTCCTTCCCTACAATAGACTTGACAAAAGCTTGAGAAGTGGGACCGGCAAAAGATTATTATTATTATTATTATTATTAATTATAAATAAGCAGACTGGACTGCACTATGTCAAAACACCTTCAACCACAATGAATTTTACATCAGGCTTATAGACAAACTTTGTCATTTTGGGAAATCACAAGTATTTTGATGACAATGGAAGAGCATTAGAGAAGACAGAGGTGAAGGATTCTGTTTTCTGGATTTAGTATAGGCTAGTCACGATGAAGTTTTCCAGCAGCCTGAACAATCTTTGTTTCTTCTATATCTGTCTTGGTCAACTTAAGAAGGAAATAGTCATTTCCAATAGTAGAAATCTCTTCTGTACCTCCTTAATATCACCAATATCAAATATTGCTCTGATATATGCCTATCATGAAGTCAAAGGTGGTCTGTTTGATGTCAGTTAGGTAGAAATATGAATGAAATCTGATGGTCACATAAGGAGATACCATACAAGATCTTATGCTACAGAACTCAGAAGGCACTTTTTCTTTCTTTCTTTTTTTTGGCTGGCCTAAGCAAACGTACCACAGGATGAGTTAGTAGGGTGTTTTCTGGGACAGATATTGAACTGTAATTAACATATTTTAAGGAATATACAAATCAGAAGAATTACTTCCACTTATCACCACAATGAGTGTATCCTTGTGATTGGGGCTCTCAGCTCCAGAGAGGAACAAGAAAGAGTAATGATCTTGAATATTATTTTAATGCCAAAAGCTTATTAAATAGTAATGGTTAAAAAGTATGGAAAAAAAAAAAAAAAGAGTACATAGGACAGTTGAGGCAGAAGCTCCTCAGTGGAAGAAATAGCTCTTTGCTTCCTTTCCTTTCTAATTCTCCTCCATAAAAAAGGAAAGGATGAAGGAAAAATTCCTTCAGAAACATTTCAATATCATCATGACCCCTGGACAGGCAGACATGAAAAATCTCCAAGGTGAAAGGGGACCTTTAGAATTCCTTCCTACCAACCCACAATATTTCTGAAGCATGAAACATGATGTCTCCAATGCTGCTCAGAGAATAACAATCTACCTCTCTACCTCTGTCTAATTGCATATTTGGTTAACTGTGGAAAAAAAAAAAATAAATCTTCACCACTGACTTGTAAATAGAACTGGACTTTTTTTTTTTTCTTTTTCTTTTTTTTCTTTCTTTCTATTGAAAACTTTGCATCTAAACAGTTTCACTGAAATGCAAAGATTTTTCATTTTAATGATTTTCAGTGAAAAAACCTTCAAGTATTTTGTTTTGGTAATCTTTAAATCTCTTTTATATTTCTCTTTTATATCATAAATTCTAAGTGTGTGTATATATATATATATATATCACTTCAGAATGTTCTGACAGTTTTGAAAGAAAATGCTCTTATTCATTTTGGAAATGGTTCTTTGAGGGGATATAAAGAACTTGCATCTCCCACAAATCTCTAAATTTAAACTTTTGCATTCAGATCTGGGGCAAAACCAAACACTGAAATGTCAGAATTTCATACATGATAGATTTTTTTTTTTTTTTTTTCTCATGACATTCTGTTTAGATTAAACTGCACAGTATGTTCCTTCCTTCTCTAGTCTGCTTTTGTATTCAGAAAAATCAATTCGAATAGTCTAAACAGAGATCTGCTGCTGGCCCTGGCCTGAAGGGTTTCAGAGTACCCATCACTCAGTCTACAGGGCTTGAGATGCAAACTGATACTTGAGCTCAACAATGAGAAGGAATTGGAAAATCACAGCAGAAAAATAAAAAGATACTGCTGTTTCCTTCCCTTAAAAAAAAAATAAATGTTGTTTTTACAATTTCCTAACTGACTTCTCCTTCCTCTCTTCATTTTCTTTTGTGTTTGTTAAAGAAGACAAATGAGATTCCACCCTCTTCCAGCAACTGCTCTTTGACAATGTTGGAAAATGACTTTTTCCTACATGTAGCAAAAGCCCTTGACTGAGTTGACCAAAACTCTGAAGTCTTATGCTTGATCTAAAAAGGACTTAATGGTGGCTTCAGACTATCTGAACTTCAACCAGCTCCAAATTAAGGTGATTTGGGTGTTTCTGTCTTAAAAAACAAACAAACAAAAAAAACAACAACACACTTTAGATTTTCTAGTATCTTACCCTTTGGAAACCAAATAAAACATCCCCAGTTTAGGCTCCAAACTTCTCTAAGCCTCTAACCAGAGACTCCTGTGCATTTGGAAACATCCTTTCTTGCACATACGTGTGGAGTTTTTAGGCTCCCTTACAGCTCAGATAAGCATTCTTTTTTATGCCAGGTCTCTCAACAAGTTTTATGTGTTATTTTTTTATTTTTACTTTTTGCTGTCTCATTCCCACAGGGAAAAAAGACCACAAGATGCCAAGAAAGCGATCACAACATTTTTAGCATTTGTGCCCTGTTAAGATACATCCCTCTACCTCTCACTATATTTCTATCCCACCTGTGCTGTGTGGGCAAATTACTCATTGTAAACAACTCAGGGTTTGAGTTTCCTTGAAGAGGAACAATTACCTACAGTAACATCCTGAAATCTGTCTGTTCACATTTGGGTGGAACTTGAGCAAAACAGTCACAAGAAAAATTCTATGACCACAAAAAACAATCTCTTCCCTCCAACTCATCCTTGTAAATTAGCCAGATTATGAACTTTGCTTTCAGGGGTTTTCTGTCATTTAGCTAATTCTCTCTGTTTCTGTACAGCTACTGCCAGCTTGTTCTCCCTATCTGCCTGTTGGAAACAGAACCAGAAATTATCTGCTTTTAGACTTTGCTCTCGAAAATGGATCTTTGAGGTCTCTGATGCTGAGCAGCGGGTTGTTGTTTGTTCTCAGTACATCAGACTGTAAATCCACTTAAAGTGAAGTGGAAAACAAGAAGTGTGTTCTTCTCAAACATGCATGATCACAGTGTCTGTATGAGGTGTTGAATATTCTCCACTGTCAACATGTTGTCAATAACTTCAGGGAAAGCAGTACAAAAATAATTAAACACATAGTGAGACAGAGGGGGAAAAACAGTTTATGCACCTGTGAGTTAAAAGTGCAAAAGTAATTGCTCAAAATGATTAAGAAATGCAGAGACTGTCTTAGTTATGGAGGTGTTTATTTATTTATTTGTAAACCCTGGGTTGATAACATTGGTTAGTATAACATTGTGTATATCAACTGTAGAAAATTGTTGTTATCCCTAAAAAATAACTTGCTGCATGGACGAGTTTCATATGCAATAAACTTTGTAGTGCAGACACAGATTTAGGATGTTTGAAAACTAAAATTTAGCTGGAGAGCTGTTTGGTGGGAGTATCTGTGTAGACACAAATGGAACATCTGCCTACATCTTACCTGACTCCAAAGATGACACACTGTGGAGTACATGTAGCTTCCACTTAGAGGTAGGTGCAGCTCTGGCTGCTTACAATGGCCTTTTGCATGTTGGAACTAATGACGGGAGAGCAAAAGCAAACTATCCCTGGGAACTGGCTTTATTTTTCAGTGTTTGCAGCATTTTTGATATTATAATAATAATATACTTAGCTGATACAATTACTGTTTTCTCTTTCTTCCTTTTAACTAGATAAATGACTGACTCTTCTCAATGTGAACTGTGTTACAATAGTGGGAAAAGCTCACTAGGTCTTTTTCTATTATTACACAACTGAAGAGTGCAATACCCTGGGCTGACAGAAACTGAGGGAGAATGGTCAAAAACAAAAACAGAAAACAAAACAAATAAAAAACAAACAAACAACAACAACAACAAAATGTTCTACCAAAGGGTAGGAGGAAAGGAAGTGTTTCTTATACATTCTAGATGGGTTTATTTACTGGGCTCAGAGCAATCTGTAGCCTGGTAAATTGGTGTTTGAGGATGTCACAAACAATAATGTAGTACTTGCACTACAATGTAGAGGTGTCCAAAAGCTATTACAGTCCAACCACTGCACTAAAATTGTGTGTGTGCCTGTGAGTGGTACCAAAAAAAAATCTTTTTTTTTTTTTTTTTTTTTTTTTAATTTTGGTAGAAATGTCAGAGTGGTCCCCACTCTGAAAAACCTCTACCAAGTGGCCAAATAATTTTTTTTTGCTCTCAGATTCAACATTTAATCTTGTCAGTAATAACTCAAAGGGAAATAACTGTGTATTAAAAGTATGTCCTGCAACTTTTGATAGTTATGATATGACATGTTCCTGAAATAAATGGACTATACTCTAAAATCTTATATTGTTCCATGGTAATACAAACTTCTAGCTCTTTAAAGAATATAAATGTACTCTTTCTTTATCCTTGTTCTGCTAAAAATTGACTTGTTCTTTCTCAAATCTTTGTCAGAACTTCCTTGCCTTCTTCATTCTGGCTACTATGATAGTACAGCACTGCTGAAGGCCAATTAAACTGACCTTCTAAGGCTGCTATTGATTTTAGATATATTTTATTCTCATTGAATATCATAATATCTGATAATATTTATGTCGTGATACAATCATATCAAATTGAGCATGTTTCTTAAAGTGGCTCAGTTTCTTAAAATAATTTTCCTTCTGGCCTGAGATGAAGCTCTAAATCATATAAATAGTAAAATGTTCGTCTGTTTACTCTCTGAGATAGTCAATTATGTTGCATATGTTCATAAAATATGTATGTCAATATTATGTGTTTATACATGAACATGTATATATGCACATGTATTGTATTTACATACATGCAAGAAATATTTGCAACAAAAAGTCTCAATTCCATCTTCAATTGTTTTCCTAATATTATTTAGACAGTTTTTCATTATGTTAGTCAAAAACCATATTCTACATTAGGCAAATAATTATCTATTAAGTGAAATAAGTTGTATCATACTGAATACATTTGTATGTCAACAAGAAAAAGAGTAAAGAGTGACAGAAGTTATCCCTTGCATAACACTACAGGAACCTGTGTTTACTGGTAGTTAAGACAAGAAAGACATAATCCATCAAAAATGATAGAGAACAATTTAAATCCAAAAGGACAGAAATTGCTTGATCCTTACCTGTTTATTTATTTATTTATTTATTTGCAACATTCTCAGGAACTGACCATACCCTTAATGCTTTTCTTTCCATCCCACCCCCCCAAAAAAAGAAAAAGGTCTTAATGCATTATGTGCATTGTTTTCACCTGAATTACTCTGTAAGACAAAAAATAGCTTGCAATTCACATAAAATATTAACAGTGATCTCACTAAACAAAAATTAGAACTTCTATTGAAATGGTGTCCTTACAGAGGTCTGGATGGATTGTGGATGGAAGTCATTCTCAAAGCTTAATGTTTTAAGACTTTAAGACCTTTAAATATCATCTTTATAAGGATGAATTTCTCTCCTAATGGATCCATATATGCTCTGAACAAATAAAATGAATGAAAAAATCCATGAAAGAACTGATACTTTTGTATTTATGGTTTGTTTCAGCAATTTTCTTCTTGCTTTTTAGAATCTCTGAATTAGTTTCTGGCTGCTCTGTTCCCTAGAACACAAGGAACAGAGATAGAATGGAATAGAGCGAATTTCTATCTCATCATCCCATTTATCTGATCGGTTATGTTTTCATCTGCCATATCCTGACTAGTTTACACCAAAACTTGTGTTGTACAAACACCCATGAGTAAAATGTTTATTAAATATATATGTATATACATATAGGGATCTTGGCAGAAAGTACTGTTTGCATGGGAAATAACATCTCTTGAGCAGAATGGCTATAGCTGTCTGGGTGGCAATTGGAATCTCTGTTGATGAGACTATCCAAAGTGCTGTTCAGCTCAGTTCTTATAATCTGTCTGGACCATGGTCCTACATGACCACTCCAGTACATGCATCATTGGAGATTACCACAGAATCATGAAATTGAATGATCTCCAAGTCCCATGTACAAAACTATCTCTTAATTAATGCGTTTACAGGAACCATTCATACTGACCATATACAAGTTTATTTTGGCCTATAACTATGTCAGTTCTGCAACTGGAACCACCTGGAAGGACCAGATTCTCCACACAGATTGTTTTAAATACAAAAAGTGCTCTTGGCCCAGCAGGAGTTGCCTGGTAGGAATAATCCTCAGGCTCTCTAAAATAACCCCCCCCCACCCCGAATACCTCCTGCAAGAGTTAGTCAAACACTTTTTTTTTGTGAAGTTGGTGTGAAGCTGAGTCTGTTACCTTCTCTCAGCCCATTCTATTGTCTCTAAGCTGTTGAGTGTCTCAGCTGTGTAGAACTAAGTTGTTCTTGGACTATCCAGGGAGTCAATGTCTTTAGCACACCGAGTGTGTAACTGAGCCTTTCTTATCCAGCAATGCCACAGTTATAACTAAAGGATAAACTTGAGTTCTGCCTTCTCCCTCACTTGTAATATCATTTCCATCACTTATCCCATGTGAGCGACTTTCTAGTTTTTCTTACCATGGTTTTCCATTGATCTGTTTAGAACCTCCTCTAACACAGCCTTCATTTATGGTCAGCCCAGATGTCTTGCCTGACATTCTCACAGTGTTTTCCTATTTACTATGTGAAATGTAAGAGAAGCTGGTTTGCTCTGGGCAAGAGATGCCAGTCTGCTAGTAGATACCTTGGGAAGAAAGTTTTCAATAACTTGCATACAAGGGTAGTAAAAGTTACCGTGCACAACATTGCTATGAATCAGTCTCAACCTTAGAAAGTAAGTAGTTTCAAACTTAGAAGAAAAAATAATTGTAGACTTCAGTTTATGGAGAAAAGAATATTTTTTGACTTATGGCAAACGTCAACTAAAAGTTTCATGTTCTGATACTCTGTGGTAACTGACACACACTTGCTCCAGGAACAGATCTAGGGTGTGGATCGCTGAAAAGATTGTACCTTTCCTTATTTGCCTGGCATTGAGAGACCACCTAATTGCAATTGGCATTTGTTAACATTTCAAATGCTGACACACACCAGCCATCCTTCCAAGAGCTAGTTCTCAAAGCTCCATCCTCAGTGATACATAGTCTAGACTGTGGCTGGAGCACAAAAGTGGTCTTTATCCAAATGAAGTTTCAATGGAAGGACCTCCAGGGCTGCCACACTGTCTCATTTCTTGTGCATTGTGCCTAGGGTGGCAACCACAATGCATGTAATTTGTTGGGTCTGTTTTTTTCTGCATCTTCAAGATACTCCAGTTGATCTTTTGGATCAGAAGAGAAAATTACAGATATGTCTTTCCTCTCACAGGGCCCTGAAATCTTTCTTGAAAGTGTCCTGATATTGTCAGCCACAAGAATAGCTGGAAATCATAATTCCTTCAGCAGTGAGGGTGTGGTGTGGTGTCTTGGGAACAGCCTACAAACCAACACACTTGGGAAATGCTCTCTTGGATATTTTGTAAGAGAAGTCACAAGGGGCCTTACAGTCCTCTTTTCCTCAGCCATTATTCCAGACCTATTTTCCCAGGAAATTTGCCCATTTTTCTATTGATGCCGTTTGGTTGGTTTGGTGTCAGTCTGCTCTGTTGTCAGAACAATAGAAAGCAGACTTGGCAAGGCAAAAGTCTGCCTCTTGCTCACATGTGAGTACATATGCCTGTGTGTGTGAACAGATGCGTTTATTGCTGGGGATTTCTTACCCTGACATTGGCAAAGGCACAATTTAGCCAAAGGTATTAAATTTATTCTTTGCTAAGCTTTCTGAACAGAACAAACATTTAGATCTGATAACATGATCCAGCATCAATGTAATTCTCCAATTTGGGCAAAAAGCTATTATTGTTTATATGCTGTGTGTGCCAAAACTTAAAATAGTTCTTTTTTAACAGGATTTGCCTTTCAACTAGGAACTGAAGAGAGAGTTGGGAAAATTTTGATTAGAAAACATCTTAAATATTTTCAAACTGGCAATCAGTGTGTAATATACATGGCCACCTGCTCAGTAGTTGTAGCAATTCAAAATTTTACTGTAATTAGAACTCATTATTATTTGTGACTGAATTGTCAGGCAAAGCCACCTCTACTTTGCTAATGTTTATTGCCTTCATAAATGAGAAATTTGTGTCGGATGCTCATTTTATGTGTCATATATATTACATTGGCCTGGTTTCTTTGGAAGAATGAGAACTTCAAAGAGAGAATAAATGAACATGTGACAACTATTGAAATATTTTGTTCTCATACCTGTTCTCATTTCTCCAGATCCCTCTAAGGGAAATCACGTCCTTTTTCTCATTTATCACTATGGACATTATGTGAAAAGTGTATGGGAGAGATAAGGATACGTAAGACTTTAGAGGGATTGATGGGGATTGACTGATTCTTTTGCAATATTTATGCATTTTTTGAAGGTCTGTACTACAGATTAAAAAAAAAAAAAAAAAAAAAAAAAGAAGGAAGAAAAATAGCTTATACAATTTTAGGTGATGTAGGTTTGGCAGTGTCTTGCTTATTTTCCCCAAGTAAGATTTGTATGAAATAATCAGGTTGTTAAATGAATGCCTTTTCCATTCTTGTTGTCTTTCTTTCCCTATTGTACACTTTAAAAGGAAGCAGGGTCATATTATTCTGTATGCAAACTTGAGTCATTCTTCTAATTTTAATGTGATTCAGAAAGTGCTTCTGAGGATGGATTTGAACCTATTACTCATTTGTAGAACTAACTGTGGAGTTGCTGTTGCTTTCAAAGGAGTTACTATTTTGACTGCAGGATTTAATGTAAAATTTTGTGGGAAGCCTCTTATATCAGACTTTTCTGTTGATTTCTCTGATACACTTATTATAGTATTATGTGAGAACACAACTAGTGAAGACAATGAACACAAAGTTCAGATTTTCTAAAGAAAACTCATAATCTAAAGGAAAAAAAAAAAAGACAATGCTAGTAGTGTTGGAAAATAATTCTTCTTTACAAAAACATGGGAAATGACAGTTCAAATTGCATTACTTTGTCCTACCAATGACATCCCTGAGTAATAGGACTATAGGACAGAAGAAATGAAGACTAGCTTGAATCTTGGGGACTGGTCAACCCTTGAATCTTGTAGTGAGATTACTTATCAAACTGCCAGTGAATAAAAGAGGTGATTTGCTTTCTTTTTGTAGTGGGCATCCATTAAAATATCATAACCTACAGACACTTCCAGTCTGATCCCTGCTTTTTAGTAATGTAAGATTAGCTTTGGTATTTGAATATACTTTCTATTACTAGATGTGTTAGAGGGAGGGAACAGAGAAAAAGATGGATCATATTTTTAAAGAAGATGAGTATCCTGCAAATCTCAAAGTTTGTTTTTACTATAAATCTGACATGGACTCATTAGACCAGTAGTTTGTCTCACACCGGGACTGGACCAACTGCTCTGACAGTTAATGCTTGGTGCTGGCTTCTGCTTCTACAGCTCTTTGGAAATCTAGAGACTAGTACGAGAGGTACTGGGATGTACTAGAAAGGACAAATCTTTGCATCTAGTACTTTCAGGAAATGAAAGAAAATCACTTGTCCAAAAGGAAAGGGGCATGAAATCTAACTGATGGCAAACTGATTATAAACATTGCATTGAGGGCAGGGTGAAGAGTTGCAGTAAAGTCCTAGATCAGAAAAGTCAGCTTCGGATTCTACTGAATTTCTACATGCTGGTGTTCACTGACTTTGACTGACTTACAGCTAGTTGAAACAAGCAAGCCTGTTCCCTATGGGTCAGCAGAGCTGTTTAATAATTACAGAACTTTATTTATTTATTTATTTATTTATTTATTTTCATTCTACAGTCCTCCCTCTAGTTTGTATGTCTCTCCTAAAAAATGTCCAAAGTATGGTGGAAAAAATAGCAGGATAGGTATGGTTCCACCCCACAAAGGAGAGCATTGTGTCACGTAACTATACTGCACATGGACTCCGCCAATCCATTGATTGATAAGTGCAGGCAATCCCAGCATGAGGAAAGAATTTTGATTCTTGGAGGACAGAGTTGGCAGGCTTTTCTGATGAGTTCCTGCTGCTGCTATGAAGAAAGTCTTCTCATTGTTCAGAACCCAGCTTGGTCCACAGTTTCTGCAAGATTTCAGTAGGAAATCAGTTTTCCCTTACATTTCTCCAACACTGCAGCTGCTCCTGGTATTCTATGTTCATTTGCTCAGGACAGCACCAAGTGCTGGGTGGTGTAAATAGTGTTGTGATAGATGAACTATTGCACACTACCACACTTTGATCGTAGCCTTGAGAAAGTAAGTAAAAAACTAAAATCACATTAGTATGCTAAATGATATAGGATTTGCGTAACCTCTGTCTAGACACTTAGCTTAAGCAATCTGGTATTTACAAGTGCTGTGAACCAGTGCTTTTCATTAGGCCTGGCTGGGTGAAATGTTTGATAACCTGGTGTTGGCAAGGGACAAGGTGTTATACCATGTGATTGATTCTGGAGCATAGTCTTAAACATCTGAGTTTCATATAGAATCTGGGGTCAGAAATTTTTTGTGAAGGCATTTATTTTATTATTATTATTATTTTTTTTCTATTACATACACTTACACATATGCTTCCATGTCATCTTTTAGTAATGTTATACCCAACAGATTTTGCTCAAGAGGCTTTTTTAACAATTAGTTATAACTCTTGGCATACCACATATGTGATGGATACATATGACAACATATAGGTTTGTTTTGTTGGCAGCCTGAGGACAATATGTCAGCCACTTATTATGCATACTTCAGTTCCTGTCTATTGTTTATGTTCATCTCACTAATGAAACAGGCCCTTACCTTTACATACATTGTGATTCAGGATTCAGTGAGATTTTAGCCTCCTGAAGAAGTTTCATCATGAACCTAATGTGAAATTGAGGGCTCAAGTCACAGATACCTGTGTTGGGTCTGTTTGGGATGGAGTCACTTCTCCCTGCTGCAGCCCACACAGTGCTGCACTCGTAGCTGGAACAGCACTGGTATCACTCCAGTGTTGTGTCTATTGCTGCATAGTGCTGGCACAGAATCAGGACTCTCTCCAAGCCCCAGGAGCCAGCAGGCTGGGGGTGGGCAATTGATGGGGAGGGGACATCACCAGGGCAGCTGACCTAAACCGACCAAAGGGATATTCCATAACACCTGATGTCACACTCAGCAATAAAGGGGGCTCTTGTGGGGGAGGGATCTCTCTCTCTCTCTGGCTCTCTCCTGAACAACCGGTACGCGTTTTGAGGCCCTGCTTCCCAGGACGTGGCCGAACATCGCTTGTTGATGGGAAGTAGAGAATAATTTTTTTTTCCTTTCTCTCTGTGCTTCCGCGCGGCCTTGTTGTTTCTTTTGTTACATTCTCTCCCCATTCCCTTTCCCTTTAATTAAATCATTCTCATCTCAAACCTCGAGCTCTTTGTGTTGACTTTTTTTTCTCTCCCCCTCCTCTTTGAGGAGGCGGGGAGTGAGAGAGCGGCTGTGGTGGAGCTCGGCTGCCCATCTGAGTAAAAGCACCACAGTCCTGTCATGGCGCCAACGTGGGGCTCGAGGGTTGAAAAAAGCAGAACCAACTAAAGTAATTACAACTAACAACCTAACACAATACCCTTTTTAATAAATACAGTAGTTACAAATATCTGTTGCCACTCACAGCACCAGAGCACACTTCTGATTGGAGAGAGGTGAAAGACACACATGAGCCACAAACCAAACAAGCAACTAGCATCCATGTTACTGCATTGCCTGCTCAGGGGACAGTCAAGAAGGCAAGATATAATAGCACTTGTCTTGTATACTGTCTTGCAGGACAGTTAATTTATCACCACTGTTAACTTACTTTTTAAATTAATTTCCCTTATTTGACAGCATGACATTTTCATACTGTTTTCACTTTTCCACACATGTATTGCAGATCTTATGATGTCTGTTATCACTAGATTCATCCATGCTATTACAACGTTAGGATTTGTGTTCTTATACTTTCAGTATTATATCTGATCACTTGATTGGGTTTTTAATCCTGTGATTTTCATGCTTTTATTCCAACAGTCATCATAATATATTTTATCCTTAGAGTTTACTAAACATTGTACAGGTATGTCTGCTTAAAAGTTAACATTTTATTTAAGTTGGATGATGACAGATAACTGCAGAATTTGCCTGGTTTTACGTCACATATTTGCTCTCTTTTCCTCTCTCTCTTTTTCTCTCTCTGTAAGCATGTGATGTTTTTTCAGTCAATATGTATCATTAGTTTTCTCTATTTGTCATTTGACTTGCAATTGAAGAGTTTTAAGCTATTTCTTATCCTGTTATACATTGCCTCTCAATACTGATATGATCTAGATATTACATCCCTACTTGTTGATATGTTAATATTTGGATTGTTTTTTTTTGCTATAACTCTTTGGAAGCAGCAGACTTAGAAAAAAAAAATAAAGGGAGTAAAGAAAAAACAAGAGAATAACTTAGCTGTATCTATTCATATTTGCAAAGAGCACATTCTTCCTCTAGTTTTCCACAAATATTTCCTTCAGTGTTTTCTTGGAGAGTGAGATGGCTACTAAAAATATTTGTAACTCTTTCTTGATTGATTCTATGCTCTGGGACGTCAGAAGGCTGCCCAGGATTACTTTTCCCTTCCCTTCCCTTCCCTTCCCTTCCCTTCCCTTCCCTTCCCTT
>CM021766.1:23042687-23086219 GCA_011076525.1 Nettapus auritus | reverse complement strand
CCTTCCCTTCCCTTCCCTTCCCTTCCCTTCCCTTCCCTTCCCTTCCCATCTTGGGCCATAACCAAAAAATATCCCCAAATTACTGCTTTTTCAGAGAAATGGGCCATCTTCCCTACCTAAAATTCATGATGTGTAGAAAAGGAAAGGGATTATTATTATTATTATTATTATCATTTTCTTAAATTTGGCATTTTATCTTTTGGCTTTTTTTCATTTTCTTTCTGTTGCTCACAAAAGGGGATCAAAAAACTCAAGCGCTGTTTCCCTATGGGGGAAAGGATTAAGGAGCAGAGAGTGAATGCAATGCAGTTATATTTTGAGTTCATATCTGTCTTCACCTGCTGACAGAATACTTAGTTGTCACAGCAAAAATTACAAAAAGAGACTTCATCTTCTTTCTGTTTTTTGGGCATGTGTGATATTCTAATGAATATTTTTAAGGCTACTTTTTGTTGCCTTAAAATTGCAAGCAAAAAGCATGCAATACTTTTTATGAGGGTAATTAGAGAGCACATAAGCAATTGTTCCTGGGGTTACAGAATGTGACGTGGGAATTATCTTAAGTTTAACTCAGAATGTTTTATGAATCAGATGCAGCACTCAAATAAAGGAGCACTTGCTGTGGCATAAGCGATTACATGTTGCAGTGGGTTGGCCACAGCTGTCTGCCAACTTCCCACCCAGCTTCTTACCCCTCAATCTCAGCAGGTCTGGGGGAGAAAATATGAAGAATGAGCAAGCAAGACTTATGGATTGAAATATAAACAGAGAGGTGAATTTCACCCAGTTTAAAGGCTGCAAGTTGCACTCAGTCCCTTCAGTGAGGCAACAAGCACTGCAGGGGCAGTTGTAGTCACACCTTAGTAGTTCATCTCTGCTGCTCCTTCCTTTTCTTTTCATCTGCTCTGTCACAGGGCCTCCATGGACTACAGTTCCTCTAGTAACATCTGCTCCACCATGGAGCATTGCCTCCTGCTTCTCCTTCTCCAGTATTTTCTGCCCTTTCTTAAATGTGTTTTCAAAGAGGTACCACCAGTTTGGCTGACGAGCTCAGCTGTGTCCTGCAGTGGATCTGTTGGAACTAACTGGAATGGGCTGTGTCTGGTCTGGGACAATGCGAGCCTCCTTCCTCAGAGAGGCCACCCCAGCACTCTGCTGCCAACACTTTGCCACTGACACCCAATACACACATGCACAGATATTAGCAGGAACTTCATGCTGCAAGCATTAGTGAGGGTGACCTCTTTGAATGCTGTCACCAGGAGCAGAGGATGCTGGTAGGTCAGGACAAAGGCCACAGGTACATTCCCAGCTTCTCCCAGGATTAAAAAAAAGGCACACAAAACAAAACAAAATGCTAGCCTTCCTCACACTTTACAGTTATATGCCAAATACAGCTTAAACAACCCAGAAACTGGACATGTAAAATTTACTTTGGACAATTACGTGGAGGCTGACATTCCTCTGTGATTATTATATTTTCTATTTCATGCCTTCGTAGTTATGTTTAGATTCATTAAACATGAAGCTTACACAGCTTAGCTTGAAATGACTGTGTGCTGGAAGTGGTGTCGCTAATTGCTATTACTGTTACTAATGGCTAAAGAAGGACTGGTAGGCTCACAGGAGAAAAAAGGAAATTAGATATTTTAACCAGACTAATGCAGATTAAAACACAGCTAATAAGCCGCATGTGAAAAGCTTGTATTTAAATTACAAATGTCATTTTCTTGTGGAAATTAACATTCCATTTAAAGTCCTGTTTGTTCATCACTTTCTGTAACTATGTAGGGACTATGTTTTAGGGTATTCATGATAATAGTAGAAAAAAGAAAAGAAAAAAATCACGAAAGGTTTTTCATTTCTAAATGCTATTCACATATCTATTAGACTAATACAGCTTATACCATCAGAACATTTCTACAATATGGAAAATTAAAATGTTTCTTTTTTTGTGTGTGTGGTTTTTGTATAGCCTAACATGCTATGGGTGAATTTGTAGATTTCCTTCCCTTTTACTTACAGAAATAATAGTATTTATTTGACTTGTAATGTTAAATATATATATATATATATTTCCCTTTTCTACTTTTTATTAGTTAACTGCAGAATTCTGCTTTCTGGTACATAGCAAGAACTTAATTACTTCACATCTATGACTTGTTGCTTATGTAGGAGCTTGGCAATTAGTGGTAAACTTGACATTGTTTACTGGATTTCAGAAGCAAATTTACAGGAAAAACAATACTTGGAGGGAGGCATGCTGTACAACAATAAGAAAGTAGCTGTTTAGAAAATATTTCTGAAAGCAAGTTTCATATGATTAGAAAGGTTGTTTCATACTTTGCCAAACACCAGTGTTTAGAACAGCTGGAGAGATTTCCTGCAGAAGAAATACAGAAGAGCAGTCCCTGAGGATTGACTCCCTGGGAATTCAAGACTCGCACAGTGCAAAGGCCTATGGAAATGAATGTTCACGACAGTGTTCTGTTTAAAACCTCAAAATACATTTTTCAGAATTCATCTTAACCCACTCTTGGTGGGTTAAGATCTTTCAGAATAATGTAATAAATTGGTGGTAAATAGAAGAGAGGAAAAAGGAAACATTTTGAAGAGGACTTGCACTGTTAATTAACAGTTTGTCCTGATAAGGCTTTTTTTTTTTTTTTTTTTTTTTTTTTTTTTTTTTTTTTTCTCTACCAAGCTTTCAGAGAACATGCAAATATTTCTATACATATTTATTTTCTGGCTTGCATGCATGTAAAAAGTAAATGTATTTCTTTATATAATTATACACTATGTCTAGTTACACAGTTTAATTTAGTCAGTTGAAAATAAAAGACACATTCTCTTTTCTATTCTTTTCTGGTGTTCTGTAGGACTTCTAGTAGAACATTTTTTCCACTGCAGGGCACACTAAACTGATAGATGTGCCTTGATTTTGAAAACTCTGGCTATTCTTCTCTGGCAGGTGGTCAATTGGTTAAATACAGAGCAGTTTCACAGCTAAAGAACATGGGGTCTGCAAGGTTATTACAAGTTCCTCTGCCCTATTCCACCCTTGTAGATGAGATGAATCAGGATCAGAACTGACATAGAGAATTTTACACTGAAGATGTTGCTACAGGAAATAGAACAGGCACAGAAACTTCAAAAACTTTGTGTTCATTCTGGTTACAGCAGATTACAAATGTACATCAATCAATACACAGAAATGAAAAATATTTTTTTCCTCTGTGAATACATGCTACTTAGAGAATCCTGAGGGAAATTTCCAAAACAGATCTTTTCAATGATATCTTTTGCAGAAAACTAAAAACAGGCTGTAGAATAACAATAGAATAGGTGGTGGTAGAGGCATCTCTGATATTTAGTATTCTGTGTGACAGTAGTTAACATCCCAGTGGGGTAATTTGATAGGTCTGATGAACCTAATAGAATAGAAAAGGCTGAGGGATTTTTTCCTATTTTGGGGAAAAATGTGTCTGAGATAGCCCAAAATAATTCCTCAAAAGTCTGAGGAAACCCTTTTGCAATTATGTTGCGTGTGGGATAGAATTATAAATGTTAAAAATGAGCATGTGGTGAATGTAAAAGAGGAGTTAATTGAAGCAAAAATAGAGATTCCTGTTGCAGATTTAGTTTTGGAAAAAGGTGAAAGACAAGCATCTACTTAAAGGCAAATTGCAATAGTGGAATTACTGTAAACAAAAGAAGGCAGTCATTGCCTCTGGAAAAAAAAGCAGTTGTATCCTTAAACTCTTAGGGAATTTGAGCTTGCATCTTTATGGTGAGAAGGTGCTATATCCTTGGCTGAACAGTGTGAAATGCATCATTGTTCAATATATGTATATGCAGACACAAGCTTGCTCTGTTGCAGACCCAGAAAAACAACATTTACGTAACTAGGCTGAGATAAAATTTCCTCTGAGGGACAAAATATATTAGCTTTGACTTGATGAGCTGATACACAGGGTCATGTCTCACCAGCTGAGAGCAGAGCAGGGGATCTGGTTGCCTGTAATATGTGCTCATCTCTCTGTTCAGTGGAGGGTTAACAGGACAGAACAGTCTCCACTGGTTCTTTCTTCAAGATCCAAGGGAGCCCAGCTTGTGAAGCTGGGCTGATCTCATTGAACTTACTTCATGACTGAAAGTGAACATCACAGTATCCCATTTGGAAAGCTATCATTTATAATATGTCTATTTCATTTAAATGAATATTAAAAAAGGGCATCTCACAATTTTTCAGACTACTGAGACTACATGTATATATAGTCCCTTCTGTGATTTATTCTGGTACAGTCATGATTAGTTTTACTCTTGTAATGAGGGTTGCTCCAGGCAATCCAGGTTTTAAGTATAGATAATTCACCGTGCACACTACACACCAGGTAATAAGACATAATTACCATAATTCTGCATTTTTTTAAGTCTTTCTATTCTCACTGGATACATCCTGAACTCTAACATGTCTTCCAAAACTAATTATTCTATTTTCTCATTTCTTTTTTACACAATTTTGATGTTAGAAATAAATCATGAGTTTAGTGTCATTAGAAATGAAAATAAATGAAACTAAATTCTGCATCACTGCTGCTTGAATCATCAAGGGTAAATCAAAAGAACTCAGTAACAGCATCATTCTGTCTTCTAAATTGCTGACATGCTACATCTCTGATACCAATGGAAGTTAGATTTGTTAATGGAATTCTTGCAAAATGTCTCTCATGAGGGAAATTCCTCCTTTCTTTTATGTATGAACTCAGATCATCTGCCCTGTGAAGTCAGAGTTTGTCCTCTCCACCTTTAGAAAATGACAAAAAAAAAAAAAAAAAAAAAAAAAAATTAAACGAACTTATTAGTTCTCTGGTAGTCAAATTTGTTCCTTGTACATAACCGATGAGAGCGCCAATGCTTTCTAAGACTTTTAGCATTGCCTTGGTTCAGGAAAGGTAATCTCTTCTCCTTTTCCCACAATAACAGAGTCCACATTCCTAAAAAAATGTAATTTTCTAGAGGAAAAATAGTATAACAAAACAATTGTTGCTCAGGAAGGGAGCTAAAAATTTTGTCATAGTTTGTTTCTACATGGAGAACAAGGCAAAGTTTAGTTACCTTTACAGTATCAGGTCTGTATCAGAACTGGGGCAGAGTAAATCCAAATAGAAGTAAATTCAACTGTGATTTTTGATCATCTTGAAATTACCAACACAATGTTGGTTGAAATTTTATAGCTGAAGATGGCATTCTTTTCGTGCTTAATTAATGAAGGAAGCAGTAGAATACTTATGGGACTTATCAGACTTATTGGAGTCCACATCTGACCTCTGCATGGGGAAAACCTACTCAAAAGTTTACTTTCCATGGAAGTTCCCATGCCATTGGATCATTTAGTATTCTGTGTTGTATGCTCTTGGAGGGGATTATTTTATTTTAACAGCATAGTTGTTATGTTTCTAACACTGAAATCCAAGTGCTCTGTTTTGGGGTTAGGCCTGAGCATCACTCCTCCAGAGCTGTGTGTTTTATCCCTACTCTGTTGGCTCTATTGGATGTTTTAGCTTTGCAAAAGCTAAAGAATAATGCAAAAGAAGCCATAAGTGAATTGCATTATTGGTAGGTTGCTAGAAAGAAGCTGGCCTAATATGCAGAAAAGGTACAACGATCCCTTTTTGTTTTTCTTTTTATTTCAAAAAGAAAATGGGAACATGATATTTTATTATTTTAGAATGGATCGGTTGTTACCTAGAACTGCTTTGATTAATGAGAAAATACAAGATTAATCTGCAATAACAATTACATTATAAGTATTAAAGTGAAATTCACAAAAGAGATTTATGAAGTTGATAAGAATCTGTAACATTGGTTAATATACTGAGGTCTAGGAAATGATAAGACATTCTTTTTACTGAGTTCTGCATTTGATTTTCCATTTGTACATTGTTTCCATTTTGCAGTCAGGTCTCACTCTTTCTTTCTCTTATCATTTATCCAGGCTTGACTCAGTCTCTTCCCATGATATGTCTATCCACACACATCTCAAAGCTGATTGCATCAAACCCAATGTCTTTTTCTTGGCCCTACATAATCTATCCTAACATCTGTTTCCTATATGAGATCCCTTCTCTCCCCATTGCTCTTTCTCTTTCTTTGCATCAAAGAACCAGAAAGGCTCTATAACTGTAGACCCTTTCAGTGGTTAAACCAGAGTCTTATTTCAGGAGCTTCAGGAGTTGGCAAGAGTGCATTCCCCCAAGACCAAGGCTCTTGTGCTGTTTTATGACAAAACTGAAGGCTCTTGTGATGGTTATGTGGCAAAACTGAAACTTCAGAGAATTAGGAAATTGCACTGAGACAGGGATGATCGTGCATTAGATGCCTTAATTATCAGTTACATATATTCTGTGTATTGTGTATCCATCACTTAGGTCATAAGGGGTCTTAGATGTCTGAAGATGTCTCATAAGAGTTACTTTGATGAATTTAGTAGGAATCAGCTTCTTAGAGGACTTGAACAGCAGGGCCACTGCAACCCATGTGTATCAAGAGCTGAAGGAAGGTTAAACCTAAAATGTTGGCAGTTTGTAGGTGGAGGTTGAGAAGCCATTTGGAGAATGTAAAATAGGTGCTGTTTGCTTCCAGATCTGGAGGCCTATATCTATGATTTTGTAAAGAGGCATGCAGAAGTGTCTTGCACATGCTCAGCTCTTCCTGGGTTTCTAGATAGAAAGAGAAGCCAAGAATGCCTTCTTTTTATTGGAGAGGATTTTGACATTTTCTTCCTGATGCATGGTAGAATTATCTTGGGGATGTTCTTCAAAATTAAAGTTATTTATGAGTTAACATTGATCTGCCTCCTTTAAAAAAATCCTTTAATCTAAAAGCTAGTAATATTTCTGTGATTTGTAAATTAAACTAGATTGTTATCTTATGTTCAAAATGAAATAGAGAAACATCTCAAAATTTATTTTTTTTTTCAATCAAACTTGGCATAATATTACTTCCACTGTTTTTAAGCAGAGTGCAACATGACACCTGGCTATTTGGGACAAATTTTGTTGTGGTTTTCTTCTGAAACAACTGCACTGTTAGAGGATGGAAAGGGTAAGTGGAGAATTCTGTTGCTTGCAGAGTTTATTGATGCATATCATAGAGTCAAATACTTGCCGGTTCTGCTGGAATTTGCACTGCTTTTTCTGCAAACAGTGAAATATATTTACTAAGTGAATAAGGCATGTAAGATTCTACCCACTGTGAAATGAAGCTCAGTATTGAAACATGAAAACACTCATCTCCAATAGAGATCGATGTCATCTTGTGGTGTTCTCTAAGAATGCTTCAGTCTATAAACCAGCACCAACCTGGCACATGAGAAAAACAAATATTCTTAAGTATATATATATATATATCACTGTAAACTTAATAGGTATGTCCAAGAGACTAATGATTATCACTAACTAGAGAGATATTAAACAGGATTTGTTGATATATGCCATATAAAAAAGTAATAGTGCATGAGGTATCTGAATTGTAACTCTTAAAGTGTTACCAAAAGCTGGAACTTTTCTGTGGGATGCAGGTTCCTGGGTGGGAGAAGAGACATGGGGAAGTGAGGAAAAATCCACCTTTATATAGATAAGAGGTAAGGAGAAAAAAGTTATTGGCTGGCTGAAAAGAAATAGGTCATGAAAATATTTGCTGGAGAAAGAGGAGAAAAGGTATAGTAGGAAGGTAGAATGAAAGAAAATATTAAACAAACAACCAAAAAAACCCCCACAAAGATAAAAAGTCCACAAAAACAAATAAAAACACGAGAAGACTAGACAGTGTAGAGAGTGTTGTCTAAGGAGAAATGAGGCCAGCATGTAGAAGACTGTGTGAGAAGATGGGAACAGAAGGGAGAAAGATCTGCAGACAGAAGGCAGAGCAGAAGGGAAAGGACAGAAGATTCATGTTACTGTCAGAAGGAGGTAAATGTGTGTGACTAGGGACTCCTTGTTAAGAAAAAATGACAAACCTGTCATCAGACTGGCCCCAGAAAATGGAGTGGCATCCTGTCTGCCAGCATCAGAACCACAGCAGTGAGGTTGAAATGGATCCAGAGGGAAGGGATCCATGTGTCACATCACCACAATTTCACTGGAATGAGTCCAGGATGACACAGCAGAATGGGAAAGGCAACACACTTCTTAAAAAAAAAAAAAAAAAGAAAAAAGAAAAAAGAAAGTAAAAAAAAAAGAAAAAAAAAAAAGCATATGTGATCCTCAGAATACTCACAGTTTCGTAGGGAAGATATGAGGTGATCAAGGCATAGTACAATAAAGAAGATCTGCAGGTGCTCAGCCACTGAGATTCACTGAAAACTGCTTGAAGGGTGACTATTCTGGAAAAGTAATTTCCAAAAATATGTGCTGATAAAGAAGCCAAGGAATCATACCTTTGGATCCACAGAAGATTCAGGTAGCAAGTGACCAGATGAACAGGTTCTAGGTTGAAGAACATATCTCAACACTGAAAAACAGTTCTTCTCATTTCAATTTATTTATTTATTTATTTATTTATTTATTTACCAAATCAGTGTGATAATTTGAGATTTTTTGAAGATTTTTTTTTTTTTTTTTTTAACATATATATTATTTTTATTTTTATTTTTAGCTTTTGAGCATGATACAACTACGTCTCCAGTAGTGCAGGGTAACTTCCCCAGCTGGGAGATACTGGCTAAACTCTAAAGTCCTCTCCTGGGGAATATATTTCTCTCTGTCTTTGAGCTACATCCTCAGTAAGTGCAGGTGCTACAATTTAAATGTGTCCTGTGTCACAATACACCTCGTTTTACAGGAAAAAAGTTTTACTTAATGAAAATGATCCTACACAGCTGAAACTAGAATATTCTCAGTGACTTTGAGTTCAAAAGGTTGACTGATATTTTCTTTCCAGGATAAGGGATGATGATGATGGAAGCTGAAAGATGATGTTAAAACAAGGACACATATTTTGAAGCAATTTGTTAGGGAATTTGGCTGCTGAAAGAGTGCAGAGCTGTTTTTGCTGGAGCTCATAAAAGTGATGTTCTCTCCATGTGCCTTTGTCTAAATATCTCATAGCAGAAAGGCTGTTGTCAGCCAAACATTTGCTGACTGTTTTGAAGAGCTAATATGGCACTTCAGTATGTCATCTTCCTATGGATCAGAGTCTTCCAGGGTGTTATGTCTAGCTAATAAGATGTTTGTTTGCTGGTCGGTTAGTTGAGCTATCACTGAACCACTTTTGATGATTTCTGATTCACAGTCTGGACTACTTGTATTCTTGTAGTTTTTTCCCCTTCACTGTTTTATTTGTGCCAAGTTGGTTTTGGTCTTAATCCTATCTATGCAAAATGAGAAGTAAGAGGTTTTGTACATCACATGTGCAAATCTCCTGAAAGACAACAGGTCTGTCTCAGAAACCTCAGAAAGCCTGAGATTTGTTGACCTCAGATAAATATAATGGAGATAGTACTCACTGCTCACTCATTGGTGTTTAGTTCAGAGGAGTCATCTAGTTTTGAAGCATTTACCTTGCTGGTCCGCTGCTGTGTGTTGGCTTGGTTCACAGACAGGTTTTGTTGTGCGTGAACAACACACTTTCTGAGAAAAACTATAGCAGAGATTCATTCCAGGTGAGGACACAAATGTTCTCCAGCCTCTCCTGGATGTGTATAGGTATATATGTCCCTTGGATCTATAAACTACAGAATGAGAAAGGACAGTACAAGGCATCAAACTGAACACAGTTTGAAGAAAAAAATCTGAATACAGTATAAATGTGGGAGCTTTTGCAAGATACTTGTTAATGAAGGCATTACTGTATGTTTTTTGCCTTCAGTTCTCTGAGGAGTAAAATCCAGGATGTAGGTGTGTGTCGTAGATGGTGTGGGGCATGGTAGCCAAAAGTGGCCATGGCATAGCTACCAGATCACTGCAATGTCATGTAATTTTCATTTGGAGTTCAACCTTTCAATACAAATTTCTCCTTGCCCTCTAATAACTCATCATTTATAACCTCACATTTATAGTGAGGTATAAAGCTGTTCAGGATAAGATGTTTTTATCTATCGATTTTTTTTTTATTTTTTTTTTTTATTTTTATTTTTTCCTATCCCAGAGCCATTTCTGTTCCATAATCTACAACATTTTCCCTGGTTGGGGATGACTTTGATACTAAGCATGCCGAGCATCATATTCACTGCTGTGCCTAGTTTAATTGTCCAAACTGGTATCTTAATCTGGAAAATTTTCTTGCTCTCAGCTACCAGAAAAGTAATCCTGAATGTGAGCAGCGCTTTCAATTAGAGGACACTTTCCTGTGAGAATTTAGAATCTAAAAGGCTGGTTCTTACCCAAGAGGCAATTCCCACCTTCCTCTGCTCAGGGCAGACCACCTCTTACCACACTACTCAAACACAGCCTCCACCTCCAGTGACTGCAGTGCCAAAATAAAACTTGCTAGACTAGCATTTGCCAGATACTATATAGTATCTTTTAAAGGACATATCATGTTATATTTCCACTGTTTTATGTGTTCTAAGTGGCAATTAAATATAACTTTGTAGCTTTTTTTTTAATTATTTTTTATTTTATTTTTTTTTATTTCTGTTTAATACCAAACCCTTCATCATTATAGCCCTTCCTTGGATTTGGGACAATTTTACCTTCAAGAACCTTCAAAGGTATTTCATGATTTTCAACACTATCTTTAGCAGCAATTTATTTATTTTTTTCTGTGCCTATAAGCTGTCATCAAATCTTTACCTTTTGGTCATTATATGGGACCCTGATGAAGAATTGCAGCTGAAAGGGAAACTGCTGATCTGTATCATGTTTTTCTCCTGTACAATTGTTTTATTTTTAAAATAATGTTTTAAAAGAATGTGCACATATTTCTGAATGCAATTAAAGCTGTTTACTCTTTTCTTGCACACATTTTCCAAGGCTTCATTTTGAGCATTTTGCTTCTGATCCTTGCAGGACTGCAGTTATCTGGAAGCTAAACAGGTGATAACCCTCTCATGTTCTAGACTACTGCAGGGAGAGTGCTCAGATCCTGTGATACTATTATAACTACCTTGCTTCCATATTCCCAGTAAGGATGCGTCTGCACTTGTCATGTCAAGGTCACTTTCAAGACTGCTCTTTCACTCTCTACTGCCTTTTTTTTTTTTTTTTTTTTTTTTTTTTTTTTTTTTTTTCTGCCAAACATAAAAGCACACAGCTGTATGTAACCAAGCAAACCTTTCATCCCTGTGTTGGTAGCCACTTTCAGGTCAGGGTTGTTGATATCAGATCACTGGGCTGCTGAATCATTTGGCATAGAGATTAGAAACAGTTCAGGTGGTGCATTGCTATATTTCACGTGGGCTTTACCAAGTCATTGAGACCAATTCCTGGCTCACTTCAGCTAGTGGGGTTTAGTTTTGGATGGAGTTTGCTGAGTGGTTATTGCCTTGAGTGATTTCTTCTCATTGCTTTTATTTACTGCTATATAAAGGGACTGCCCACCCCAGTATTTAGTGATGGTACTTGTCAAGCTGAAAAAAACTTGTGTTTGTTTAAAACTAGGGTTCACTTCTTGGCAGCCATTAATGCCTTTCAAAAAAAAAAAAAAAAAAAAATTAAAAAAATAAAAAAAAAATCCTCTGACCATGTTGTTTACAAATAGAAAGTTATACAGATATTCTGTGCATTAAATAGCTTGGACAAATTGAGTATAGGTGATTACTGTTTCTCTGACACAGAATCAAAAGACTTGGGAATACAATCACAGACTGTAACATATAGAAACAAAGATAGACTACCGAGGTAAACCAAGTCTGGGCGTGTTTAGCCAACAGAATAAGCACACCCTGATGAATATTTTACTGCCGGAAAATCGGCTACTGTGAGTTGTCTCTTTTTTGGTGCTTTAGTCTACAGCACCTTTTCAAACTTCAATGAATATCCAGTTGAACCTGAATAGCAACATGCAGTTGAGCTTGGCTGGGAGACAGACAAAAACACTTTCTAGTATTGTACACTCTGTCTCATTCTGCCTGTTGTACGTACCTCCATGGCTATTTCTATTTCTTACCAAGGTGTCACACTTGAAAGAGACCTTTCTTCTCCATTGGATAACACTTCATTATCTTAAAATACTTGTGAGTCTCTCTAAATTAGATGAAACTAACTGAGCTTGCCTTCATTTTTTCCTTTTGTTAACTATCTTATGCATGACCTAGCCTTGGTTATAAAGCTAAAAAGAGACTGCGATATTAAAAAAAAAAAAAAAGAAAAAAAAAAAAAAAAAAAAAAAAAAAAAAAAAAAAGATAAGTTTCTTCCTCATGTCATAGTTGAATTGGATAAACAAATTGTTGCTAGGCCACTGTATCTGCACAGTGGAAGGGAAGACAAGGAAGGGAATAGGTAGAGGACAATCTGTTTTTAGGGTACTTTAATTAATAAGAGATGGTTTTATACATGTTTTTAGAGTGCTTCAGAAGAGTTCATACAATGTTGTACTGATCATTAATAAAGCTTGTTAAAAAACATGTGCAAAATGTGTTCCATTGTATCCTGATATTTGTGTGTGATTTTAAAAAATTATCCTTTGACAGAAAGATGCTAAAGACTAAACAACCTCAAGATTGCCAGTTTGTGAAACCTTGTTGTTTAATCAAGATATTTTTTCTTGTGTATACAGATGTGTAATCAATATATGCAGGAGAGTTATGGTCTTATGAAACTATTAACTCTACTTAAATATTACATTTTTTCAGTGGACAGATACGTACTTTTAGGTGTCACAAGGTTGTCACAGACAGAAATTTATAATTTTAATAAGAACATTCTGCTGTATTTTTTAAGGCATATTATATGTTCATAGGATGTAGTATAATTTTTCATAAAGCTCCATGAGTCATTCTAGCATATCATTGATTTCATACAAATCAAAAATTACTTACTTTGGGAAATTTTAACTTTTTCAGCTGTTACTAGCTTGTGTATTTTGAGGAAAACTCTTTATTACTGGCCATTTCTCAAAATAGTAGATCTGTTCTATAAATGTCACTTGTGAACTTATGCAATAAACAGAACAGTTGATGTGGAGTGTTGAAAATATACGTGTCTATGAACTTGATCAAAATAATACAAAATCATGCACAAGACCATCAATGAAAGATCCAGCAGTGAAAAGGTTTTGTCTTAAAGTATAAATTGTTAATTTTATTGAGAATTGTATCTGTACTTCTTTGACTGTAATAGAGAATATAAAAGACATCAACAAATCTTCACTATTGCATAAAATATCTGTAGACTTATTTACATACTTGAAGACAGAGAAGATGATATTTTTATTTGTGAGATAATAGTCTGGGAAGAGAAAAAATTGCTAGACATGGATGAACTGGTTTTACAGTTCATTTAGTTCATAAAGTAAATTTATTTGCTTTCAGTAGTTGAAGAAACTGAAAAAAAGTGAAAAATCTTTTGCATATTTTCTAAATTAAATGATTTAACTTTTTTTTTTTTTTAACAGTTTAGAGAGTTTAGATATGAAAATGACTATTTTCAGGAATAGATTTTTTAAAAAGAAATGAAATGAAACTATGAAACAAATTCTTTGAGAATGAGGCAAAGTAGAACATTTTTTTTCCTTTTCTTTGTTAAGGAGAAGAGATGGAGACTGTTGATGGGGTGCAGGCAGGAAACATTAATGACTCACAACTTTACTTATAAGATGTTCTCAGTTATGCATGCAGCCATAGTGAAATATCCTGTGGTTGAAATTCTGGTTGTGTTACATCTGTGGGAGTTCTGTCATGAGATTGAAAGGAACCATGATTTTTCTCTCAATCTTTATTTCCTTAAGCATTTCTGCACTTATTAAATGTAGAAAGAAAAACTGTGAGTTAGCAAGGCAGAGGTGTGGGAAAAGGAAAGAGTGTTTTTTTTTTTTTTTTTTTTTTTTTTTAATGGATGGAAGAGGAGGATATTCTTCAAAAACAATTAGATTTATACAAAACAATTAGATTTATACATAAACCATTTCTGTTTCTCCCCTGTCCCTCCCTAGCACTGCTCCCTCTTGTTTCATTCTCTTTCCTTTGTATTTTCCTGAAAGAGAGAACAATCAGTTAGTGCTGCATGGGAAAGTGCCAAAAATATTCATGAAGTGCTGTATTTCTGCTGCTGTATCAAACACACCATGAAGATGCAGACCAGAAAATGTTCTCCCCTTTTACTTACTACATACTCTCCAATACTTGAACAGGTATTGAAAGGCAGCAATGTCAAATATACTAAGCAAACCATTCCAATATACTCTGGAAGTGTGTTCCTTGGAAGCACAAATTAAATTGTATCCTTGGGAATATCTTAATATTTCTACTGGGATTAATTTATTATTTTGTTTTCAGAGAAAAACAGGTACTGAGTGAGCTTGAAATAGACTTCCAGTCATGAACTCAGCAAAACTTCATGAAATTTTGGAACTGCTAGTTATTACAAATACTGAATATTAAACTTCAAATGTTCATTAATGTATCATTTTCTTCATAGCTATTCCTGGGGCAGATATTTGCAGAATTATGACTTGGCATTATGTGTGAAAATGGGATACCAAGCCATCTGCACACACTTCACACACAAACCTGTGTTTTTTCACTCAGAAATGCAAATATGAATACATTGATGAAAAAAGGACAAAAATCAACAAAAAAATTGAAATTCTTTAAAAATGTTTATGTATTTAGAATCAAACTTACATTATTTCTCCCTCTTTGCAAGCACATTTTTTTCCTGCAGCTTTCTCCAACTGTAAGTAGAATGCAGTTTCAACACTGATTGTCTCTAAGTGGTTTAAAACATTTAAACACAAACTATTTGCATTCAAAACCTTGATCTTTGTTCTCAAGACCTCAAAAATGCCAAGAAAGGCAGAACTTCTTGTCATTTATTTTCACCCACATGCATTAGTAATAGTCAATTTCTAGACTGTAATTCTGATTCAACATCTTTTACGTGAAGAAACAGGCAATTTCTTCTGTAATTTTCTTCACTTGCTATTTGTGAATTAAGGGACTTGACAACCCACTATAATGGTTGGACTAATGACCTATCCTTAAAATGTCTCAGTTTTGCATTTTATAGTTTCAAGCTTATGATGATGGAGATAGAAATGAAATTAATAAATTACCATACGCACTATGCAGCTTTAAAGTGAACCATAGCATGAATGACTCAATGATGCCTACGTAGGAAGAGACTTTTCACTTAAAGACAAACTTGCATCAGAAACGAACATTTAACCAAGAAAGCAAGCCTTGGAAAAATCCTATTTGTTCATATGGCCTAGTCATCTACAGTTAGCTTCCTCTGGAACTAATTATGATACAATACTGGAATTCCTACCATTTTTCTCCACATCATAATGCAAAAACAAAACAAAATTTATTGCACTGTGGAAGATGTTTTTCAAGTATAGAAAGATTCGGGTGATTTTCAAATTCTTTTAAATTTTCTTTTAAAATTTTAAAATAAAATATAGGTATTTGTCAGGCTTTGAGAAACTTTTGGACTGTACACTTAGTCGCATGGTCTAAAATTTTGGGTAGACCTGTGCGGTGCGAGGAGTTAGACTTGATGGTCCTTATGGGTCCCTTCCAACTCGGGATATTCTATGATTCTATTATTCTATGATTTTATATTCACAATCTGCAAGGACTTTATGCTCTTATTATATATTATTGTGATTTTCTAATGAATGGAAAAGATATAATCTAGTCAGGTGCTAAAAGTTTGACATTGCTGAGCATCTCTTGAGTCTGATGATTTATTTAAGAATTGGGTGCACAAAGTGCAGGATTATGCTTTATTCTTGGTTAATGTTACATATGAATTACAAAACTCCATTTGCTGCCTTCTGAGAAAATGCCATGCAGTTCTCTGATTTTTCTCCTTCAGCTGCTTGGTGATGTGATCTTGTTCTCACCAAGGCAGTGTACACCGCTGCAAGCAGTTGTGTGACATAGGTCTGTTAACCTCTGTTAACCTGCAGCCTCCCACTGTTTTTCCTTCCATCTTCCGTCCACTTTCCAATGTCCAGAAAAGTCATTGCACTGTCAGTCTGAGTCTAGGTAAAGAGTAGTTAAAATATGTTTTCTAAGGCATGAATGTCCAGTAAAAGGTTTAATGATTTATGGTAAGAGAGAATAAAAAGGCATCCAAAGACAAGGAGAAACATAAATCAGGCATTCAGTGTTAGTTGTAATACCAAAGTGACCCTTAACAACACTGGAATTTCCAATTGCTGGAAATTCCTTTACCTGAATTTGCTTGAACAACCCACAACAACCATTAAAAGCCTCTGGGCTCAGCTGTGTCCTGCAGCACAAAGGAGGAAAGTAGTAGGAAACAGCACAAGAATATAAAGAAGTGGTTTCCATTGATGAAGCATGAGGCTTGTTACATGAGGTGAGTTTGGAGTAGGGTTGGGAGGAACTTGGGTTCTTCCTATACAGCCAATAAACTAAAAGCCTAGAGCCTCCAATAACCTCTAGGTTATTAGTGAAGTTTCCTTTTTTGTTGTTGTTGTCTCTATCAGTTTATCTTCATTGTTTGCATTGGGCTTAGGTAGCAAGGTGTTGGCAGAGCTGCAGGAGAAACTTCTGTGGGACGAGGCTAGGGACTAATTGTTACAGGACAGTGCTGAGTCCATGAGCCAATCTGGTTGCACCCTTCTGAAAACATTTAAGAAAGAGCAGAAAACACCAAGTGGCGAGGAGAAAGGAACAGAAAATAGTGAGAAAAAGCAGAAGGAACACCAAGGTGAGTAGAAATGCTCCATGGTGGAGCAGATGTTTCCAAAGGGACTGCAGCCCTTGGGGGCCCATGCTGGATCAGAAGAAAAGAGAACGACGGAGCAGTGGTGATCCTGACCACAGCCAGCCCTGTGCAAATTGTTGCCTCGCTGGTTGAGTGTAACCTTCAGTAATAACAAGGGGGAGAAGAGGAGCCTGGAGCATGGGAAAAAAAGAGAGGTGTGTTTTCCCTAAGTGCTTTATTTTTTTTTATTTTTTTTTTAATTTATTTCTTTATTTATCTTTACCCGATAACCAAATCAAACTGCAGTATTTACATTACTTGGAAATAAATTAAACTAAGTTCCCAAATTGTGTCTCTTTTGCCTGTGACAGTTACCAGGAAGGGGCCCCTCTTTTTATTTCATCCTATGAGTCATCTTGTTCTCTCATTAATCCTGTTATTACCCTTTCTCTCCCATTGGGTGTAGAAGGAGTGAGCGAGTGGCTAGGTGGGTGCTTAGCTGTTGGCTGAGGCTAACCCACCACACCAGCTCACCTGTCTCCTTGAGCAATCTACCAGTACCATACTGCCAATAGCAAAAGGTTCAAATGAGCACACATATTCAAATGAGCATGGCCACATGTTAACAAATAAATAGGGGATCTCTCATGCCATTATATCAACATCCCTGGGCCAAGCTGAACTGAAGATCTTCCAATGACCAAGTTTTGTCATTCAGAAATTCCACATAAATTGCTAGCTTTCCTGTTTGCACCTGTTACCCCCATATGAAAATAGATTTAAGCTAAATCAAGTTCTCCCTGAAACCACATTTCAGTCTTGATTTTGGTCCATATCTTCTGCTCCTTAGGCTGCCCAGCTGCTGTTTTCCTCTCCTCTTTTAACAGGTTCATAATCTGTGTTATGTATTCCTTGAAGGACACATAAACCAACCGTCCTCCTTCCAACATCAGCAAAAAGCCATGACTGTTGCACAAAATTCATATCAGAGTTGAAAAAACTAAAATCATTCTGGTTAAGATTTCTCTTTGTCTTAGTGGTTATATTAGAGTTGAAAACCTGACTTTTCTTTTTTTTTTTTTTTTTTTTTTTTTTTTTGTTTTTTCCTTTTCAAAAAATCTTATTTAATTAAAATTTGTATGAAACGTGTTTTAAGATTTTGGATTCCTTTAGTAGATAAGCACTAAAAGAAGAACTTTTTTATTTTTTATTTTTATTTTTATTTTTTATTTTTTCCCTGGAAATAAATGTATGGCAATTATTGCATTATTTGCCTTAGGGAACATGCCTTTGGGAGAACCTATAGAATGTATTTTATGATTCCTGATGTCTACTAGCTGAGGACATTAGCTCTTTAATATTTTTTCAAAAGCTGTCACTGAACATCATTAGTTGCTGAGAAAGTCATGGTAAAACAAGAAATGCAACAGTTCGGGAAACGAAGGTCTAATTTCTCTTTCTCTCATTTATTGAGATCTGATTTTCCTCATTTCCTAGTTTTCTAGCCTTTAATATTCCAGCTCAGTTGTGATCTGAATTTCTAAAGTAAAATAAGAATAAAATACTTCAGATGTTAATATAAACTTTATTTAGAAATTTAATAAAATTTAAGGGTAATAGACTGCAAAAATCTCACTTATTTTTCTTGGTCATTCTTTACGTCAGCTCTTGTGATTGACAATTGCATGTATACAAAATGAATGAGGAGGAATCAGAATTATTTACACTTCCTCACACGATTCTTGGAAGATCTTAATCCCAGCATAGAGTACACTGCCACAAATCAGTGTGAACAAAGTTCTGATTAGAGCCAGACCAAATTCTAAATTAATCTTGAAGTATCTCCTTAACTAGTTTTCTTTTGGAAGTCACAGGAGGACATGATCTTAAAACTCTAAAACAAGGTCTAATTTGAGCTAGGCAGAGTTCTCTGGTCTCTAATGGAGGAAAAGGAAAATGGAGAGATGTCTGATTATGCACAATGTTTCAGAATCATATGTTTTGCAATGGCTGTCCATTGAAAAATCACAGATTTCTTTCTTGTTACTTATGAATAGTCTTTCTCTGCTTCTCTTTACAGTGTTCACAGTGACACTGCCGTTTCACCTAATAAGAAGCCACACTGAAATAGGATGATCTAATTAGCTATTTTCATTGAATCACATTCTGGAAATTGAATAAAATTATTTTTCTTCACTTCACCCACATTCCTTTTTCGCTTACTCCTTTTCTTCTTATTTCTTCTTCTTTTTTTTTTTTTCTTTTTCTTTCTCTCTTTTTTTTATTTTTTATTTTTTTATTTTTAAATAGGCAGCATCACACCAAATAGAGCATGCTTTTGAAAAGATTATTCTAGAAGTGCTGAAATTGCTCTATCCTGCCATTTTTATTCAATTTCAAACTTTAGGTTTAAAAGGTTTCACAGTACAAAATGTAATTACATCTGAAGATGCCTTCTATCCTAAAAGAACGTCCATTTGTGAACAATATATTCTATTCACAACCAATCTCTTGCAATCACAATAAATGTTATGTTCTGTTCATCTATTATTACTTAATTTTGAATTAATGGTTTGAAACCTTTCAAGGAACTACATTATGAATATTTTCCTGAAATGATATATTCACAAGTCTTAGAGAATCTGGTGTTTCATTATGCATTCTTGAAGTAGAATCTGCTGCTTGGAAAGTTTCTTCTCTCTTTCTTTTCTTTCACTGTAGTTGAAACATTTAAGGCATTTAATTATTTTAAATATGGTGAGAACAGATAACGGAGACAGGGTCTGTGAATTTCACTAATATATACCAATATTTTACAATGTCTGAGGCCCAAAAATTCATTGTGAGTGGACATGTCAACCTACATACCCTAAAATAACTGTATCTTTTGCTAGTGGATTTACCTCTAAGACCTTTATGATGCTTGTAAATCTTGATAATGACAACCTGAGAGACATTATTAGTAGATCCCAGATCATGAATTTTACAAAGCTACCCATCAAGTAGCTGCTCTGCTGTATAGCTTTAGGATTTGAGAGAGGAAGAATGAACTGAATGATGTGAATGAAGACAGCTAATTAAAAAATCATCGAACTCCCTAAAACATGTAAAAAAATCATTACAAGCAAGGCAGTTGGAAGTTTTAATTTCTCATAAATTTTCTTTACTCAATATAAGAGTCAACAATCATATAACCTGGGGAAAAAAAAAAAAAGGAAAAAAAAATAGCTTGCAACAGTGCTTGAAGCCTTTGATGAATTTAATACTGCTGGGAATCAGCTTTACTGGATCTGTAGATTCCTGTATCCAGCTTATCTGGTGATTGACAGTCATATTGATGAAAAGATTTCATGACTCATGCATGATTGATAGCCATCTATCAGGAGAAAATGAAGCACAACTTCTTTTGAGTCACACAACAACAACAAAAAATCTGTCTCATTGCCATTAATTTCAGTCAGTGATGTTTTTTATTTTCCATTTAGAAAGACAGAAATGTGCTTCCAAAATCTGAAAGCCCACTTGAAATGACCCACAGGCAAAGCTCCTTATTCCCTGGATGTATTTTCTTATTTGCATGTATAACAGTGACAATTCATAACAAACTAGAATAGGAGTGAATAAGACAGAAAACGCTCAAGCTGCTAGGCATTAAAAGGATGTATGTAACAGAGTGGAGTGTTTGCACTTAATCAGGCATACATGTGTACATCAGACTGAATTAACAGTGACTGAAAACTGGTACCACCTGTGACTCTAATGTCAAGTTCAGCTATGTTTCTACTGTACAGCCTGGGAAAAGAAAAAGTAAGAAGCAAATGTTCTTCAGTGACCATCAAGACTGAAATGCTTTGGATGCATGTGTTACTTGCAGAACCCACCAAAGAGTGACTCTTCAATATTTTGCTATACTTTGCTCTTCTCTGCTCTTCTCCTTTTCCACTGTATCAGTTACATGGATAAAGAACTGTCAGTGCATTTAGCAACTTTAATAATCAGAAAAGGCAAAGAAAGCCTGGGGGGAGAGGGGGGAAGGAGAAAAAAATAGTCCCTAAGATTTGATGCATTTTTTATTTTACTTGAGCAATTTAGTGACAATGTGAATGAGATTTTTAATGAAAATTAACAGGATGTTTTTGTCTTTGCTGGGCTTATTTTCTTTAGCTGAATAATTTGGAATGCCTGTTTTGAATTTCATGTGAAAGTCACAGAACTAAGCATTAATCAGGCAGCTAGATTAAATAGAGTTTGAATTATAGTGCTTTAATCTGTTCTGGATAAATCTCGAATGGTGTGATTGAGAAATTCAATTCAAAATTTGGATAAAATGCCTTGATCTCTGAAGCCACAAAACTCATGTGAATTTCCAGGAATCTGCTCTGGAAAACAGACACAGATGTCTGGTTAAACAGTATTCAAGGTGTGTCACAGGATTCAGGTCCCTTACCTTGACTTGAAAAGAAAAAGTGGATATTTGTATGCATTTTTTGTTGTTGTTTCAAACATTAAGCTATAATCTTTACCTCCTTTGTTGCCATTTTAAGGAATATCTTATACATAAGCATGGTGGGGAATTAAATATATATTCGTACACAGGAACTTATAAATGAAATGCAAAACTCTGTGTATAGTTCTGTCTGTGTTTTATAGTCCTTCTCTGTGCATGCTCATTTATCTCAGTGCAAAAGTGAGCACAATATGGATGCAGGGTATATAAAATATTACGGCGCTGATGAAAATAAAAACATATCTTAACTCAAAGGGCTTTAACTTTAATCTTATTTTTGTTGTTGTTGTTTGTTTGCTTATTTGTTTGTTTTTGTATGGTAGAGGATATAATCAGAGGCATATTTTCCTCTGTAGCACTTATTTACTCTGTTCACTTTCAGAGTCACTGTTTTCTTCCTCTCATCTGGGAATGGTCAACTAGTAGTTCAAATAAATCTTTCATCTTTTTGACTCCATTCCACTCTATCTTGATAGTCTTACAGCCCTTATTTATAGGTATACCAAGCAGTAAATAAAGAGAACATATTGTGATTTTGTCCTATAACAAGAAAAGAAAAAAAAAGACCATAGGTACGTAAGTCCATGAGTCTGGGAGGAAAACTTACTCTGGATTTCATTTGTAACGGGAAAAATATCCAGACAAAAAAATGTTTTATGGAAGTGGTGTGTACATGGATAACAGAATGTATGTAAAGAAAGTTCAGAAATGCATAATAAATTGTTTCTTCTGAGTTTTCATCCCTCTTCCCTCATACAGAAAAGATCTGGATACTTCTTATTTATAGACTTTAAAGAAGAACATAAATCTCTAAAACATAGAGTTGTGAAAGAAGGGGGTGGAAAAACAGTCCCAAAATTGTATTCATGAACACAAAAAAAGGTAAAAATGAGTTTGTAATTTACTGCAGCTCAGAGGCAGCAATAACTAATACAGTGGAAATTTACCCATTTTATGCATCTATTTTGCTTGCTTTACTACTCTGCTGTTCATAAAAAAAACATTTATTTCAGCAACTGTCATGTCACTTGGCATTTATGTGATCTCTGAGCTATGTGTGAAAATGCACTTTTTTTTCCAGTTTCAATTTTTATTGAAAAGTTATTTATTTTACAAATTGATATTGAGGTGATTTGTTCTCTTGTCTAACTAGTTTTACTATTCTATTTTTATTATGTTCATTCTTATCACTTGGGAATCAAAATCATAAATCATTTGGTTTTGTTTTTCACATCCTGATTCCTACCATTATATTTGCATTTCATCCTCTGTGCACTGTTATCTTAAAAGCACTTAGCTATTAACTGGGAGATTAAAAAGCATACTTTTCCATTGTTATATATTTTCTTACCCTTGCACCAAACTTATGAGGTGCTTTGTATTGTCCACCATGTTATGAACTCAGTGGTGTCTTTTGATAGTTTAATCCATTGTTTCTCTTAGAAATTATTATAATCTCTTAGCCTGTGTACTGCTGATATCCACACTGGGATCAGAGATGCTCTGTGACTGGCACTGCTCCCATGTACAACCAACCTGTCTTGCACAATGTGGGATGAAAGACATCAGATGCATAGAAGTATTAGAGAGGGGAAGTGCAAGATTGTCTCCTCCGGATTAAGCTCAGTATGAAAAAGAAACATGGCAGGAGCTAAAGGTAAATGAGCTATGGCATTGCAGGTGCCTGTGGGAAGTCTGAGAGGTAAAATTTCCAATCAATGTAATTCAACTGCAGTGTCCTACTGCTTGGTATGCCACTCCTCAGGGTTTCACCTCAGTGCCTTTCTCCTCTCACTATGTGTGACTGCACTCACAATGAGAGTGACTGAAACAACCTCAATTTTCCAGTATGGTATTTCTATTTTTTTATTTTTCTTGAAAAATATTTATGGGGAGGTAGTTGAAAATATTTCAGGAAAATGTGCTTTTCAACTCACTCACACAATGAAACAAATATTCTGTAGGACTATACATACTTGGGGCTGAATACCAAGAGCAAACTGCATAGCCCTGGGACAAATCACTTCAGCTATCTTGCAAGGTGGCTTGTAGGGGAGGTAGAGCATGGAGACCTAGGATGCTTGAACTTGTCAACCCCATCCTCCAGGAATCCTTTTTTCTCACCAGTTAGATGACCTTTAAGCTGGAGAGAAGTGTGGAGAATGGTATGTTGGGGGTGCTTTTGCAATTTGGGTCTTACCAAACCAGAATAAAGTTAAAAATTGAAATTTCAAAATTCTCAGTGAAATGGAAGTACTGATCTCTTTTCAGTGCTGTGCAAGAACTACTGAAATAATTGCTAAATACTTACAAACTTTTCTCCTGGGCAGTATGAACAAATAGGATATATTTTCAGCTAACTAATTCTGTGTGAGAGGATGTGTGTGTCCTTGTGTAGCAGGATACTTGCACAAGTGTAAGTTTGACATGTTGAAATATGAAAGTGCTTATTATATTTCCAGCATGTTGGCACCAGTTCCATAGTTTTCTTGATTAGCACAGGATAGCTGCTGAAGTTCATTGATTATACAAGGTATGGGGAATAAGATAATGTGCTGTTTCCCAGAAGTTTTCACCAAAAAAACCCACATAACTTCTGAGCTGTGCAGATTGTTTAGCTAAACTTCCCATCTGAAGTTTTTTGTGACAATGACACCAAACCTTAGAGGCTGACTTTGGGGTGAAGTACTTCTTTTTCCTCATCTACAGTAGTAGTTCTTCAGAGAGCTCTCCTGTTTATCCACTTGTAGCATGGAAATTACAAGAATTACAGCAAAAGAGTCTTGAGGTGATGTAAACAACACCTGCTGTGGAATTTGTCCTCTCTTCTGTTCTGGAGTTGTAGCACACTCTCAGCTAAGGTCCCTGGTTTCTGTTCTGGCTGTTGCAGAGATGTGCTATGGTGCCATATACCACCTATGAAATATCACAGTTGTGGAGGTTCTCCAGGAATCACCTAGAGGGAGCAAAGACTGTTAGATAATCTCCTGAGAGGCTCTGTTTCTTCCAGGAGGCATTCTTTTCCTAGTTCCACCCAAACATGCCAGAAGGGAACTGGAAGACTTTTTTTTTTTTTTTTTTTTTTTTTTTTTTTTTTTTTTTTTGTAGCTGTTGGAGATAATGGCCTTGTTTCTTTAAGAAGATTGGCATAAAATGGTGGCTGTTTATTTCTAATCACAAACTTAAGCTGTTACAAGGTTATATTATTCCTTCTTGGTCTAAAATGGATCACAGAATAAGTGTCTGCTCAACGGCTATTGATGGGAAAATCTCATCTGTTGCCTTGGAAGTTTCAGTATATTTAGAAGCTGAGAACCCAGATGTGAGTTTGCGTTGTGCTTGTTTATGACTAACACAATATGCAGGGCCACTCAACCCTGTAAAATATTAAAGGCTTTTCCTTTGCTTGTGATAATTGAGCTGCAGTGTCTTTACTGGGCTCCACACTTCGTCCTGTCACTCTAGAATTTATAGTGAAAGGGTAATGGTGGAATGCAATCTAATTTTGTGAAAATGAGTCGGAATTATTATCTGCTGAGCATCAACTGTGAGACAAAGTGTGGTGGCTGCCTCTATGAGGAGAGCCTACATGTGCCATAGGTATTTTTACAACTGCATTTCTGTTCCTGTGCAAAAGCTTTCTCTATTTACTTGCCATACTGTGTCAGATGCCTACAAGCCAAACAGCAACTACATTATGCTCTTTTTTTTTTTTTTTTTTTTTTTTTTTTTTTTTTAATATAATACAGCCTGGTCACTGGCCCATAAAGCAATAACCAGAGAGCTATAGCAAATCCTCTGAGAGATATGCTCATTTAAGAAGCATTCATAAAAGCTGTGTTTCTATTTACATACAGCAGACCTCCTGATCCTGAAGGAGATCCCAAGCATTGGGTGTGATCCCCAGATAATCAGTCATATTTGCTCTAGAGGTAATGCCATTTTCAGTGCACCTGTGTTCAGACACACCATTGCAAACAGTGCTGCTAATTAATATTGCTCCCTTGCCTCAGAATTTAGAGGGAAAAAAAAAAAAAGGAGCATTGCTGACAAAAACATAAAAACAGTCTTCTCTAGATCTGAGGCTGGTATTCTGTATCTAGCAGTAGTTAATGACTCATTCTTCAGAGGAAAGTCAAACCCCACAATTTGTGCAAAGCCATAAAATAGGGGAAGTATTCTTTGCAGAGCCTGCAGCCATCAGCTTATTCCCTGAAGCATGAGATTTGATTATGTGTTTGTTTCTTGGGGAGAAGAGCTGTGAGTATTTAAGCTTTTCAGGCTGCAGATCATGGATTAGATTAACCTGGAGGAATCCAAGGCCTGTGTAGAACAGATTGTGGAGTTCCCTTGGCAGAAATGAGCAAAGCAGCCATTACTAACATGCTGTCATATTGCTAACTGGAGCCGAATGACAAATTCATATGAAATTTTTCTTCTATTTCTGCTCTTGAGCTATCAGTGAGAAGCTTGTGATTTCTTCTGGGTGTAAACAGAAACCTTATTTCCCACATAGTTTCTAAGTTTGTGTTGTGTTTGCAAACAGCATAGTCTGGTATGAATAGTTGCTGGGACTGAAGAGCTGGGTCGTATAGAGCTATCCACATCTCTACCCATGGACTTAATGCAAGGGCTGGAAAGCAACTGTTTTGACTCTATGCACTCTTTTCTACCTCTCTCTGATTCATCTTCATTCCTTCTGTTCTAGGCAGTACAAAGAAGTACGTTCATATTTGATTCAGCTTTTTTTTTTTTTTTTTTTTTTTTTTTTTTTTTTTTTTTTTTTTTTTGCCAAGGAAACCAAAGCAGACTGTACCTATGTCACACATAGTTTGGGGCTGGTCCAAACTTTGTTAACAAGATTCATCTAGAGAAGACATGAAAAAAAAAGAAAAAAGTCATGATTTGAAGAGCTGTCCTGTGGGTTGTGAGCAACCTCACAAAACTCCAAGGAACTGTAAAGAGATTTGGGTTTCTACTAAAGATGAATTTATATATTATCAGGCCTAGTTGCAGGAAGAACAGAGAGGTCTTTTGAAACTGCTGCCTCTACCACCTTTCCCTCTAAGGCTGTGGCACTAATGGGCTGCTGAACAGACCACTTCCTTCAGTCACCCTGCAGTATGCAGCTGGCCTAATTTTTGGACTTTCAGAAGCCAGGTATAGATACATTCAGTGCTGACTCACAGTCTGTTCCCTCCAGTCACCTATCAAATCCCCTGTGGTTCAACAGGAAATGCACTCAACAAGATGGTCAGTGAATAATGCCAGTTTTATCACGGCATTTGCTCCCCCTGCATTCACAATTACAGCTTTGTAATTGAATAATAAAGAACTGGCAGCACCAACACTTGCATGTGAGTTAAGTCTCAGAGCTCTGCTTGTGCAGAGTAGCTGTGTTGTCTTGTAGGTGACTGTGTTTTGAACTACAATAACCTTCAGACTGTGAGTCCCAACCCCTTTTCAGCTTGGAAGGAGGTCCTATGCTCCAACTGCTGTCTCTAGACTATGTTAAACCACCACCAAAGTCCCTGCCTTTTTCTCCTACCAGTGCAGGAAGTAGGGTGGGCTACATGGCATTGAGGTGGTGGGGTAGGACTGAGGAACATCTAATTTTAGAGATGCAGTCACAGAGCCCAGCCTACAGCAACGGTAGGTGGACCTGGTTTGTTGCCTGGGCTTGCTGGTTTTTCATTTGCACCTTACATTTCTGTGGTGGCCACTGGACTGTTGGTGGAGTTTGGCACGGTCACCTGACCCATTTTGCTCACCTTATTCAGATAACGTATCCTGGCCAGAGGGATTGTATGCTCTTAGGACATCCACTTTGGATTTTACTCTTATGTTATAAACCCATAATAGCTGTGAACAACTTAGAAGGAAACTTAATTTTCAGTCTTACTTGCAAGATTAAATAAATATTTCTGGTTTGGGGGGTATTGGACATTGTGAGAGAAAATAATAAATAAAAATGTATTATTTCCAAGTCATAAATCCCGATGTCTTCCATTTACTCTAGCTTTTGACATCACATGACTGACTTGCTCATCAGCTAGCAGTTTGTGTTCTCCCAAAGACAGAAAGAGTGTGCATTGATTTGGATCACATACAAAAATAGTGCAAGAAAATTGAGCTAATAATAAAACTATTCTGCATAAACTAATTTTTTTGCTCTGTGCAATAACAAAATTTAATATCGAAGACATCCATAACAAGTTGATTGTGGCAAAATGCCAAGATGTTTACAGGCATTTATTCCTGCTTTCTAAAAACATGTCATTTTCTATTTCTTAAAGACTAAACCCTGTATTTTGATGCTAAGTATGAACCTATATTAAGTCATTAGATGCAGAGTGGTTCTTTCATGCCCGTTTTCAGCCATTAATTGAGTTTGTTGTGAAGACTGTCTTCTGTATTTTTTATTTCATTGGTTTCAGATATTTTATCCCCCAAATTTATGTTCTGTTAGGAGAAAAGATAAAAAGTGATTGCAGTAGAATCATTTTCATGTTAACATAAAACATAATCCAGTCCAAACAAAGCCTGCTATAGACACTGCAGCAATAGCTGCCCAAATGTTATAGAAGGCCAAATACAAAAAGACAGATTAACCATAGTGAGATTTTATTTTTGTTGCTACTGTTTAACATTTTAAGGGACTCAACAATAATTTTAGCAGACCTGTTACAAAAATTCTGTCAGACCATCAACCCACCTGAATTCAATTTCTAAATGCTGAAGTTCTGTGTTTCATTGGAGCCAAATGGGAGAGGGGTGCTGGTCTAACTGGTTAACATTTTCCTACCACCTTTCTGTGGGAATATTGCTTACCAGCTTGTGGTGTAAAATTGAATATATATATATATATATATTCATATTGCTCTGTGCAGATGGATAGATGGACCTTCTTACCTTTATTTATATTTGTAACAATGACAGGGATGTGTCTGATCACAAATGCCATCTTCTAGATCACTGTTTTGCCATCGGTCTCTCTTGTTACTCCAGCTGCTCAGCAGAAAGCACCCTAGACACTCAACTTGGATCGCATTTTCAAGCTCTCTTTTAACACATCTGTATATATATACATATTTAATTTCCAAGTAAAGGTTTTAAGCTTTAATTCCTCTTCTGCTTTTTCTTTGCCAAAGCTATTCTCTTTATTCACGCTGTGATCTGCCCCGAATTTAAACCAACAAATCAAGTCAGCAATTTAACAGAAGGGACATGGATAGATTTTTTAAAAGTGATATTCTTGGGATTCATGTATGTCTTTCACATGACAATGTTTAGTCCTGCGTTCCCTGAAATTATATAGAACAGGTGTATTTTTTAATTTGAAAAAAAAAAAAAAAATCACTACAGTGCCTTGATTCTTGCTTAGATGGAGTTTCTGCCCTGCAATACTTTATATTATGACAATATTGGTATTGCCATGGCTTATTCTTCCCATGGTTTCTATGTTATAAGGCATTTACTATGAAATGCATAATAAAAATATAAAGCATTAAAATAGAGGAGAATAGAACATTCCCGCATTTTTGTGTACTGCTGGAAAATAATTCCTATTGTGTAATGTAAATTTTTATTTTTTATGAAGCTTTTTTATCTTGGGATATCATGGAAATACAAAGTAACGCTGAGCTTTGCAGTCAGTATACCTGTTAACCACTTAGTAAGACAATACATCAAGGCATTTCATGAACCTCATTCTATTGTGAACAAAATAACATAGGATAAAGAATCTGTCTTCACAGGAAACCAATTGGGTTTGCACAGGAGTGGAGATATCTGAGAGAGGGCAGAACTATCTTTTTTGTTTTGTTTTGAATTTAGTTTTAGCCATATCAGTTATCAGATAAAGTTGATAGTGCCAAAATAGGTGAAAGGGGGTACTAATGGCAGAAACGCTTTAAGATACTGTTGCCATAAAAGCTTAATCTTGCAAAACTATAGCCTTGTAGGTACTCATTGCTATCTACTGTACTCATACCTAATTTACTGTGTATTCTGGCATAACTGCTAAATATTAGATGGAAAGGGTGCTTCTTATTATCAGAGCTGATTTCTGTACAGCTCTTTCTCTCCAAGGAGCCTGTTTTTCTTTGTTACTATGCTTTAGCACATAAATATGAATCATCAAAATGTCTCTTCATTTTGTTGAATGTTAATTTTGAAACTGTGAAGAAACAGAACTTAATAAGCATTTAAAAAAGATATTTTATTAGCATGCTGTTTCCTCTGACCTGAGTAGCTAGTCACTAGCTTGGGAGGAGAAAGTGATAATATAAACTGGGCATTTTTGTTGGTGATGATTACTTACAAAGGTTGCACACAAGAGGCCTGGCTTCTCTGAGGCAGGAGGAAAACTGTAGGTGGCTTCCCTCCTCACAATTTCCAAGCCTTTTTCCAGCTATCTTATACCAAAAAGGAGTCTAATTGCTTCTTCCATTTAGCCTGAATGTAAGGTGCGGAACATACTACAGAGCTCTAACAAGATCTGTGATTTTCTGCAGATGAAAGCCAAGTTTGAAGGCAGCCTGTAGCACCTTCCCACACAGACAACCGACAGGGCCATGGGCAGGCTGGGCAGGAAAAAGGTCTGCCCAGAGGAGAGCAGCTACCTCACTGTGAGCCTTTATAAATATCGTTAGCTGGTCCCGTTTAAGGAACTGATACAGTTCTTCCTGGAAGGTGGAAAACAATGAAACATAATCACATTCATAATTGTTAAGTGCTGATATAATCCGCATTTTCTTTGGAAAGAAAAAAAAATAAATTAACTTCATTCTATTTAAGTATTTATTTTTCAGTTTAGTTCATACAGGAAAAGTGTCTCTAGTGAAAAAAACAAAACGAAACAAACAGACAAAAAAAACAACAACAAAACAAAACAATCAACCAACCAAAAAAAAAAAAAAAAAAAAACCACCAAAGCAAACAACCAAAAAAACCACCACAGACACACACACAGAAAAAACCAACAAACAAACCCTAAACCACCATCACCGCCAAAAAAAAAATCCACCCCAAACCTACCAACCAAACAGAAAAATCCACCTAAAACACAGCTGCATTTAAAACTGTGAAAAAGGGTACTGATGTCCCTAACTGTAGTCATACTAGAGAAAGACTGGCTAGTTGATTTCTTGGGTTTAGAGGAGTAAAAGTTGAACCATAAATGCTATATTTGGATGAAAGACTCTTAAAAGTAAATTAAATCACAGGATTTGAACACTTTATGGATATTAACAGAAATATTTTTTTCTTAACATATTTTTAAAATAAATATTATTCTTCATTTTTCCAATTATTACTTGTCAACACTTTTACTATTAAAAAAAAAAAAAAATATGAACCAGATGCTTATTCATCTTGAGTAATATCATATAGGAAATTTGGAAATGTAGTTCTTTTCCAGAAAGCATATGGCATATAATCACTTGCTATTGATTTGGGGATTTTTGCTCTATATTTATGTTTATGCATATGGATTTTCCAGAATTAACATGTATTTAGAATCACACATGCGATTTGTTGCTTTAGAGTTCATGTGAAAAATCAACTGTTTTTTATTAACATCAAATTAATTGTTGAAATGACCTCATGCTACATTATAAATATATTTTGATATAGTAAAAGAAATTATAGGGAGAGCTAGTATCTCAAACAAGCATCTCAAACTTTTCTAAAGAAATATATAAAAAGTGATCTTGGTCCTCTTCTGTGTTAAATATTATATTTTAAATAGCATCACCTGGTGAAGAATTAGTGATTGCAGCATGTGATTCATGTTGACTTCTATCACACCTTTCAAAAAATCTGCTTTCAGTCTCCAGACAATCTTGACCCTTCCTGGTTCTAGCTGTGGAGCTCTTGTGCAACTGAGAAATACTTTCTCACAAACCTCTCCTTGATCTGTCAATATCAATTCAATTTTCTTCTCAGTTTCTAGTCAAGTAACAAAATTGACTGTGTCCTTAGTACAAAGTGAATACAAGGTAGAGTTAACTCCGACTTACATATATTTGATACTGATGATCAGACTGGAATATTTGATCTGATTTAGGAATATTTGACATTGTAGTTTTCCAAAACATTTAGAGAAAAACTAATACATAGACTAAATAGGAGGATTATTTTATTATTATTATTATTTTTTCCCCCAGGAGGAATAAATTACAGAAATATTTTTCTTAATGCACATTGAGGTATTACAGTATTTTGTAATTCCTTTACAGTGATGAGTAGCTAAGTCTGCTAGGCCAACCTCCAATCTCCACAAAATGTAGATTGTTAAGATGACAGTTTGTGACTCATGCTATTTATTGTTCACTGTAAAAATCTTGGCAATTTTCTGCTCTTTCTACCATGTATACACAGGGTCTATCAAAGCCCTGTGAGGTTAGAGACAAGGGGAAATGAGGTGGCAGTTTAGTAGCATAGTTGTGAATAAAGCTCTGGAAAAAAAAAAAAAAAGAGTAAGAATAAATTTTTTGATATTCTTCCCATCTTTTTTTTTTTTTTTTTATTTTTTTTTTTTTTTTTTTTTCCTGTTTATTATAGAGATATGTAATCAAACAGCCAAAAGGTGAAATGTAGATGTAAGCATGAGCTACAGGACACCTGATCATAAGGCTTGGATCTGAAGCAAGCATAGTAAGATATGTATGGTACAGTTAGGCACAGTGTAGCCACCTGTAGGTGCTATGCTAAAACCATGCTTTACTTTGATGTCTAGAATTAATCAGAGGTATAGAAATTAAAGAATTTATTTTGATAAACAGTTCATTAAATATGTTAGCAAGCTAATTCTATGTAACAAAAAGTTGTAGTTTCTACTAGAAGTGATACTTAAATGCTCCAGATAAGCTCTAATCCTAAACTCTGTCCACCGCAGTTCCTTGTTTTATCTGTCTGGTTGTTTTAAACCTTTTGATCAAATGAAAAAAATCCTATTGGTATGAGTGGTATTATACATGAAATGGAGACATATTAAGGGAAATAAAGTTGAATAACATATTGAGAACTACAGAATCCTTACAGACTTAATTGCCAGGATTGAATTTCCAGACATGAGGGGAATGAATATAATATTTGTTCATGGTATGTTTGTGTTGTCTCAACTAATAATAGTGACAATAGATATACTAAAAGCAATCTGAGCGCTTATGAGAGCAGAAAACCCAATAATAGTAGGAAATTTCATTTATGCCATGCCATGTGTAGGTGGTACCACAATGGATTGAGAGAATAATAGAGAATAATTTGACGCACCATGAGCAACAGTTTCTTGAAGCAACTATTTCAAAAAGTTACATAAAAGTCTACCTTTACACCTTTATTAAATCCCGAGCAACAGGTAGAATGAAGTTCAAGGCATACTCAAATTCAACAGCCTTATTGGAAGAGAAAAAAAGTACATTTGGTTAAAATAATCTTAATGAAAGTGTGGAAAAGGTTAAAATTCTTATAGGTAGCTTGAAGACTTTTAAGTCATCATAGTGGAAGTGTTGAGTAAATATGTATTGTTTATTAAAAGAATATTCTGTAAGAAACACATAAAATCAAGATGATAAGCAACATTCTAACATCATTAAGCACAGAGGCCATTAGAAATACATGCTTATGGAAAAATGGAAAACTTGTCTGAATAAGAAGATCAGAAAGTAGTATAAATACTATCTGCTTAAACATGAAATCATAATAGGACATGCCAGAAATGATTTTGACATAGAACTTGCCAAAAATATTAACAAATAATAAAATCTGTCGCAAAGACAGGAATTTTACCAATTTGCATGGCTGATTCCTAGTAGAGGTGTAAAGAAACAAAAATAAGACCATAGCAAAAAGCTAAGTGAGTCCCTTTATGTTAGTTTTTACTACAAAAGAATTTCTGGGAGTTTCCCACACTGAAACCTGTTTTTACAGTGTTTGAATATAAGGAATTTTTTCAAACTGAAGCTTCAGCAGAAGATTCTTAAGTGCAAACTGATAAAATGATTGATAAAATTCAGGGTCAGATTTTTTTTTTTTTTTTTTTTTTTTTTTTTCCCAAAGAGTTCTAAGGAAACTGAAATAAGATTTTTTCAAAGTTGTCATTATGTTATAATTTGATGCCAGAGAGAGTAGATTCAGCAAATGTAAGATGTTTCTAAAATTAAAAAAAAAAAAAAAAAGACTTCTGACTGTGTAATTTCTGCCACACTGGCTTTTTTTGGAACCTATAATACAAACTATAGCAGAAAACACAGAGGATAGAAAACACAGAAATTAAATAATTCAGATTTTTTTTTTCTTTTCTAAAGAGAAGCCACTTATGAATTTCAGCATCATCTGAGGTAGGAAATTAGTTAAAAGAGAGGAATTCAAGAGATCTGGATTTAAAATAAAAGTTTCAAAGGTTCACTCACCAAAGACTCTTAAGGAAATTAATTTGTAAGCAGGTGAAAGAGAAGGTCTCCTACTAGATTAAAAATTAGATAAAGAGCAAGGAAAAACAGTGAAAGTGGTGAGCTTCACAAGTGCTTTCAGAATACATTGCTGGAGCCTTCATTGTTTGCTATGTTCACAAATTAGCTGGAAATAGGATTTAACATTGAGGTGGGAAATGAATGGGAAGGAGGAACCAAGAAAACTGTTAAATTACTTCCAGCAAACTACTTCGTATAACAGATTGTGGTCTATGTAGTTTTAATCACAGCACTTGATCATAGATACTGTTGACCCAGAAAGATTAAAAACAAAAAACAAAAAACAAAACAAAAAAAAAAGGTTGAAGGGCTAAACTAAGACTAAGTTGTGGAATAGGAGTAGGGAGTCATGGAGCAGGGGCAAGTATTCAGAAGATGGCACTATATGCAATGATCAGACAGTAGGCTTGTAAGAGACAAATAGAAAAGGAGTTTTTCCACAGAAAACATCATTAAGCTGACGAATTGAAAAGTTTGGATAATGAAAATTTACAAGAGCTCAGAAAGTAATGAAAAATTCACAAAGAGCAATCTATCAAGGTGCATTAAAAGTAAATGTCTAGACTGCATCCAGATTCAATCTTTGAGTCAAAGTGATCTGAAACCATACACTGCTGGACAGTGGGATGACATACCAGAGAATTTCCAGCCTGTGTGTTGTGGTTTAACTCGGCCGGCAGCTAGACACCACACAGCCGTTTGCTCACCCTCCCCCCTCGATCTCTGGGATGGGGGAGAGAAACAGGAAAAACTGAAGCCTATGGGTTGAGTTAGAGACAGTTTATTAGGACAGAAAATAAAATCATAATATGTACAAAACAAGTGATGTACAATGCTCACCCACCCGCTGACCGATGCCCAGCGTATAACTGAGCAGCCGCCCCCCCTCCCCCCCCCCCGCTCGCCAACCCTGTATATTGTTTAGCTTGATGTCAGATGGTATGGAATACCCCTTTGGGCAGTTTGGGTCATCACCCTCCCAGCTCTTGCTGCACCCCCAGCCTGCCCACTGGCAGGATAGAGCGAGAAGCTGAAAAGTCCTTGGCTTAGTGTAAGCATTGCTCTGCAACAATTAAAACATCAGTGTGTTATCAACATTAGTCTCATCCTAAATCCAAAACACAGCACCCTACCAGCTACTGGGAGGAAAATTAACTCTATCTTAACTAAAACCAGGACAATGTGGTTGGCCAGTTCTTCTACTATTTGGTAAACCTATGTCTCTGGTCAGTGAAAGTTATACCAGGCATGTATAGACTTTTTTATATTTCTAGTCTGCTGTTTCCCAGTGAATAATTTTTTGCCTAGTGAGGTTGTACAATGGTAATACATTCTGTCTTGACAAAAGATGAAACATATTTTAATAAATCACTTTCATGGCATTATGAATAATTGTGATATTCCTATCTCTAAAAATGACCCATAATGAATATATATTAGAGATGCCTTTTAAGTTATGACCCAGTTTGTATAAATTTTTATGGGATGTTCTATCTGTCTTAATTATTGACATTTAATGTGTGGAGTCTTCCTCAATGTCTTTTTTATTTTATTTTATTTTATTTTTTTTCCCCCTCCTGGTCACTGCCATCACAGTTTCATCATTCACAAGAAGAATTTGTGGCATCTTAGATTATATCAAATGGTAGGAGAGAATGAAATCGGGGCAAGTATATCTCATTACATTTCTTTCATTCTTTCGTTCAGCGCTGCTTGCTCCTTCACAAGGATTACTCAGCTGGGCATTCCACTAAGTGAGAGGTGTGGTATATTTTTATTTTTGTGTTTTCAAAGTGTATAATCTGAATTTGGGGAATTAAAACAGGTGATGTGGACTTTGCAGGATCTTAAATACAAAATAATTTGTTCAGATCTCAGTTATTTAGGTACATAGCCTTATTGTATGTGATATATGGCTCTGGTTCCTATGTAGTTTGTAGGAAAAGAAACCTAAATTTCATGCTAAAATTTTTAGGCCTTTGGTCCAGTAATAAGTTCATTTGCCACTATCTTGGATGGAAAATAATAAAAACTACAGAATAGCAAATAGCTAAGTAAATATAATAATAATAATTAATAAAATAATTTGAAAACCAACTTGAATAAATAATAAAATAATTGAAAAAAAATTTGTTCATTATGACATATTTGAATGATTTGTGGTAATTAGCTTGTTTGAGTAAGAATAAGAATATGTTAACAAATACCTAACTGAACAGAGAAGTCCCTCACATACAGCAGTTAAGCTACTCCCCATGGACAGATTTCTCAGCTCTACTTTATACACATTATTGTATTCTGTCTAAAAACATTATTGATTCTACTCACATTCAGGGTGATTATTTTAACTGTCAATCCTGAGCATGAGAAGTAAGTAAGTTATAAACAAAGGCAAATTAGTACAGGGAAGATGTACAGGAAAATCTACCCGGGGAGATATGGAGAAGATGATACAATTACTATTATGGATGATGGGAGGTGGCTGTATCCATAATATTTCTGTCACCTTAATGAGACTAGAAAAACAAATTAAACAGCTATTCAGTCCTGGTAAATATAAAAACTAACAATCCCATAGGGAAAAACAGCAGCAAAACCTTGCAGTAATCATATATGGGAATTTGCAAAATTTAGGTTCCTTTCAGAACTGTTCATAAATAATGAGCACATCACAAATTACAGCCTAAAATTTGAGGTCTGCAACTTAGAGAAGAGAATGTTTTGGATGTGCTGGGAGCAGTCAGGTCTTCCTACTATGCCCATCACTAGGCTTCTTGCCACTTTTGCAAATGGTCCTCACCCATGTGCAATGTAGCCAACCATGTTAAAATAAATCAGTACACTGATAAAGTTTTCTGTTAATGCAGTTAGCTTTAAACTGTGGTTGTGGGGATGCTGCTACATGAATGCCCTTTCCATTGAGGTCGGGAAACCCTGAGAGAAGGATGGGATGAGCCAGACCATTACCGAATGCGAAGTCATGCTGATCACTCATCCTGAGTGTTCTAAATTGTATAATTTCAACTTTGTGCCATGGCAAATGGGGATTGCATTTCCAGCATGAAATCTAGACTTGTAAACTTTGAAATACATCAGACTAAATCCTAATAATTTGTTTCCCTTTGCCCAGGGTCTTTTCATGCATGCTGTTTTAACTTCTATGTAAGCCCACTGGCCAAATTTGGTGCATTGGATTTTATGAGGTAGTAGGGAGAGCAACTTTTTTTTTTTTTTTTAATATGTATGTCTATAAATCTAGGCTTTGATCAGAGTGAGCTAATGGAGAAAATACAGGAAAGCAAATATGCAGAAGAATTTGTAAGTAGTATCTCATCTAATAGAAAAAGTTGCAGGTTTCTACCCAGCAAGGTATCTGCTGAGAGTCACCCTGGAACATGAAAAATATCAGGAGAAAAGCTTGTTCTGTAACTCAGTCTCTTAAATCAAACTGACTCCTTTAGAAAAGTCTTGCAAGCCATGAACATGTGATAAACCAGTCCATTGTCATCCTTTTGTTTAACTCTGGTGAGCATAGGAGTGTCATTCCATATAAGAACATGATTTATTTCTCTTCATCTTTTTCAGTTAGCATATCTTGTATACAATTATGTGTTCAAGGCTTACTATAACTAAGTACAATTTTAAGTTTTTCTTATCCTTTTGTGAGGAAAAGTCACAGTTGAATCTGACTTCTGTGTTTAACAAATGCCATGATGCTGAGTGGTGAGAGCTGGCCTTCGAGGCATCTAAGAAAAAGATTCAAAAAATGAAAAAACTGTAATCTGTCAGCTTCCTGATAATAGGTGAAATATTAGCAGAAAGGCAACACAGAAATAATAAAGTACGAACTAAATTCATCATCTTAATTTGTTCATTTCAGTAATTTAACACATTTATGAAATACATGAATGAATCTATTTTGAAGAATAAAGATGTTTGAAATGTAGTCATGGAGGGAACTTAACTGGCCACTGTAAAAGGAAATGTTGGAGCCTATCTGTAGACTACAGGAAGACACCTTTGGTAACATTTTCTGTGATGTAAACTTAAGTACCAGAGTAATAGAGCTGAATTTCAGTCATGTTTTTAAACTGTTTCCTAATTCTTTTGCAATGATCAGTCACATGAAAGTGTGTGTTATTTAATCTGTCTGATCATCTTGTCAAATAAATTGGTACAATATACATCCAAAAGAAAACTGGACCAGAGGCTGCCTTCAGAGCTCAGTTTCGAAACTGAAGTGTGAAAAAAAAGCTTGTAAATATATGTAAGAACCCAAGAGAGGGGAAGATTAGGTGAAGGATGTCAGATATGATGATATGACACTAGATTTTTCTGGGCCAAGGTGTTAGAATGAATATTTGCATATTAAGAACTCAATTTTCAACAGTACTGTAGTATGTTTTTCAACAACCATCGTAGCCATTATGATTAGATGAAATTAGTAAAAATTAAATAAAGTTAAAACAGCAGTGCATAATCTGATATAAAATGAAACAAATAAAAAAAATGTTATCTGGATAAAGGTATAAGGTAAGATTCAGAAATTGAGCTTTCTGAAGGCCCAAACTTAAAAGAAATGGAGATAAGAGTGACAAATAAGATTTTGTTTATCCTAGCTGGCAGCTGAGAAATCAGTCCACATACAATGCACTGTTTACACATATTTATGGTGCCTTCTGTACTATGTGACGCATTTACTCCATGGATGCTACTAAAGGTTAACAACTTAGTCACAATCTTTATATTAAATATGGTGCAAACACTAACTTGTTATTCATAGGTCATGAGAGAGTCTCAGGGACACATTTTTACAAGCTTCTAAATATTGTCTTTATATCTACGCCTGTTAGGTTACAGGTACACCTCTCAATCTGGCTGAATACTTAAGCAAATAATAGAGACCATGAATCAAAAGGAAATTCCACATCCTTTGAAAAATTTGGCCCTCCAAACAGAGATCAAAAGCTAAAAATAATTTCTATTGAAAACACTCTGGAGGTATCAGAGTTTGGGGAATCTCTGTCAACCTTCTTGCCATCTTTCTTATTTATTATTACAAGGCAATTGCCTGAAGACAAGATCTTGGCTTTCTAATCTGATTCTTTTTCTATAATTACTAACACTGGCTAATATAAGCCATTCTCCAAGCTCACACGGTGGTCTGTCAATCAAAATACAAACTGAAAATAAGAAACAACTACAAAATGCAAGTCCAGTCATGAAAGATTTATCAGACTGTAAAATGTTGGCTTCACAATGTTTCTCAGCACAGGCAGGGACAAAGAAACATTTCTGGTCCAGTTGTACTGCTTGGGTCATACACATTCCAATGTGGCTGCACAGAGCAGCCATGGGCAGTTGGAGGGTAAGATAATGCGACTGGAAATCTCCAACTTCTGTTCACATGGCCTGCAAATTCCCCTGGGTTTGTGCTGCAAGTCCTTGCCTGTTTTCCTTTGCCTTCCTTCCAGTTCTCCTAGATTCTTCCATGTGCTCCATGCGTTTGATCCTGCAAGCAGCAGCCCACACCAGATGGCTGCTGCTTCTTGAAAGAGACATTCTCAACTGTCTGCCTCTCAGTGGTGGTGCTCACACAGGTCTTCAGTTCCCCTGCCAGCTTTCACAAAATGTAAAATGTTCAGTACATTTCTAATCTCCACTTTAAAATATTTTTGACCAATATTGTTTTTGAGGTTCAGAAATTATTAAGAGCATTTGGCAAAGAGGAACCTATTGTTTCTTCTCACATGGAGATCTTGTTTTCGAAGCCCAATCATTCTGTCAGAGCTCTTTTTTCAGCTTTACTCTAAAATGAATAGATTCAGGCAAGAATTATTACAAGAGCGTAAGAAGAGTTTAACTTCAGAGGGTAAAGGGGATTCAAAGGATTCAGAGTAGCGTGAAGCTGTTCTGAGAAAACCCAAACATCTTCATCTCCCTAAGAATGTCTAAGTGATTTCAGATTTATAACGAGAAACCTAATCATTTATTAGATTACAGCTGGTAAAATAATAATAATAATAATAATAATAATAATAATAATAATATAGGTTGAGACTGATTACTTGGAGTTTAATGTGATCATGTTGCCCAATCTTAATCAGTGGGAATTTTGCTACCTTTGTGAAGAGGGTAAGATAGAAGTGTTTCTATTTCATATATAGTAGGATATAACAATAACAAAATTTACTAGAGCAGAAGATGACAGTCTGCTCCAAAGCTTTTTTTTTTTTTTTTTTTTTTTTTTTTTCCAACTAATAGTCCATTTCTTTCCAACAATTAGTCTAAAAGAAGCTATGTACTTTACTCCAGTGTAGGAATTACAATACAATGAAAAGTATAACCAAAACAATCTCACCGTTTAACACAAATATTTCTCCAAAATATTACATGCTTTGAAATTAGTGTTAATAGTACTTCTCACTTCTCATCTCTAAAATCATTTAATTAGATACTGTTTTCAGTGATCCTTTGAGAGGCATCTGAACTCAGGAGAGAAATATGATAGTTTTAGGTGGGATATGAAATTAAAAAGTCATTGTAGCTTTGCAGAGGAACAGTTGCAGCCACAGTCTGTAGTCATGCCATGGATAGTCCAGCCACAGCACTTGGGCATAATTAACTACCTGAGACAACACAGGTCAACTATGTCAGCAAAAGCAGTAGTTTCAGTTTCTTGTTTCAAGGCTAAAGAAGACTGCAGAACAAAAGTGAGTATACAGAGCTGTAGTTCATCTTAATCATGATACACTGTTCAGTCCAGGCAGGAGTGGACTCCTTACTGAGTTTAGCTGGCAGCAATTACAGTTTCCTGCACACTCAGACAATGTCTTTATATTCCTCCTGGGTGATCTGACCCTGCTTCCACCTATTGTATGCTTCCTTTATGTATTTCACTTTAGTCAGGAGCTCATTGTTCATCCATGCAGGCCTCCTGCCTCTCTTGCATGATTTCTTGCTTATTGGGACAGACTATTCTTGAGCCTGGAAGAGGTGATCTGCCAGGTCTCCTGAATCCTTTTTCTCTCCACGGCTGTATCCCATGGTTCTGAATGGCTTCCCACATGAACTGTTGCATCTCCTGGCCTGCAGAAACCATGACTAGGAGCTACAGCCTGGGCCATGTGTGGGCAGAGGAAGAGGGATATCTATCCCAAGAGCTATCAGATTGTCATCATAAAGCTGAAAGAGAAAAAAATAAAGAAAGAAGCATTGGTGACTCTCTAATAGAATAATGATTACAACCCACCTTAGCAAGAATCAGATTGTAATTTTTGCATTTTATGTGTGATGGAAAATCAACAACAATCAGGATAAAAATACACTCATTAAAAATGAAGGCTGAGTCTAACCTTGGTAAGGGATTTAGGTTTAAAATAGATCTAAAATACCATATGTACTGCTTTCCTTTCTCTCCATGAACTTAAAGGTCTGTAGTTGAAACCAGTGAATCTGGAAATTGCAAGTGCATTATCTAATCCAGAACTAAAATACTACTGAGGAAAAACAATTAGTTCAGCCTAGTGAACTGACCTAACTCCACTCCAGCATAGCTGCAGAGACTTGTGAGAAAGCTAGTGAGAGTGACTTTAAATCTTAGTGTGCTTCCTTGGTATCCAGTACAAAATGCAATCTCTTTGCAAAATAAGGAAGAATGTTTCCAAGAGAAGCCAGAATAGATGCTAGTCTAGTGACTTCTTGCATAACAAAATCAATCAAACAAAAAAATCCTCCATGGACATCTGGTAATTAGAAAAGTCTCCAAAACTGGTTCATTAAAACATTTTCTGGTCAAGTACAAATTCTGAACGGGGAAGAAGAAATTACAGTCTGTTTTAAATGTTATTACATGTTTTAACTGTCATTACAACCTGCTAAAGGAGCTAATAGTGGTAGAATTAGTGCCTGCATCTCTGCGGGGAAAGCCGGCTCAGACAGGGCTCATTATACTGTAAGTGGAATGGCCATTTGTTAGCTATTGATTGCGATTCCAGCTATCTGGAGACTGCTGTGCTGTCAGAAGCAGCATGGATTTCATGCCCTTTCTAGCAGCTCTTGACAGTTACTAGATGTGGAATACCCACCACAAAAGCCATGTGGGATGTGGGGGACTGTCCTGTCCTGTTGCATGGTAAAAATATGTGCACATCTCAGGAAATGAAGCTGACAGCTCTATAGCTTTTTCTGAAGAAAATACTTGGATAGAAATAGATACCATCCTTAACATTCTCACTATAAACAAACATATACACACACACATATATGCATGTGTGTGTGTATGCATACATAAAAATGTGTATTTATAAATGCACATATATAAAAACACGCACATACAAATAAATAAATATTTATGCACTCGTGTGTGTGCATGTATATGCATGCATAATTACACTATCCTGTTGTGGAGAAAACTGAAACTGAGAATTTAATTTTCCTGATTGAAATTGAGAATTGAGAGACATTTAAAAATAAAAGAATCATGGAACAGCTCGAGTTGGAAGGGATCTCAGAAGATCATCTGGTCTGGCCTTTAAATTGTTCCTCTTTATTCATGATGCCAGCAAAGCAGCATCCTCATTTGGATGTTTTTTTCCAGTGTTATAATTAAAATGTTACAGTCTTGAAGAATGTGCTCAGAAGTGCCTGACAAATCATGTGGCTTCCTTTGCAACATTGAGCATTTTGGAGTAAGTGGACAGAAAATTGAAGTCCCATGTATTTAATCTGATTTACAAGGAAAGGCTAAAAGGAAGAAACCAAAATGCTGTCCTTAGAAATCAGCTTTGTGAATGAAAAGGAAGGACTGAACCATAGTTCAGTACATTTGCAAGCTAAACACACAAGCCAGTTGTAAAGGCTGTGATACATGGCAGCCTGCTCTGTTTTGGGCATCTGTAACTGCTGCGTTGGCTCACTTCAGTAGGGTCTTTTAAAACAAACTGCATATGGCTTTGTGCTAGTTCAAAAGGCAACATAAACTCTGCTAAATTTCAGATTTGTATGCTCCTAGTGGGGTAAGATAGGTAGAAGGGAGCTGCAATGTCATGAACTGTCACAACCTATTCTTTTCCCTCAAAATGTTGAGTTTCCATGTTCTGTTTCTCTTCCATTGTGGTACAAAGCCAGCATGTCCCTTCTTTAATTAGTGGATTAATATGAGAAGAATTTAATTATTAATATGAGGTTGCTGGATAATTTAATGAGTGGATGTGGACCATATCAGCTTGCCTGTGGATAATACAGCCTTTTAGGAATGACTGATACTCTGATGTTTGGGGACTGCTTAGACATAGGAGAGTTAGGTTTGAGCCTTTGCTGGATCTGCTGTAGATGCACATGAGTATTCTGTGTCCCACAACTGTCCTTTCTTCTAGTTAGTCATCTGTTCTAATCAACAATTAGAAACTGATGATGGGACACATAGGAATGGCACAAAGCTGCACCAGGGGAGATTCAGACTAGCTAGAAGGAAAAAATGTCTTTACTGTGAGGAAGGTCAAACACTGGATTCCTAGCAAGGTGGTTAATGTCCCATGCCTGTCAGTGTTCAAGAGATATTTGGACAATGCCATCATAATATGCTTTAACTTTTGGTGATTCCTGAAGAGGTCAGGCAGTTGAATAGATGATCTTTGAAGGGCTCTTCCAACTGAACTATTCTATTCTATTCTATTCTATTCTATTCTATTCTATTCTATTCT
>CM021766.1:23017802-23042677 GCA_011076525.1 Nettapus auritus | reverse complement strand
CACTCCACTCCACTCCACTCCACTCCACTCCACTCCACTCCACTCCATTGGCAAGAATCTGTTTCTGCCTTGTGAGGGAGCAGGACATCATGATGCCCTCAGTCCTACCAGCAAATATATGCCTAAATCGCATGGCCTAGCTTAAAATTTAAAACTTTAAGCCTTTCACAATCAGGGCATGTTGGCTATGGTAAGAATATTCTCTCTGTGTGTGAAGGAAGAGCCAAGCATCTTTAAATAGCTCAATAATAAATATCAGGAATCAAAAGTGAAATGTGAAAGCTTTGGTGGGGGAAAAAAAGGAAAGAAAAAAAGAAAAAGGAAAAAAAAGAGAAAAAGAGTTTTCATTGATGAAAACATCAACTTTTTTTTTTTTTTTTAAATATTATTATTATTTTTACCAATGTTGTTGTCTCCTAACAACATTTTATTATTATTATTATTATTATTATTATTATTTTGAGAGAAAACCCTCCTCTGAGGGAGAGGGACACAAAGACAAAGGACAATCCCATAACACTGATGCTTTCAAATAAAATAGAAAATATTTTGATTTTTGAAATGATGTTTTAGAACCCGATGGGAGATTTTACTGATTGCCAGGGATTCCCTCTCATTTGCGGACTGACATTTTCAGGTACCCCCATGAAATACCTAAGGCAGGGAGTAGCACAGCTCTACAGTTATGCCCTGAATATATCATATGGACTTTATCTGTTCATCTGTTTATCAATAGATTAGATTCAGAGGTACTAGAAGGCTAAAAAGATGTAATGGGGGTTGCACCACATAGATTCGAAGCCTTGCAGTGACAGGAAATACAACATTCTTCACATCCTGTGCTGCAGGAAAGCATGAACAATCCTCAAGAAACACAATTCTGCACTGGGAAAAAAATATCTTCTTGACTCTAAGTTTGAGAAATCAGTTGGTTGACTGTTAGTTTAAGGTTATTTTGATCAGTTCACATCTCTTTTTCATCAATCTTTAATTATAAGGGCTAGAGTTTTCCTAGGAAGGCAAAGAGTGAAACAGGTATTGCACAGATATGCCTAGTTTGACAGTTTTATATCTTTTGCACTACCTTCTTTTGTAATCTGAAGAAAAACTCATGTTTTGGGGATTATGAATACAGATGTGTGGTGAAGTCAATTTTCTCTAGGTGGTTCTCAGTTCATTTGAATAAGCGGAAGCAGAATTGTCACATTTTTTCCCAAGATCAATTAGAGTTTATAGATGTTAATAGTATTATTATTAATATTCCTTATTCTGCTTTTCTGGTCATTAATCTTTACTTTCAAGACAAAGAGAATGACAGCTCTTTGTCCATGCCCCCACTTTCACTTCTCTCTCCCTCCATCTCAAATTGTATTCATTTGAGTGCTCATGGCTGCAATGTGGCTGCATACTTTTTTTTTTTTTTTTTTTTTTTTTTTTTCTTTTGTGTGTGTGTGTGAATAGTTACAAGCTGTGTGATATTCTCTGCTGTTACTTTTGGGGAAGAGGAACATTTTCACAGTGGGGATTTACAGGATACTATATTGCTTTATGTAGTTAAAAAAGAAATTAGAAAGCACTAGATCACCAGGAGACTGGTTACTGTATTTTTACTGGTATTAGACAGCAGCGAACTGTTGATAAAATTTGCTCATAGCTGAAAATCCAAGTATACTTTCATTAAAGGGTGACAGAATTTTTGCCATTAAAAGTAATAACAGTGCTGGTTGCTCATGGGGAGCATGGCTGTTCACCATAGAGGCAAGCAAATAGGTTGGGATGAGCAATGACAGAAGGAATGTGATGAATGTGTGTGCAGTGGTTTAACACTTTAGTACCCACAGATGCCCACCCCATCCTTCTGCAAACTCAGCAGGAGCAAAGTGTTTCTGTCCATTCAGATTCTCTAGTCTAGCCAGACAATCCTTCACAGCCACTTTAGGTCATGGTTCCCCATATTGTCATAAAACATTTTAGAGGAAATATAAATTAATGCATGGACACAGATAAGTGTAGGTCACCTTCACCATCTGTCCCTGGGGTGAGAAACCAACTTCTGACAGGAAAGTGAGGCTAAGGATGGGAGCATCTGAAAGCACATCAACCTATTTGAAAGAGGATATCTGTATCCTGACAACAGAAGTTGCTTTAAGGCCACAGGTGGTTTTATTTTTTATTTATTTTTAAAGTTACATAGGTTTTCCCCAGTCTCATTTGCATTATTTTAACAGTGTATCCAATACAGTAACATGTATTGTCATTAAAATCACAAGTTATACTAGAATAATTTTTGCTTGGGCTAAGTAGTGACTTATCCACCAGTTATTTAATAAAATGATCAGTTATTTAATAAAATGATTTTCATGATAACAAGCTCTCAGAAAACACATCTCATTCTCCCTGGAATTCATTTGAAGTTTTCTGAGATTTAGAAAACATTTTTTTTTATTTTCTTCAGAATTTCCTGTGTTATATTTGGCGCATATGTTATAACTCCACAAGTTTTAACGTAATCTCTTCAGTGAAGCCTTATCTAACAGAGACTGTTAAATACTAAAATATCTGCCTCATTTAGTATAAAAGATAGATGTACCACATGAAGCTGATACCTACTCAATGTAAAAATTGATATCTAGCATTCAGTTTGTTTGGTTTGGTGGTTCAATGTTAGAAAAAATCTTTATTAGTGTACCATCACTCTCTTACCTTGTCCTATGTTCCTCCTCCCTGCAACTCCTCTTGTAGTTTTCAGCTAAGCATAACATTTATACATATGTGATCTTTGATCTTCTCCTTCCCTCCTTCTCTGAGAAAAAATATGAAGCTATGGAATTTAAATGGCTGCTGTCAGACAGTATCTGAGGATCTCTGCCATTGTAATGAAACTTACGGGGAGCTCTGCAGTCAGGTACTTCTCAGCTTTCAGCCTCTTGTGTGACTTTTGGGTAACAAATTCTGAAGAAAACAAAACACAAAATAGTCCTCAGGCCATACAGACATTTTTGGAGGAGTGTAAAAATGATATACTCAGTGGCAGACCTTAGAGCAAAAATCAGAAATGGGTGAGGATAAAGAGAACTGTTCCCTTCCTAGGCCTGGAATTTTTCCTGAGAAGGGGCTCGTTTCTGGGAGGAAACATCCCAGTTCAGTGAGTAAAATTTGTGTCAAAGAACTGGTTGTTTGGTTAACACCTTGCAGGATTTCACTGTGGGACAACAGATTGTGTCATAAAGGACCTGAAAATTGTTTCTGCATGATGTAAAGTCTTGCAAAAAACGTTTAATTAACCATAGAAAAGGCATAGGCTACTGCTTTGAATTAGCTGTTTGGTTTATGCTGGCATAAAAATAACATAGGAGATAACTGTATAACATACGCACAGACCCTTGCCTAAATATTTGCATTTATGTGGTCCTTCTCTGCATGAGACTATTGATAGAGAAACAGAATCAAACCCTCAGGATGGCTGTCTGTTATACAGAAACTGTATGAGTAATTTATAAAGCCTGAATTTCTGCTCTTGTGAGATCAATGTTCGAGTTAATTACTTTAATTGGTAAACCAACATGTTTCTAGCTCCTCTGATGACTATAAAGGAGTGGGTTTTTAGTTCTACAGCTGATCACTTTGATTAATCCACTGAGATTAGGAAATAATATGTTTTTTTTTTTTTTTTTTAGACAATTGTTGGTTATATTATATTGCAACTCCTGACAAATATGCACATGACCACCCACAGAAAACTCTCTAAAAGTCTAGCAGTAAAACACTCTAGGTGTAGTTTATATATTCCACTACTTTCCCAGTTGCATAAATCAAATAAATGCTTACTACTCTTGCTAATGAGTAAGGTGTAAAGTTTTCAAGATTTTTGTTGAATGAAAGGCATGATTTCTTTCCTTCTGTTGCTAAAGAGAGCTATAGATTTTGGCTTTAATAATAAGTAAATAAATTGATTGATTGATAGATAGGTAAATAAAAGGTAGCAGCAGCAGGATCTTAAACAATTCAGCACAAGTAATCTGACCTGACATTTCTGTGCATCTCTTTTAGCTTAGTGACCTTTTGCTGGAAATTGAAGTACAGTCTGTGGGGCCTGATCCAGTTCTCACTGAGACCAGTTGAGAGCTTTCGTTTTACTACAAGGACATTTTGACTGGCGACACATTTAGAGAAGAAAATGGGAATGCAGGACCTAGTGTTGACCTGACTTTATGAAGTGCATGGCAGCATAGAGAGATTAGCCTGACTCTAGAAGTCTCACTATAAAGAATTCTACACCTAACATCTGAGGCAAATGTCATTGAGAAAGCACACATAGAAAAAGATCCAGAAAATCCTCTGTATTATGCAGTTGAGGTGCACTGAGATTCAAGAAGAAGAAAAACAAGTTTGGGCTAAATTAGCAGGTTTAAGTTGTAATTCTCTCATCTAGAAAGGAAGGTCTTTGCAGTTCTGAAGATATAGACCCATAATTCACTCCCTTGTGAGTGCTGATTTCTTCTCAAAAATCCATCAGAATCCGTGGGTAAGCATTACCCACTCTATATACCAGTCCAGCAAAATAAAGATGAGATGTAAATGGAAGTCAGTGTTCTCTGTTTAAAATGTATAATTATGTAAAGCAAGACAAAGCTGATCTGGCCACAGATAATTGTTCTCATGAGGGAAGTGAACTGAGCAGGCAGTACTTTTCATAAAAAAAATAAAGAGCCTATGTGTGAAGCATGATGCACAGCTAGAAATGTTGCTTTGTTTCTCACATCCTGGGTATACAGCTCTGTCGACTGCTATTACTTTCTGTTTTGTGGAGAATGCTGAATGCCCTTGGGGATCCTTTCCTGTCTTACAACACAGCAAGGACTTTGGCATCAATGCCTCTAACTGCACATACGTCTTGTAAGTGAATCAGAAAAAGTGTGGTGTCTGTAATGGGGTACAAAAGACTTTAAAATTGCTTTCTCTGACATCTTTAGCCACCAAAATATGCAGACGCCTCTACTGTTGCTCCAAAGCAGATCCAATGATTGTAATAGACTTTGATGACTGGATGCCAGTGACCCAGTCCTGCCTGGTGCTGGTGACTTGCATGCTCTTCTAAATACTTGCAGTTTCCATGGAAACAAAAGAGAATCAAGGCCTTTAAATCTATATAATTTTTATTTCCACGTATTCATTAAGGGTAAAACAATTTTGAAGAAAACTGAAAGCCCTTACTCAGTCTGAGAAATTTTACATTGTACTACAAATATCTATAGTACATCCTCATGTATACCTGAATGCAAACCTCATAGAAACATTTTATGTCTTGTTTAAATGCTCCAGAAAGGCAAAGTTTGTCTAAGTTGCATTAGAAGATGCTTTTTTTTTTCAACTCTGAGGTAGCTATTTAAGTGTTTGAACTAAGTAGATAGAATCTTCCTTTGTCCACTTTCCACTGCCCTTGCCTCTCAACATTACTCTCTATCATCTGGTTTAACTGGTCACACTACTGCTCTTTAGCCTCCTCCTGCTTCAGTCATTTTACAGTCTTAGTGTTTTTTTTTTTTTTTTAATTATTATTTTTTTTATTATTATTGCTTTTTTTTTCTTTTTCTTTAAATATATATATATATATACAAGCCTCCATCCTGAAATTTTGGAGAAAGTATAGAGAGTAATCATATGGAAAGTTATACCAACAGATATGAGGTTTGGACATTGCTGTTGACACTGTAGGTGGAGAGAGAAATAGGGATTGCAAGTGTTACTCTGTATGACATGGATCTTTTGCAGTTAGCATAGTTTATTAGCTGTGTACTCAGGAAATCTCTCTCTCAGCAGTGCCTCTAGAGGAATTAGCATAAATTAGCATGTTTCTTTTGATATTCCCCTGTCTCAAAATTGAATTTAACTCTTGCAGAAGGACACAGATTGACAGTTCTTGGACCAAAGCATATTCATTTCTGAAAGAAATACAGGATCCATGAACCAAAGATGTCGACTTCATGTTCTCTGAAGAAACTATGCTGCAGAAGAGGAGTCAGCACTGCAGGTGGGAAGGAACATCCCTTTTAACTGAGATCGTGTCTTATACTGATACCTTCATCAATAAAAATGAAGCACTGCCCACTGAGCCATGGCTACAGCTGTCAGTTATCACCTGAGATATTTTTCCTGCCACTGAATAAAGAAAAAAAGATTTTAATGGTTCACCCAGGTTTACCATTCCTTATGTACTACTAGTAGCATGCTTTTGTGAGTTATTATGTAAGAACTCAGATTAATCCAGTTTAGGTAAAGTCAGTGTACTGCCAACACCTGCCCTACTAATTCAGAGAAGAGAAAGGATGAAGAACTTCTACTTGCATCTTTCCTTTCAACATCTTCAACTCTTGACCTTGTTATGGTCATAAGAAACTGTTAGTATCTGGCTCCATCTTGCCCACAAAGATTTCCTTGTCCATAGTATCAATGCTTTGCTGTTCAAACAGTTGTTGCCTCACAGGTTAGACACATTTTTTTTTTTTTCCTTCTAAGAGTAATTTTATTCTTTTTGTTTAACCATTTGCACCAGAGCTTTATAGTCTCAACAAAAAAATTGGGAAACACACTTTCTGCTTGCAGCCATGTTTAGCTTTTAACATGTTTAGGTGGCTAACCATGTTATATACGCTAACTTTATATATGTTCAAAATTTCATTAAGCAGTCAGGTTTGAAGTTTGTTCTACAGCAGATTTTTATTGCCTGGGATTTTCTCATCAGCCATTATTAAAATGGGATTGAAAATTTCCCACAGAAATGTCTGTCAGGTAATTGTCTAGTTGCCATACCACCTGAACATCTGAGCACTTCATAGGTTTCCATACAACACCCCTGCAAGAGAGAAGTGTTTCAATGCCATTTTTGAGGTGGAGAATGAGGAAGATGCATGCTGCTTCTGCTGAGAGGGGACACTGATCTACAGAGTGTGCTCTGCAGCCTCAGTCTCCCACCTGATAGCCTGGATGGAGTTCATGGCACCTCCCAGCCAGCCAGTGCAATGGGATTTTCTTCCCACAAAACCCAAGTGTGAGGAGCTGATTGTGTTTGTTCTTACCTGGAATATGACCAGAGTCTGGGAGCTCCACAGCTATCCCACGTCAATCAATTTACATGTAGCTAAAGTGAATTGCTGAAGATAATACAGGAAATCTGAAGTAGAGCAGAAAATGGGCTCAGGGCATGTGATTCATGCTGAGATGTACTGCAGTGTCCCAGATACCTGTGTGGAGCTGACAGCTACAACACCAGGATTGTAAGAAACCTTCTCCCTTCTGGTGCAGAAGCTGGAGGCAAGTGTCAAAAATGAGAGTAGATATTTTGCAATGCCATCCCAACCTAGGATTCATTTAGGTACAGTTGGAGAGCTTTGAAAAGCTTGCTTTTCTTCTACTCTATACCACCAAATAGCAAATGAACAGTTATGAATATTTTTGTAACTACTTAGATAGCATTCAAACTTGAAATATTCTTGCTAATTTTGTTACTTTAAATAATGTTCCAGCAGAGCACTTAATGAGGAGATAAAAAAAATAACTTGTGGTATTTAAAAATATTAATAGCACCTCCTTTATTATGAACCCTGACTGGCATCTCCAAGTATCTGGCACATTACTGTGTTTGGCATATGCAGCAATAAATTTCTTATTCACCTGGTTGTCAGTGAGTTGCTTATAGAAAAATATTTGCATGTTTTGTGAAGGCAGAAAAATGAACCCCATTATCTACTGCTTCAATCTTTCCACTTATCTTTGTTACACATTCAGAGCTCCAGGGCATGTTTTTGATAAATAATTAAGGGCTAATCCTGAAAATGCTTTCTGTGTGGAGCTGCCATTGAAATCAGTGGGAGTTCTGAGCATGGCAAACTTGCCTCAGTGGGCCCTTAATCTTGCAGTAAACCAGAGAGGCATATACATATATATATTTTTAAGCTGAATCTTTGGTGGAATAATGAGAGCATGTGTACTGAGATTTTGTTTTTCATCACTCATTGCAATGAGGAAGGACATTTTAGCATTTATACTCAATACCAATGCAATGTAAGGAAATGATGGTAGATTTCTGGAGATATTATCCTCCTTAGCTTATAAACTAGTCATTTTTGACTATCGATCACTATCAATTTTTATCAACTAGTACGTGAAAGACATGCCTCAACAGTCATTAAAATACTTACAATCATAATTATATTATCCTATGATTCTATGAGCCTACTTACATATATATATAACCAATCAGAGTAGTTTTGATTTTCTCTCCCGGTAAAAGTGCCAGAGATAAAACTGCAAACAATTCAAGGCTAGTTGTTAAGTATAAATAACTAAGGTAACTTATGAAAAACAAACATGATGGATGGCATAATAACATATAAGATAAAGCTTATTGAGAAATGCTGCTGTTCTGAAAATTCTATCCGGAAAAAGTGCTTGGCATTGCCAATGTCTGAATAATTTCTTTGAAATTGCTACCTATTTTATCATCATTGTTATAAGATTTTTAATACAAAATAGTAGCTGAGCTTAAAGTTCAGGAACCATAAATAGATGAGACTTTTTTTATTTATTTATTTATTTTTATTTTTTATTTTTTTACATATTCTTTTTGCATTTAAAACAAATAGTTCAGTTCTTTTTGCAATGGAAATTTGAGTTCATCTCTTCTTTGTTTATGCTGCCTATTTACAAAGCAAAAGCTTCTATGTGTCTCAGTGGACTGAAAAGGAGATTATTATAAAGCCAAATATACTACCCTAAATTGACGTGCTGCCTTTACTTGCCATTTTTAAAAGATGTGATGTGGAGAGTTTTCCTCATTTTATTTCTCTCTTCAGACCAAAGCTTCAATAATTATGTGCAGTCCAGCCTCAGTGGGGAGAACCCCCTCTGCTGCACCAAGCACAGCAGCCCAGGAGATGACTATGGCTGTGGTCCCTTTAGGCATGCCAGGGTCCTGCAGTGGTGGCCAAGTGAATTGGTGTCTGCTTCTGAGCTGTGTGAAACGATGTGTTAGAAGCTAATACATGTTTTTTCTATTGTTGTTTGAGACTCTGTGGCCTGCTTTAAACACTGTTTTGCCCTGTGTTGGGTTGCAGGGATGTCTTCTGACCTCATGTCCCACACCTGGACAGGACAACTGTAAAGTCACCGCAGTTCCTATCTCTCTCTTCAGTGTGAAACATGGCATAGCTACAAGAGCATTTCAACTCTGGTGTATAAGCTGGTTCATTAACAGTGTTTCTAAAACTCAATCTTTGTATTTTATCTTTCTTTCCTCCTCTCTTTTCAATTAGTCCTGGAAAAAGCTTGGCAGGCCATGAAATGTTGCAGAATTAAATGCTATGATAAAAACATGAAGTCTCATATAAATCCCTCCTTTTTATATCACTGAAACCACACTGCTATAAAAATGTTTCTGGTTTGCAAATATGGACAAAACTGTATTTGTAATATGTGAATGGAATTTCAGTTGGATAAATTAAATAAAATGTCACTGTGTATCAAATTTCTTTTCAAATAAAACAGCATTTAAGATTAACTTTAGTGTAACAGCCTTTTGGAAATATTTTACTTTAAAGGAGAGCCACACAGCAGCCAACATCAAATTCAGAATACATTCTTCCTCTCTAAACTATAAGGATGCTGTCCAGATTACATTCATCAAGCAATTTGCATGACTGTGTGGCTTAATTTTCTATCTTACAGATCTGTGCATGGTTGTGATCTGATCTTGGCTAACTTACAGACATTGCACTTCCAGTCAATTGGTTAAGGGCTTGGTCCTTGGCAGAGAGCTTGCCATAGCTCATCAGAATTGAGAGGAGAGGTATGAGAATGCTTACTATGTGACTTAGTCATTTGGTTTCACTGTCCTGGACAGGTCAAATACCTGAAGGTTGTTTTAAACTGGGACAGCCACTGAGAGGTAAGGAAGGATTTTCTCGGGGAACTTTTTCACAAGACTGGAGGTGAGAGAACAACACAAGTAAGACCAGATCTTTGCTGTGCAAGCAACCTTTCTCACCTGAAGACATTATCAATTGCTAGCCAGATCCACAAGATGTAAAATTAGGGTGGCCATATGTGTTGGCACAACACAGTCAGAGTGCAATTCCAGAAAAAGGGAATATGGATATGCCGATGTGCTCTATGTTGTCTTGTCTTAGTTCCTTTCCCTGTGATTTTTCTAACAAAGCAAGTTTTTTGACTGAAAATTAGTTGAAAAGATTTGGAAATGCTGCTCAGAAGGCTGTGGGACTCCTTTTTCCCCAGCCAGCTTTCTCTTCCCTCCTTACCCTCTCAAAGGTTTTAGTTTGGATGTATATGGTCCAGGATGGAGAATGTGCTAGAAAATAAGCAAAGCAAAATATAACTGGGCAAAGGTTGTAACTGGAGAATAACAAGGTGTGAGAAAATGATAAGGCCCATGAAAATCATGTAAATATTGAAACTTTAAATAAAAGCTAACAAAATATTTTAGCAAACAGGGAAAGGGGATAACACCACTGCTGCCTAAGCTAAAATAGGATAAACGCTTCTCTTTGCGGTATATTAATGCCACTTATGAATCATCACAAAACTTAAGGTCTGGATTTTGTGCTGAAACGGGTGGTTAATAAGTGAGAGAGTATCAGTTGCAGCCTGATGTAAGTGGAATAACTCTGTGCTGCACACAGTAAGTTACTGGAGAGAAGCAATCCATGTGGAGTAAGCATCAGTACTTCAGGTTTTAGCTTGATAAAGAACTCTAAACTATCTGCTGAATGAAAAACCTTCTGACTGTTAAGGACCTGAACAATTGTTGTGTTTTAGACTTTTGGGAAACTTACTTTAAAATTGGAATGTGTCTTTCAGTTTTGGTAGATTACGCTGAGATAAGAATCCTAAAAAATAAAACAGAGAATGCATTACACCTCCCCAGAACTGACAGAGGAGAAATTATATTTTCCTTTTTAAGATATGCAAGTACCAGAGGACTATAATCTTGTTGATATGATATCTTTATTATTATTTGGTATATTAAAGAATGTTTTAAAAATGTTTTAAAAAATCATGATGCTATATTAGCTAATAAAATTTAATGGATTATCAGTCTGACCATTAGGCGTGGTGATTAAGGGGTTCTAGTTCTGGTCAGACAGTATCAGGGCTATCTGGAAACAGACTGACAATCCCTGACTATCCCTGACAAAACAACTGATGTTGTTTTAATGGTAGAAACCTCATCTAAGGCATACATGTTCTGCTCAGGATGCTCTTTAGTAGCAGAATGAAAACTGAAACATTATGCACATGCAAATAAATTGACAGCTTCATATTTGGCATGGAGTTTATAGTGTCTGTTTTGTAAGGGAGAATCTGCTTGAACATTGCTAATGTCTGTTCTATAGAGTCATATAAATAAATGTTATGTAGTAATCTGGGTGCGCTCAGAAGCATTGCCTGTATGGTTTTAAGGAATGGTAGGCTTGCAGTCACTGTATGACTGTATTGGAGAGGCAGGTGTATGGGGGCAGCCTGCTCTTGGCAATACACAAACAAACTTAGTGGATGACGGAAAGGCTGTGGATGTGGTCTACCTTGACTTCAGTAAGGCATTTGACACTGTTCCCCACAGCATTCTCCTCAGGAAACTGGCTGCTCATGGCTTGGACTGGCGCACGCTTCGTTGGGTTAAGAGCTGACTGGATGGCTGGGCCCAGATAGTTGTGGTGAAGGGAGTCAAATCCAGTTGGAGGCCGGTCACTAGTGGAGTCCCCCAGGGCTTGGTACTGGGGCCAGTCCTCTTTAACATCTTCATCGATGATCTGGATGAGGGGATCGAGTGCACCCTCAGTAAGTTTGCAGACGACATCAAGTTAGGTGTGTGTGTCGATCTGCACGAGGGTAGGAAGGCTCTGCAGGAAGATCTGGATAGGTTGGACCGATGGGCCAAGGCCAACGGTATGAAGTTCAACAAGGCCAAGTGCCGGGTCTTGCACCTGGGGCACAAGAACCCCAAGCAGAGCTACAGGCTGGTAAATGAGGTGTTAGAAAGCTGCCTGTCAGAGAAGGACCTGGGAGTATTGGTTGACAGTTGGCTGACTATGAGCCAGCAGTGTGCTCAGGCGGCCAAGAAGACCAACAGCATCCTGGCTTGTATAAGAAACAGCGTGGCCAGCAGGTCCAGGGAAGCGATTGTCCCCCTGTACTCGGCTCTGGTCTGGAGAACAAGTCTTATGAGGAGCGGCTGAGGGAGCTGGGACTATTTAGCCTGCAGAAGAGGAGGCTCAGGGGCGACCTTATCGCACTCTACAGGTACCTGAAAGGAGGCTGTAGCGAGGTGGCGGTTGGTCTATTCTCCCATGTGCCTGGTGACAGGATGAGGGGGAATGGGGTAAAGTTGCACCAGGGGAGGTTTAGATTGGATATTAGGAAGAACTTCTTTACTGAAAGGGTTGTTAGTCACTGGAATAGGCTACCCAGGGAAGTGGTTGAGTCCCCATCCCTGGAGGTCTTTAAAAGACATTTAGATGTAGAGCTTAGGGATATGGTTTAGTGGAAGATTTGTTAGCGTTAGGTCAGAGGTTGGACTCGGTGATCTTGTAGGTCTCTTCCAACCTAGACTATTCTGTGATTCTGTGATTCTGTGAAATGGGTTCTGTCCAGATATTAATAAACAAATAATAAACGAAAGAAAAAGAGACAAAGCTAAATGTGGATTCATTAGTCTTGTTGAAGACATAAGCTCTTGCTGGATTTAAGCAGTAGGGGAAATGTTATGCAGTCAGCAGTGCTTTAATGCAAAAGTATTATCAATCAATTACACCGTGTGGATAAACTTTAACTTAATGAACAGTTACAGCTTTTCTGTCCTTTGTACACCTTGAAGTACTTGTTTAATCTCCAGTCAAAATCTTCCTGGGAGAGGGAGTGAAGCATATTGAGAGAAAAAAAGCAAAAAAAAAGAAAAGAAAAAAAAAAAAAAAAAAGCAGCTGATAACGCGCTCATTCTATTATCTCTTTCTGCCACATTTATTTGTTCTTCTGGAAAAACATCAAATAGCAAATTTCTGGATAACTTTGTTTTGTGGGCTCTCTGGTTGCTGGTCTAACTCTTCAATTAAACAAACAATTTTCAAGTTACAAGTAATTAAAAAAAAATTAAGTGGACTAGTTAAATTGCAGGCTTACTTGTACACATATTACTGTATTACTGACACATCCTAATATAGATTTTATTACTTGTGTTCCCACAAAATTCCCCGGCAACTACATTAGCCATGCTTCAGTACCTGCTTCAAATGCTCTCTTTGGTCCTTTTCTACTCTTCAAACTCTCTTTGGTGTGACAGGTGTAAAAAAGCTCACGTTACTAGTGTGGCATTGCTGCATTGCTTTCACAGATGTTAACTCTCTTTACACTTTTAATTCACATTTTAAGAATGAATTTAATAACCTTGAAATACATTAAGATTTCTTTTATTTCTCTCTCAATCTCTCTTTTTTTTTCTTTTTCTTTTCTTTTCTTTTTTTTTTTTTTTTTTTTTTTTTTTAACTTATTCTGTTGGTACATTGTTCTTACAACATTGGCATTAAAATTTAGCATTTAAAAATTTCAGATCAGAAATTTTACTTGAAGCTAAAAAACATCAAACGGCCTAGTTCTCAGCAAGACTAATATCTGTCTTGAACACCAATATAACCGAATTTAGGATTTTGGATTCGAAGCTGGATTTCTCCATGATTTTGCTTTTTCTAACCAAGTAACGTAGGTCAACGGTACTATGAATACTGTACTGCATCTCACTCCTTGATGAAAGGGGGAGGAAAATTACATCATTAATCTTACCATCCAACCAGGAAGCTTGGCTTACAGTATCAGCCCTGTAAACTCTTATGAAGCAATAAGACATTTAATTCCGAAATGAAGTGACCCATGTCTGTATACAGACTTGATAAGACAAGATCTAGAAGTTTTACCAGCATCTGGTCAGGTAAAGAAAAGGTCCGGAACCAAGGAAACAAGCCTTGTGAAATTTTCAGAGTTTTATTCAGTTTGCCAAAAAGGTAATGGAAGTTGGCTGCTTATAACTAGTGATTATATAAGTTGCTGCAGAGAAAAGAAATATAGAGAGAATTTTCAGCTTTCAACAGTGTAGTATGACTGATCTCAGTGGCTGAAAATTTGAATTTGCTGAATCAAATTTTGAAATATGATATGATTTGTCGGCAAAAATTATTATGGGAGTATTTTAGCCAAAACAGTGGATGAGTTTAAATATTAAAAAGAGGGAAGAGATTTTTGCTTGGTTGGGTTGGCTTTGTTTTCTACTGTTTCTTTCTAAAGGATAAGTTTTAATCCAGATTCTTGAAAAATATTCTGGAGACTATGCAGAGAAGATCATGCTCTCTTTTGTCCTTAGCTGGGTCCATGAGCATAGACTAACGCACTGCTCCAGATTGTTAAGATCCAGCAGTACCTGATGGGTTTCAGAAATGTGAATAGCTTTTCCATTGCTGAATTCAACTTCTTGATTAACAAGGGCCAACTGGATCAAAACTGCAGAAAGGAAAGCAGGTGAATAGTCTTCAATTTGCTTAACCTTGTCTGCTAAAAGAACATTAATCTGTGGGCATCTACAGTGAAATTTCTTTTCAGCAGGTCAATTCATCTTCCATTTTGTTTTAATTGACCTTTTGAGATATTAGTGCAACAGAGCAACTTAACATCAAAGAATAAGATTAATACAGATATTTTGTACTTGGTCTATGAGAAATAAATAATCTATTTACAGAAAAGAATCTAAGTTGAATAAAGAGATTCTACCTAACCTGTGGGAAAGAAAAAAATATCAGCTAGGAACTACAGATAACAGTATCATATTTACATCTATTTCCTTCAACAATAAAGTATTTCTAGGATCTTATAAATTAATATATTTTTGCAGAACATCATTTATCAGCTTTCTTCAGTGTTTATTTCTGCCTGAAATAATGGTACACTGCATTATATATGATATTACATAGCAAAAGGAACAGATTGCAAAAGCTTGAAAGAACTGATATTTTATTATTAAAATGGTATGCTGGCTTGACATTTCAAGTTCAATGGAATCCTTTGTGTCTCTCTCTCTCTCTTTTTTTTTAATTCCTTTGTGTGGAAAGTTTTTGTAAGTAACATTAGTTGCCTGTATTGTGGGGTGAGTGGGAGGTAGAAGAAACTCTTCCTTAAAAAACAAAAAACAAGCAAACAAAAAACAAACCGCGTTTTGAGTCTGGCTTTCAAAAGCAAAACTACTCAACAACTTTACATGACAAATGAAGTCCATTAATGAAGAATTTTCTTAGGATAGCTTCTATCTGCTAGCTTCGAGGGAAGATAGTGAACACATGAATGAATTTATGGTCTGGACTTAATGGTCTGAGCTCAAATCATGGACATTTTGGTTTTAACACACATTTATTTACTTTTTCTCTGATACCTTCAACACTATCTTTGAGATAACTCTATGCCAAGAGCTCCCAGGAGTGCCAATTCCTGGGTAAGAGCAAACTCAGGGAATGAGTTACAGGAGATGAAAATCCCGGGAGTTATTTATGGTTAGTCTCACCTCATTTCTCACTCCTCTTCTTTATTGATAAGAAGCTTTATCCAAGGCTTTGGATTAAAATTCCTACTCCCTGGACATAAATAAATGCTTTTATATAATTTATTTATTTATTCTAAACAAAAGAGCAATGTAAGGCACAGAAACAATGTGTTCTGATTTGACCTGCTGTCTGATCTTTAGCTTGCTTTAGTACTGATGCAGTTGCATGCTCCTGTGCCAGCCCTACTCCCACTGCCTTTGATAGAAGAGCAGCAGCATAATGGTTCGGTTCTTGCTGCTGCTTGCTGTTGTTGGCAATACCTGGCACCTGCTTTTAAGTGCCAGATCTACACTAAAACACTAATCAGACTGTGATTATTCTCTTTTGAAAATCAGTACAAAAAATGAAAGAAGTTCATTGTATCAGTATATTTCTAGTCTTCTATCTCTAGGACAAGCTACCATCCAACCTTAAGAGTTTGCTGGTAGTCAGTTAGTAGCTGCAAAACCAGAAACACCAGGATCCTAGAGCTCTGGTGTTTCTCTCACTTGATATCACAATTTTTCCTCTAGCTTCCTTCATCTATGCCCATGTTCTATGTCTCAGGTCAGCCTAGACCAAAACACTGCATTGCAGAATTGACTGTGGTTTTAGCATCCTCCTCAAAAAGAAGATTGCCAAATATTTTCTGCACCCTCCAAAAACTCTCTGAACCTTCCAGTCTGAAGCCTTGCTGAAGTAATCTAGCATCTTTACAAAGTAATTTTGCTTTGCATACTCTCCATCCTTTGATACCTCTGAGACAGTGGTAGAAGTTTCTTTCCTCCTCGTCCTTATATGATATGCCTTCCATAATAGTTTCAGACACTGATTTCTGGTCTCCCTTACTGCCCTCCTCACAGTCATCTGGTATGTACTCGCTGATGCTGCTCTTTCCATGCTGCTCTGGGTCCTTGTGAATGGAGATGCAAGTGACAATTACACAGCAAGAGCAGTGCTCTCATTCAACATCACATTAAAAAAAAAAAAAAAAAAAAAAAAAAAAGTAAGTAAATAAATAAAAAACACCACAAAACCAAACCAACCAACCAACCAACCAAAAACACACAACAAACAAACAAACAAAACAAACAAACAAAAAAACATTGTCAAAGCTACTGAAGATAGGCCATTTTTTTCTCTTTTGTGGTAGTTGGCAGTTTATAAATGTGTACTAGATCAGTGCAAGCAGTTATGTTTCAGGAGCACTTTCTTTATACTAATCTCTGTCCAGCTGTGTTATGTGCATCTTCTTTTGCTAATGCGCTGCTGACCAGCATGAGATGCAAACTCATTCTTCTAGAAGCTGGCAAAAAAAGACCTATATTTCCCCTCCTCCCTCCATGCCAGATGAATGCTATCTTAGCCTGTGAGAGGACACTAGGAATGAAAGGGAACTAAGTAAAAGTTAGAAAAATGGTGGAATGGGGACAGTGTTGAAGAGAAGAGAGAAAGGCAGAATAGGAACATAAGATGTAATGGGGCTTACTGTAGCATTAAAAAATACTGAAATGGCAAAGAAGAAAAAATACAGATTAAAGAAATATATTAGAAAATAGAAAAAGAGAAAACTGGGAAATAGGGAAACTGAAAAAGTGAGTCTTGAAGTACTCATTTCTCTTTAGTCATGGTTAAATGTATTGTTTTTCCTGTTGTCCTGTTGACATTGTGATTTGTTCTTGAGTTTAGCGTCTCCCACTACAGTAACAATTATTAGGTTTGGAAAGAATTAACTAGGCAAGAATAAAAGATGCTCTTAAATGTTTCCATCAGGCAGAATTGAAGAAACAGCTTTCCCCAGAACAATACTGTTGTATTGAAATCTAATGTTTCATGGGACTGCTGTGATGGGAGAATGGGAATGTCTTATGTTTTGCTTTGACAGTGTTGAAATATTTATATCAATTTGATATGACTTACTTATTAAAGACAAGATACTAAAGATATTATCTTTAACATTTTAATACAAGAGTTTAAGTGAAATGAATCTGAATGTGGAAGTCTAATATGTTTACATGATATCAAAATGTTTGGTATTGAGAAGTTTGTTAATTAATCAAATTATTGAGACGTTTATTTACTTTCACTTTCTTACTGAACGATATGAAATTTCAGAATACCTTGTGGAATGAAAGAACTAATTCCAAACCAGGAACAGAAATAATGTTTAATGCCTACTTAGTTAGTTGATTTAAAAATTAATAAGATCTTATTTCTTAAATCTATTTCTGGAGAAATAGGTATAAATCTGAAAGAGCTGGCTACAATCTGCCAGCTGAGCCTTCTGTATAGTAAAATGTCACTCAATCAATTCCTGTTTTATCAGAAGCCTAGTGCTTGGAATATGATTAATATGCCAAAATAACTATAAGTTTTTCTATATTGCCCCAAAGGTTAATTACTTTTTATGTAGTAAATTTGTGCCTTGCTACCAATCTGAATGTATCTTGTTTCTCTCAATCTCCAGCCACTGTGTTTTGTTGTGCTTTTTTCTGCTAGACTGAAAAACAACGACAACAACAAAACAAACAAAAAACCCACAACTGTTCTTCATGTCAATATTATGGAGTGGGATTATGTTATTTTTTACATTCCCTTTGTGAAACTAAATAGATTATCAATAATTTAATCTCTCTCTTTGTAGCTGTTCTTGGAATTCTTTCTATTTTGTCCACACCTTTTCTGAATTATGGACACCAAAAGTCAGCAAAGCACTTGCTGTCTTGGTAGTATATAGTTTGTAACCAATATTCTTCTATTTACACCTGTATGAAGAAGATCAACCTGCCAGGCTAATCTTGCTCTGAGTATTTAGAGCAGCTCAGCTGTTGCTTCCACAGCAGCTTCAGATCCTGTCTAGATATTTGCTTTTTGTTAATTAATCAAATTCTTCTGAGAGGTTTATTTATTTTCATTTTTCTACTGAGCAATATGAAACTTCAGAATTACTTTTGGAATAAAAAGCTGATTCCAAATCATCTACAAAAATAAGTTGATTTAAACATGAATAAGAAGTTGATTTCTTAAGCACCGGTGTAATACATTGTAAATCTGGAAGAACTGATAACAATTTTCTAGCTGAATCTTTTATACAGTAAAGTGTTTTTACTGTATACCAGCACATAAGTATATTTTACTGTATATCAGCACAGAATCTTCCATTGAATGTCTGCTCTTCCAGACTGACTTAATGATTAACAATATAAAACTCTGCTTGATTTTTCTTCCATTTAGACAAAGATATTTAAATAGGTCTAAGTAAGTTGTTCAACATCCCATTCTTTACATGTCTTCAGTTTCTGCATAATTGTCCATTTTTCATCAGTAGCATTATTTCTGACTCCAGAGCTGGTCTTGCTTTGAGCAGAAGGTCAGAGGGATCATATATAGCCCTTTCTAACATGTATGATTCTGTGATATTACAGTTTTCTTCCCAGTAATAGAAGCAAAGAACAAACTACTGAAGTTCTCTCCTACAACCATCATGCTTGATAGCAATTCACTATTTGCAACTGTACTTTGAGACAATTCATTAATATATTTCAATCTGTTTAACATTTGGTCTGTTGATTTTGTGTTCTACTAACTTCTTGATCAAAATATTTGCATGGCACCAAACCGCATGCCCTAGAGAAACGTTAGATATGATTACTGTTCATTTTACCAGGCAAATTTATAATCTCATCAAAACCTCTCAAGATGCACTAGCCTTCCTAACAGTGAGCTTTTAAACAGTCATAGATGAAAAAAAAAAAAATGTTTTAACAGAGCCAGCAGAGAACTCAAGAGACCTGTCTTGGCTTTATTGAATGGATAATGCTTCTTTCTCATTCCACCCTGTAACATCCTCAAATTACGGTTTAAGTCTTTGTTGTGAGAACAGCAGTTTGAAGGATGATGCCAAAATGTCCCAGCTTATTTTTTAAAAGTCTTTTTCTCTCTCTTGCTGCCATCTAGGTTTTAGGTTCAAAAGCAGCAGAAAAAGTATTGTTCTTTATATTAATGTTTAAAAAATATCATTTGTCCTCTACTGAGAATGTGAACTCTGGCTGCTTGATGGGAACTCTTACTTTCTAAAAAAGAGCAGAGCGTGAAATAGTTTTTATTTAATTAATTTGTCTCATGTATGAAATAATTCTGCTAATGGCAGTTATATAAGTGCTTGAAATTGATTTTACACATTGATGTGCTATTTTAGTATTAATATAAAACTTATAATATCTTAAATAAGTCAAGTACCTTTATTACTTAAGCAGACTCACCAAGTGTGTTTTATGCAGAATATCCAGTCTGCTAAATTGAGTTGATGTGATATACAGTTCAAGATGTGATACACAGTGCAAGAACATCCGGAAAAGACCACAAGGAAAAAAAGAAAGAAATGTAGGATGAGAGCTGAAAAAGGATAACACAACTTATATCAGGGCGAGAGAAAAAGGTTATAAAACATAGCTAACATTTACTCAAAGGCTGGATAAATGAAGAAGACTTTTGGAGGCATTTCTTCCAGGAGAAGTAGCAGTCCAGGGGACAGATCCTTTTTATCAGCTAGCAAAGCAACAGGGAAATGCAAGGAAAAGCTATGGGATTTATATGTAGCAGCAGAAAGAAAATTGCCAGAACTAAATTACTGATCCTTACCTGCCATATTCCTGAGATGCTTGTTCCTTAATAAATGTCCATGCATGGAGTCCATCAACCTACCGTTAGCTTCCTTAAAGTCTGTCTGCTGTCTGTTAATGTGTTACCTCCACACTCAAAAGGCAAATGCACAGGCACATATGAAACCAATTTTCCACCCATTTTAGACAGTTTTGGAGGTGTCTAGGGAGTCTAAACTTAGATTAGGTGCTTGAAGCTTTGGACTTAACCTATGTAATTATATCTTTTGTGAAACCGGCTGTTCTGGCAAATGGGACTTACGAAATGTTAGACCCAATCAGGAAATTGTTCTTGGACATCTGTGACAACTATAGGTATGTTTTTCTGCCATGGATTGATACTGTAGTCATGAAACCTCAACCAGTATGGAATAAATGGCATACATATGCATGAAGACGTGTTTTGTGGAAGTAAATTTAATGTCCATATATATATATATATTTTAATGTGGTTTCCTCAAAGTTTCTGGTTGAATAAGGATGTGCACCACAGAACATCAAGCACACTCCTTTTTGTTGTACAGTTGTTGCGATGAAATACTAAACAAAGAGCAGGCTAAACTGGTCTGATACAAAATAAAAAACACTGCACATTAAGTGATTATGTAAAGTTTCTCTGCCTGACTGCCTAAGGAAAATAGCTCAACATGGGTCAGATCCTCAGCTGACACAATGGTGTAGATCCACTGAAACAAAAGAGAAGCTGTAACTATAAATATTTTGCCACTTCAGAGTAACTCTGTGTTGAAAAATCATATAACACAGGCTCTCCTGTTCTAAGTCATTCTTCTTTCTGCACGTACCACCTCTGGTGAACTCCAGGCATATTTAATTATGTGACCATATGCTGGCCTTCTCAATAGACATGTTTTTAATAACTTAACTCAAGACTCTTCATGAATAATTTAAGACTTAAAGAAGCAGGGACTTTTTGTTATTTTTATTAGTAGTATTCCTTAAAGACAACCCTTCAGTGGACTCAGGAGCCAGGCTTCATCAGAGAGAGTTTTTGCTTCCTTTCTATCTCTGTTCTTACCCCCTCCCTTAACAATCCTGTCCTAAAAAAGTCACTGTCCAAAACAGATTAAACCAGGTTGCAAACAGCAAATAGGGTGTATCTTGTCTCCTTTAAGAAATTATAATTTAAATAGTAATCTAAGCTAGCTCTAGGCTGCTTCTTTGGTTGTAGAGCTTAGGCCAAGAGTAAGTTATGACAATTTATCCCAACCCCTTCCCCAATTAGGGTTAGAGCTAGTTTATCTTCAGGAATGAAAAGTCAAGTTGAACAACTGGAACCAGGCAAAGTCTGGATTTTAGAAGCAATAAGAAGGAAGTAAAGTAGAGGGGGAAAAGCAGGTCTGATTAAAATATGTTTACAAGCCTTGTATTTTTTTTGTAATCCTGACTCAGTACAATTGGCACAGCGACACTTAAAGTAGTCCCCTCACCTGTGGATGTGTAAGTGTGGTTGAGAAGAATCCCCAAACCACTGGCTTAAAACAAGCAGTGCAATGAGTACTACATACTCTGACCTTCCTCTGCAGAAGCTTATATGCTTTGACTGATTGGCTAAGTGTTTCAGAAACCAATTTTCTTTCAGTTCAATGTTCACTGGTTGAAGGGGCAAAAAAGAAAAATTTATTTTATTTGTGATTAAATAAATAAATATATGTGTAGAAATACATGCATCTATAGATACATGTGGCAATATTTCTGTTTAATTGTTGGTATTTTGGGTAAAGTGGAGTACGCTTAACTGGCAGAAGTAGCAGAAAGTAGCCCTTTTTTCTGAAGCGGGGATAATGTTGTGCCTAATTCCTGATGATAGTAGCTGCAGTAAGGATGAGATATTTTTAATTTAAAATTTCCAGTGGAAATTTATAATACATTCCATTGTTTTGAATTGAACAGAAGATATAGAGGTCCCTCTAATTAGAAAAAGGAATCCAGTTCTTTTATCAAAAAGTAAGAAAATTTATTTTGGAAGGAATAGCAATTTTCTCTCACTTCTTTTAGATCTGAGAGATTTTATTTCTAATGATTCTTCACATTGCAGTGTCAGTGGAGACTGTTCTTTCACTTTTTCTAAGTTCACATGATGCCACTCCTTTTACTAATGTCACAGTGTCAGATCCACTCTATAAATAGCCATTGTGCATTAAACCACTTTGCCACCTGGCATCTTTCTTTCACAGCATCCATTGCTTGCAACAAAGCAGTCAGCTAATTTTTCTCTGTGCATGGCACAGCAGAAGATTCGGTAGGAGCTGGTCTGACAGAGCAATGATTGATGACCATAATCGTCCCTGTCTGGATAGAAAGTGTATCACCTACCAATTTGTTCTGTTCCTGCCAGCTAGGAAAGCAAAGGTCCTGACTCCACTAACAAAATCGCTGAAGGTCTCTGGCATGGCAGCAAACCTCTGCACCAGCTATTAGAATCAGTTGACACCTATTTGCTATGTGAATAAAGAAATCTTAACCTCTTCACCCTCTAGCTATAAACTAGCCAGGCTGTAGGTTAATTTTTCTCTGCAGAGAGGCTAAGCAGGCAGGAAACATAAGCAGACCAAAGGAGTTGATTCTGAAGGACTGGAACATGTGCCTCACAGCTCCAACATGTGTTTCAAAGTATGGGGAAGATACGGTTTAAAGAATCACAGAATCATGGAAAGGTTTGGATTGGAAGGTGCCTTAAGGGCCATCCAGTTCCAACCCCCCTGCCATAGGCAGGGACACCTGCCACCAGACCAAGTTGCTCAGAGCCCCATCCAACTTGGCCTTAAATACTTCCAGGGACAGAGCATCCATAGCTTCTCTGGGCAACCTGTTCCAGTGCCTCACCATCCTCAGGGTAAAGAATTTCTTCTGAATATTTATTCTAAATCTACCTCTTTTAGTTGAAAATCATTGCTCCTTGTAATGGAGCACTATCACTACACTACTAGTTACTACTAGTGATAGTAACTACTATCACTTCAGTGCCTGACAAAGAGTCCCTCCCCAGCTTTCCTGTAGGCTCCTTCAGATACTGGAAGGCTGCTACAAGGTCTCCCCAGAGCCTTCTCCTCCAGGCTGAAAAACCTCAACTCCCTTAGCCTGTCTTCACAGGAGCAGTGCTCCAGCCCTTAGATCATCTTCATGGCCCTCCTCTGGACTTATTCTACTGCATCCATGTCCTTCTTATGCTGGGGACCCCAGAGCTGAATGCAGTATTCTAGGGAAGGAGGAGAAGAGAGAATAATCTTCAAAATGTTTTCTGTTTTTCACTCTATTTCACATTCTCAACTCATATAGTTTGCCCTGAGACAAATGGTTATAAGGTAACCAAATAGTCAAACTTGCTGTGACAATCTGGACAGTTCCCAAACAGGTTTTCCTGTTGAAATAGAAAGATTTTATGGTCCTTTCCAGTGAATGTACTTGAAGCCATTCAACATAGTTACATTCTGTGTCCAGGAAAACTCTTTAGTGATAAAAGGCATTTTCAAAATCTGTATTTCTTTGTGCAATTGATCCTTTTAAATTGTACTCATTTCTATCATAGAAGTTTCTTCCTGTTATGGACTGATTTCAGTTATTCAGGCTGTTAATCGTCTGGGATTGTACTACAATTTAAACTTCATGCTTAATTTTGTTATTGTTTGTTGTAGTTGAAGATTTTGTGATGCTGGAAGAAGCAATTCACTACTTTGAGATATTTTTATATTTCACAGAATCATAGAATCATTAAGGTTGGAAAAGACCTCCAAGATCATCTGATCCAACCATCCCCCTACCACCAGTATCACCCACTAAACCATGTCCCTAAGCACCAGGTCCTTAAACACCCCCAGGGATGGTGACTCCATAACTTCCCTGGGCAACCCATTCCAATGCCTGACTACTCTTTCTGAGAAGAAATTTTCCTTAATTTCCAACCTAAACCTCCCCTGGTGCCACTTGAGGCCATTCCCTCTAGTTCTATCACTAGTTATCTGTGAGAAGAGGCTGAACCCCAGCTCCCCTCACCTTCCTTTCAGGCAGTTGTAGAGAGCAATGAGCTCCCTGATGCTCCTCTTCTCCAGACTAAACAACCCCAGTCCCCTCAGCCACTCCTCGCAGGACTTGCGTTTCACGCCCTTCACCAGATTCATAGCCCTTCTCTGGATATGCTCCAGGGCCTCAATGTCCTTGTAGTGAGGGGCCCAAAGCTGAACACAGTATTCGAGGTGCGGCCTAACCAGAGCCGAGTACAGGGGAACAGTCACCTCTCTGGTCCTTCTGGATACACTATTCCTGACGCAAGCCAGGATGCCATTGGCCTTCTTGGCCACTGCTGGCTCACATTCAGGCAAGCACTGAACAACACCTCCCTTTTCCTCTGCAAAGCGTTCCAGCCACTCTCCCCTAGGCCTGTAAAGTTACGTGGGGTTGTTGTGACCAAAGTACAGGACATGATGAACCTCATCCTACTGGTCTATGACCATTCCAAACCACAGTCTTTGTTTCCCACAATCCCTGCTGATTGTTACCCAAGACAAGGAGAAGCTATTAATTTTCCTGATGCCTTTTTTTTTTTTTTTTTTTTTTTTTTTTTTTTTTT